>JAPZEB010000020.1:11381860-11397910 GCA_029783705.1 Chaetodon striatus | reverse complement strand
TGAGTGGTGGTGGATGGGTCCAACAAACAGCGACTTTAATCCAAGAGAGCAGTGTTCACGTCCTTTAAGATCCTAAAGCCAAACCCTGTTCTTTTTTCCTAAACCCAACCATGTGTGTTCGTTGTTGAAGGAAAAGAAAGTCAAGTGGCCTTGTTGTACTGAAGTGTTGCATTTATTTTGAAAGAGACTGTATGTAAATGGTAAATTTCCTGTGAAAATGGCAGTGTAATTTGTACCAGGCAGAAACTGAAACAGTGTCCCAGAACGTCAACAACCAACGCACCCTTGCAAGTCGAATGTGGATGTGGAAAGTCCCTGACCAAATGTCGATATGTGACGAGGTCAGGGTGAGAATGTGTTGAACGGAAAGCTAATGAGGTGCCTTTAAAACCAGAGTAACGTGTTCTCTTTTTTTTGTCTCTGAGAGTTCAAAGATTCAAGGATTCAAGGAACTTTATTGTCATACCAGACACATGCTCACACATGGGATGGGACAAAAATACCGTACCCGAGGACCCGGGGATAGAATAATAAAAATTTTTTAGAACCAAGGATATAAAGTGTAATGAGTAGATGTGCTGCTGCATTTTGGATCATCTGCAGTTTGTTTAAAGATTACTTAGAGGCCTAACAAGGCATTACAGTAGTCAAGTCTGTTGGAGATAAAAGCATAAACGAGTTTTTCTTTGTCCTCTGTAGATTAAAGAGGTTGCACACAGGCAATGTTTCTACACAGGTCACAATCAAAGATGACACCAAGGTTGTTTACTTCATGCCTTTCGCTCAGAGCCAGCTTTTGTAAATGCTATTAAGTTAAGACTTCAGTTGCCGATGCATGTTTAAGTCCATCAAAGCCTACATATTAACACACAGAGCTGTATGTTATACACACTGAGCTGATGCTTTCCCATGCAGGCATTGTTTGTCCGCTCCGTGACCCTGCCTCTTGACCTCTCCTCCCCTCCAGGCTCCTCGGTGGTTTGCACAGGCCTGTCCGAAGCTATGCACACACGGCCTGAGGATGGCAGCTGCAGTGTTACTGGAGAACTTCACAGCTTTGCCTGGAGACACTTAGTTTTTCATTCCAGTGGTCAGAGCCGGCTTGCCTGTGCCCGGTGGCTGTTTAGATGATCTGACTGATGCTGCTGCTTTGCCTTATCTCCGCAGGGATGGATGAGAGGTTGCCTCATGTAGTTTTCCATGAGGGCATTATTAGACTATGAGGTGCAAAGATACAAAAATCTTAGACATGTAGCACATAAACAAGTCAGATTAGGAACTAAAATGAAGCAGGCCAGCTCCAGTGAGTGTAGAATTCGTGACCGGATTTATAGTGACGCTGTGTTGTGGAGTCTGTGAACGCAACAGTAAATGTGTGACGTGTGGGTGGAGCTGTAGGTTCAGACCTGCTGTACCAGCTCTGACTCTGATCGGGGAGTTGTTACAAAGGATGCCACCAGTGGAAACCCATCGCAAGGAAGACATGCATGGAAATGCCTCTAAATGTATTTGATTTTTTTGTTCTTTTAAATATCTAAATGATACTCTTACCTCCTCCAGAATCCAAATTGTTTTTGGAGTGTTTCTTTCTTCTCTTCTCATACAACAGCTTCATGATTATTCATGCATTTGCCTGTAGTTATATGGACTTTTCTCTCCTCTTTAGGTTTTCCAAATATTATTCGCTTGACCAGAGGACGAGAGACTGAGATGAAACGATGCCAGACACACTGCTTTCTTTAAAAAACTTACTCTAAAGTTCGCTTTATGGCGTTTCAAAATGACAGACTCTAACTTGAGGAACGAAAGCAACTATGGGATCTATTTTGCTGAAGCATTCAACGGATCAGTCCTGGACCAGATATTTCCAAACGACAGCATCACTACATGCCCGAACTTCACACTGGACTCACAGGTTGTCGGGGTCGGGATCTTTCTCTCTGTTTTTATTTTGGTGGCAATCGTTGGCAACATTTTGGTTATCCTGTCTGTGGTGTGCAATAAACATTTGCAGACCGTCACAAACTTCTTCATTGTCAACCTAGCCATGGCAGACCTGCTGCTGAGCATTATAGTGCTGCCTTTCTCCGCATCTCTGGAGGTTCTGGGGTGCTGGGTGTTTGGCCGGGTTTTCTGTAACATCTGGGCAGCGGTGGATGTGCTCTGCTGCACCGCATCCATCCTCAGCCTCTGCATCATCTCCATCGACAGGTACATAGGTGTTAAACACTGCCTGAAATACCCAACTATAATGACAGAGAGGAAAGCGGTGGCGATTTTAGTGCTGGTTTGGGTGTCATCCACGGTGATCTCTGTCGGACCGCTCCTCGGATGGAAGGAACCGCCGCCGGTGGACGACAGAATCTGCAGCATCACAGAGGAGCCTGGCTACGCGCTCTTCTCCTCTCTCTTCTCTTTCTACCTCCCGCTCCTCGTCATTCTCATCATGTATTTTAGGGTCTACGTGGTGGCCCGCAGGACTACCAAAAGCTTAGAAGCGGGTGTTAAAAGAGAGAGGAACAAGTCGATGGAGGTGGTCCTGCGGATACACTGTCGCAGCGTGCTGGAGGACGCGCGTCCGAGCAGCTCGAAAAACAACAAGAATCACCCGTTTCGAAGTTCGCTCTCTGTGCGCCTCATGAAGTTCTCCAGGGAGAAAAAGGCGGCGAAGACCCTCGCCATCGTCGTGGGGATGTTCATCTTGTGTTGGCTGCCTTTTTTCTTCTTTCTGCCAATGGGTATGTGTTATAACTTTATATTTCTGTCTCCCGTGGCACAGCGAAAAACGCGCCCCGGTGCGTTTATTACACTTTCCAACATCAGGCGCACAAAGAAGGGGATGTTATAGTTTCACATATGCGCCCTTATTTCAATTTCTAGCACGTTATAACGCTTCAAATGACCCACTTGGATGTATGATTCATCACCTCGACTGATTAAATCGCTTGCACTGATATGTTTTATATCTAATTAGGTTTAATAGGGGTAATAAATGCATTTGCGTCACTTGAGTGATTCAACTTTTCAGCCTGCAGCTCCTCCTGAGAGCCGAGATTTCAGATTTCGGCGCAACACACTGGCTGACAGTGTTAAACCAATAAACTACAGTGTATAAAAAACTTACATCATCAAACAGCAAAACATGAACAGTAAGATTCAGGCATAACCACAGGTGTAGATTGCAGGGGGGAAACAGGGGGGAGGCACCCCTTAATATTTAGAAAATGTGCATTGGTCCCCCTAATAAAACACGACAGTATCAGAGGACTTTTATTTTGACTAAATTGAGACATTTACACCATAAATTGATGAATAAAGACACAAATTGGTGCTTAAAATTCCCCAGAAAGCACAAAATTAAGTGCTTATTCTCAAAATATCCTTACAGAGGACCCCCAAACCCCATATGTGCCACACTAAATATTGAAATAAAACCTAAACCCTTTGCCCATGAAAGAAAACAGAAAAATGCATATACTGGATTCCATTCTCTGTTTATTTATTTAAAGAACGATGCCAGAAAGTCATCAAAACTAAGATTCTTAGATTATAAAAAACAATATATTGGTCAGGAAAGATCAAATCTGCAACGTGACCATTAACATGGCTTGTTTTCATGCCTGTTATATTTCTGGGAGCTTATTTTTTTCACATGTTGAAAAAAAACACTCATAATAGACTGACATTCTTTACTAATGAGCACTCTAAACTACAGTAAATGCTCCCAGCATCTTGTAACCATCACAGCTCATTCCAAGTACCATTTCCAGTAGGCTACCTGATTTGGTAAGAGTCTCACACAGTAACATAAAACTGATACAATGACGTGTTTGTTTAAGGTTTTGTTTCATAAAATACATTTGCAGCAGGAAGAGTTGACAACTATATAACTTTAAATTCGACCTGGATGTCTTGAAAATCAGAAATTATTCACACTGAAGACTTAACATGTAGGTGTTGACGTTAATAGCAGCTTTTAAACTGTCAACAGCATCGAAAGGATGAGATATGGAAGTCAGGATGAAAACGTTGGTTTGAAAAGGCCCTTCAATGTGGATGACCAATGGAAGTCATTATGACTTATACATAAATCAAACTGAGGCATGCAATATGCATACAAAGCTGCACTTACAGAAACTAATTGTGTTTACGACAACACACACACACACACTTATGGTGGCCTTATGAATTTTAATTTAGTCTATATTTCACATAATTGATTGCGAGAGACATTATGAACAAATGGGCAGTATCTTACCAAGTATAGCACTTACAGCACTCTCAGTTTTGCTGCACCTCCAGATTTATTGAATCAAATTATTATAGCAAAGCCTGCAGGGAGAGGGAGAGGGTGCGAGAAATAAAATGGGAGTTGGTAATCACTTGATTCACTCAATGGGAGTGAAAAGGGCAAGATTATTCATGTCGGATTATTTGTAGCCAGACGACGAAGATAGATAGACAGATACTCCTCTTATAATTGGAAATTAATAAAGACATGAATGAGTTTTAATTGTTGGTGCAAATACATTATCTCATTACACACGTCATAATATCACTGCAACATTTATTGAGGCCAATCTGCACCCAAAACATGCATTCTCGGTTGATTCTGAATAACAACCTCTAACATGTCATTTTCATTACCTTTTTTATATGATTGCTTTGTTATTGTATTATACTGCCAGCTCTTAGGAAACGTCACCCAGGATCTTAAATCTGAAAAAGCCCACGACTCTCAGAGTGGCACTTCTAAAAATCAGTATTCAAAAGAGAAAACAAAAGGGAGCTCTGCCAAAAGGAATAATTACCTTAGAGAAGTAGGTCTGGTAATATCTTAGCTTGTTTTAAATTCATAATACCTGGTAGATGGTAGAGGTTTCTAATTTGCATCATAAAAAGAGTCATACCACCAAGAACTTTATTGTCCAAACTGAACCTTAGTTTCTTAATGTGATTCTTAAAGCCTTAATCTCAGAACTAGGAATTTAGGTCTTTACTGGAAACCATCTGTCCTGCAGAATCCCCACAGACATGCTGTTCTGCAATCTGAGCCGAACATTGACCACCCCAGAGGAAGCAGTTTAAAGCACATAGTCCCCATAGGGATCAATAAAGTGTTGCCGCGTTTTATGGATTCATCCCTCGAGGGGGTTTGCTGTTTGTTTCCTAAATGACTGACTGACTGATAGGAGTGGGATAGCCACAACCTACGATTGCGAGCCCTGCGTACCCATACGTGGTCAGTCAGACAGATTGATGCTGTTGTTGAGACACATCATTAATGAGTAACCTTTTGCTGAGAGGCAGACATGTACTTTTAGCACCTTTTGTGCCAATCAGGTCCTCTCTCTGTGATGATGCAGATCTAGACAGAGTAGTCTGACTCATCTGAAGCTCCAGAGAGTGCTCTAACACGATTTGCCTATATTAGTGCACCAGGCTCATGAATACTAGAAACTGATGGAATAAGGAGAAACAGACTTTCAGAATGACTCCAAATGCTGTCTCTCAGTGTAAAATATCAAGTGCAACCATATCACACAGATAATACAGGGGTAACTTTAGAGACTTAATCACCTTGCAATGTTAAAAATGGCTGGTTTTCTTCATTTGCTGCCGAGATAAATCCAACCACTATAAAGTCACACATTCATACACGTTTCAAGCTCCTAATTATTACAGTTTCTTGTTTGTTTTAAGGGTATGTTGTGCATTATTTTCAGGGACATTAAAAGAATACACTCAGTCTGATGGAGATGACATTGATTTACAGTAAATGTATGAGTAGAGAATTAGTATCTATAACAAAAGTGTACGTACTGAGACTTAAATCATCATTAATATTGTTACTGTGGTTATGCTAAAATTGATTGAAATTACAACCTTGATTTTTATGTGGTCTTGAACCCACACAGTTTGTGTGTGTATTATATTTGTCTATGACAAACTTGAGGATGTATCTCTTTAAAGGATAAGTCAGGTCATGTTCTATATTTTTTAAGAGTAAAGATAACCCCATGAAAAAAAGCAAAACAAACAATAACTGATCTTAGTAGCATGTATTTTAGTCTGTGTAGCCAAAACCTGATAGACCGTATGAGTCACATTGTTGCACTGGGTGACAACTTCCTTTATTATGATGCACATGGGCACTGTGGTTTATTTTGAGCACACCGTTCTGCTGCTGTAGATACTAACACAGCAGATTTGCAGCTGGAATTAGTCCCCAACAATTACACTGTTTACTCCTGTTGGAGTAATTTTGGCAAGAAACTACACTACCCAGCTGTTTTAGGAAACAGTCAGCCTTTAAAAATAATAAAAGTAGATATGCATGATCAGTTTGTAAATATTTATGTCTTCAGCAGGAACAAATGGGCTTGAGGCGGAGAATGTTGAGACTTATTTGTAGTTGGTTTTGGTATTTTCTTGGAATTTGTTGACAGTAACAAAATGACATCATCATCCTTATACTTTAAGAATAGTCTAACATACAGTTTCTGCCAATGTCAATGGCAATATGGCTACTATGGTCAGTACAATATGTCATTTGATCAAAATGAATTATTATAAATTAGGGCTGTTAATTGATTAAAATATTTAATCGCGATTAATCGCATGATTGTCCAGACTTAACTCATGATATCGCACATTTTTTATCTGTTCTAAATGTAATCAACATGGGAGTGGATCAATATGCTTGCTTTATGTAAATGTATGTTTATTATTACTGCAACAATCCAAAACAATGACAAACACTGTCCAGAATATTCTCCAGAATAACCTCAAAGTAACTGCATGTGCAAAAAAAAATATGGTGAGAGCGTAACATGGCAAACTCAAGCCCCACAAGCAACAACAGATGGACATACTGACCTGAATGTTACATTACTTAGTGATACTAACACAACGTAGTGCCCATCTTTACTCTCGTAAAGGTTAAGTAAAAATCCGCTGTTATTTTAAGCAGCTCGACGTACTCCAGTAGTAACTCAAGGGTTGTAAAGCTGAACTTGCCCTCAAAAGGCTTTATCCACTTCTGCTCACGTAGGTTTGTTTCTGCTTGCCATCCACAATGTTAGTGCTTGCTTCCTGATTTCCTAAACTATGGAGTGGGCCAAGGGTAGTAATTACAGAAGGTATGTGTGTTAGTCATGCGTCAAAAAACTAGTGGCGATAAAAGGTGTTTGAGTTAACTTGTTATGAATGTGTTAACTTTGACAGTCCTACTTTAAATCCATACTAGTGGCTACGCAAGTATTCTCTGAACTGTAGCTTTGTCCTTAGTGGCCATATATTAAGTTTGAGTTTTTAGAAGCCACCAAAGCTTACCTTCATCCTGAAGTATAAATGTCAAGGACTGAGTGAGGACTGATCAGGATTCTGTCTGATCACAAAAAAAGAGACATCACAAAATTTTGTGTGAGAAATTGGACAGGTCCCCAGACTCCTTGAAGGGCTTCAATATGTATTCAAAGTAGCCATTAATGAACTAGGTTATGAGTCAATGTGAACTTAAAAAAAAATCCCATCCTAAAATAGAAATTGTCTTTCAGACATCAGGCTGGAAAGATAATTTTATCTAAAACAAAACCAAAATCTAAAAGATATTGATATTGTGGGTCATAGTGAAATACTTCTGTTTGCCCTAAGGGTGATGTCATCTCAGCGAGAGGAGCCAATGAAGAATCTTTATCTTTAACCGTGTTGAGCCAGGCTTTTAACAGAATTGAAAGCAGAGTAAAAGCTGTGTCGCAGACGCTACACTCAGAATACTGTTCATGCTGCAGAAAAAAGGAACAAGTAAGAGTAAGAACTCTGTTTTATTATGCAGCTGTTGTCTCTGAGTAAATAGTACAATCAAGTGCACAGTATGCTGTTGGTGGCTGATGTCAAAACAGCAAGAAACCATTACTTTGAAAATCACATGCAAGCCATTTTGTAGAGATCCACATTAGCGCAGAAATGAAAATGGACTTGTGGGGCCAGGCAGCGCAGACTTGACATTAGCGCTGAGACATGTTGCGTCCGTGTCCAGGGTCAGCAGCTGTGTTAAATCCAAGCCCAGGCAGACAAGAACAACTAGAAAGCAATAGGAAAAGAGAGCATTCCATGAAAAACAGGACGTCATCCCAAATTACCATAGCAAGTATAGTAAAATGAGCAAAGCCACTACAGTGGCGCCTCCAAGTGGGGGCCGGGGGGGTCATGGCCCCTCTGGTTTGATCTGTCTTCAAAAGGTTGTGGTATGCTCATTTTTTAAGCCAGCACAAAGGTAGTGGTATCTTGTAAACCTAGACAATCTAGGGCATCCATTGATATCATGTTAGCATAGCTTGTTGGGAAGGGGGCTAAATAACCCTCCAAAGATAAGCTATTTTGGTAAGGGAAAATCTGGCATTGCCATTTTCAGAGGGGTTCCTTGGATTCAAAACATGACAAGGCTTGTCCCCAGTAAATGTTCTGTACCTACAATCAATGCATTCCTTCAAATTAAAGCTGTGTATTTGTCTTTTTAAAGAAAAGGACAGCCAGCCATTTTAAAGAACAATGGATTGTCCAAAGTGGAGATACGTTTCATATTAAAACAGGATTGTTGCATGCCAGATAATTATTAATACTAAGTGCAAAATAAAACCAAAGTATATCAGTATGTGATTCTCTCAGTATGGACAGAGTTTTCAACCAGCCAACATGGACTACTAAAACAGCATAACAAAATTCCTGAAATCCGGCTGTGGCGTTTGGTTTTGGTGCACGGCCCCAAGATTTTCAGTGGCTCCATCTTGGGTTGATAACAAGCAGAAAGAAAGCTGACCCTTCAACTCGAAACTTTTGTTCTAATTAATGGTAAATTAGCCTTCTTTAATGTAATATGTAAGAACATTAAAAGGCCTCAATCCAAATGTTTTCAAATGCCTTTAGGCAACAAATGTCCCAGAAAAAGTCTTAGCTGTTCAATTTTAATGCTCCATCAACTCAAAAAAGCTGATAATGGGAAGTTAAAGTTGTCCATGCAGGATTTTCGATCATAGTGACAGTACTGACAAAGACATGGCTTGAATAAACCTTTGCACAAGCCAAGGCAGTGAACACAGTTTCATGTAGCATCAGTTACTGCTACACTGCCTCTGTGCTGACTCATACAAACGCCGTACAAGAAGAGGTGTATATTCTATCTTCTTTCCTCAGAGAAAGCAAATACCACAGGAACATTTAATCCCCCTTTATGTTTTTAACAGTCTGATTAATGGAAGACAAATGTGCATCAATTAAAGTCGTTCAAGAAAAAAAACTTAACACTAATAAGAAAATGTCTGATTAACACATATATTCAACTCAAGCAAAAGCATCGCGAAAAGAGTTGTGTGCACTGAGGCTTGTGGTTGAAGCATGCTCTGTAAATATCTGTCCCCATTAATAAAAGTCAACAAAATGTCAGAACCTCCTCTGTTTCCAGTAATAAGCACAACCAAACAGCTACTGCTGCACAATAAATCATCACAACAATAATGCTGGGAATTACGTCCTGTCACAGGGATGAAAAATGCTTATGTGTGGCATAAGCAGCTGTAGATATGCCCTAATGCATTGTTTGTTTCGGATTCAGGTTTATTTTGACATGCTTTTCCATATTTTCCTTAAAAAAAAAAAAAAAGGCTAATTGATAGCAAAATTCAATTATTTCAATATTTGGACCTCATTAAAGTCCAGATTGACAAACTGGGCTAAAGCTTCCTGTTTATAACAATCATGATCTGACATTTAGCCTTTAGTATATAAAAGATTGTAGAAGTTCTGTTATTGTAGCCACATTTTGCTTCAATTGTTTGTGAAAATGTTCTTGATTTTTGTAATAGAACAATGAAAACAATCTATAATACTTGTATTTACTGTACGTTTACTCACAAATCTTTCTTATGGCTCCATCTCCTTCTAGGTGCCTTTTTCCCGGCACTGAAGCCATCCGAAACCGTGTTCAAAGTGGTCTTCTGGCTGGGCTACTTCAACAGCTGCATCAACCCCATGATCTACCCCTGCTCCAGCAAAGAGTTCCAGAGGGCGTTCACTCGGCTCTTCAGGTGCCAGTGTCACCAAAGACAGAGGGTCCTGCGTCGCTTCTATGACCAGAGGTGGCGGACAGCTGTCAAGGGAATGACAAGGGATCAGAGGGGAGACTCTAAGCCTGGCTATTCTGTGCACGAATCCTGTGGCAGCTCTTTGTTACACAAGAGGAAAGGGCGCACGCTGAGTTTCAAGAGATGGAGCCTTTTTCCACCGCTGCAAAAATCTTCCTTCCAGCTCAAAGAGAAAGTGAACAATCTGTCAAACAAAATCAAGGGAGGGCCAGGAAAAGGAACCACACCTTCAGTAGGCCGGATTGATATAGTAGACACGGTCTCTATGGGGATTTACAACTCCTGTGAGCAGAGCAGTTATCAGTTCTACGATCTGGCAGACTGCTACGGCCTGAAAGAAACTGACATTTAGATGGCCACTAGAGAATGTTTTATTTATTTTCAAAGGGCCACGTTGGACCAACATGCAAGAACGACTGTGATAGGACATAATTTTGTGTTTGCAAAACATCTGAGAATCAAAGCTTGATTAAAGCTGTGGACTGAGAATGATGGCTTGATCCCAGCACAAACAGGACTAAAACTTTATCTCAATCCCTTTTTCCCATCGTGTTTATTTAGATGAAACGTCTTGTGAGCTGCTCAGAGCCACTTTTTGGAAGTGGACACAGAAGTAGCCAAATTCTTGGATATGCTTTGACTGCTGTCACTTGGAAGCACTCGGCATCAACACAACAGACCACAGTTGACAGGCGTCCGCACTTTCTGCAAGACATTTAACACAAGCCTTGTTGTTACTGCTTGTTTCTTTAAATTTTACATTTTTAATGTCCGCAACAAATCAGCTGACACTTTGTGATAACTGGTGATTGCTTTCTTTGATATTAAACATGGCATTACACACAAATGTAAAGGATCCAAACAAATATTTTTAAAGACTCTAACAGCAAAAGTGCAATTTTTATCATTGTCAGAATGTCTGGATTCAATCAGATGTCATCTGTCAGAATTGATTATGATATTTGCAGTTTTTCTGTTTTGACAAGGCATTGTAAAGATAAGAGACTGGCTACGAATAAAGATGCTGCACAGTATTTATTCTAACTGTTGGATTTATTAAGTTAACTTGGCATTGATATGTACACTTGTTTGAATAAAAACCCATGTGGCTACTTGGCCAGCCTAACTGTACTTTGCGTTGACAAGTGAGTGCTAATGTGAAATGAACACGCTTTTGTTTTTTTGTATTTTCTGATGTTATGTTGACAGAAAGATGTAAGATGAAAAGACAAATAAAAACGAGAGAAAACAAGTTCAGCCAATAACTCTTTTTTAAGTTAAAGACACGTTTGTTATATCATTCATTATTTAAAATAAACAAAATTACCACCCGGTGATAGTACAGTATGCCTTTGAAGGAATTTGGATTGATACAATCACTACAGTTTAGTGTCACCACTTCAGTGTCCCACCAAACATCTTCCTTTGTAGTTCTGAGTTATGGTGTTGAATAATGGCCAGAAAAGTGTTTTTGCCAAACATAGCTTGTCACAGTGAATTTGACCTTTGACCTTTTGAATATAAAATGTCATCACTTCATCCTATTAGACATTTATAGGACATTTTGTCATAATTAGCATATGAATTCTTGAGTTGTGGCTCAAAAGGTGTTTTGTGAGGTAACAGTGACCTTTGACCACCTAATTCTAATCAGTTCATCTTTTAGTCCAAGTGGATGTTCGTGCCAAATCTGAAGAAATACCCTTGAGATATTGCGCTTCCTGAGATATTGCGTTTATGAGACAGATGGTATACATATGACAGATGGGTGGGCGGACAGATGTACCATAGACTGCATATAAAAATAGACGACACATCCTACCGTATCAAAGATTAAGCCAATGTACTCCAGATTTGGGTGCTGCCATCTTTTGTTGGTGACCTAATTCGTCTACCCATTGGATCTGGAGTCCTTAAAGTTGGCATTTTAGTCACCATAGTCTGTTTTTTTGGAGCCAAAAATGACCATATTCGGATGAAAGGTTGAAATTGTGGAGGAGCGAGGGGAGGACCTGACTAAGAACCTGAGGACATTGCCATGGTAGCGACTCATCAATCACAAGCCACATCCAAAGCCATACCCTGCTTTATGGTCTATTTCACTTCGTACCATAATTTACAAAATGAACATTATGATGTATCGAAGATGACTCAAAACTAGTGATTAAGACTGTAAATTAATTATGAAAATGTTGACTGAGGTAATAAATCAAGTAAGAAAAGGATTGTTTTCTCATAAATTTGTATACAATCAACCTTTTTTGCAACCAGTGTAGTCGTTAGAAAGAATGCAGGTTTCAGGCACCTCCACATTTGCTTCACTGTTCACAGCAGATGCTACGTCCACTTCTTGTATAGGCTATTGGTCCCACCCAACTCAAGTCAAACACATATATCAATCATGAAGTCACACCCACTTTTAATAGCATCAAATGAGCAATTAAAACCAAACTTATTGGAAAAAAATGAACCCCGAAACATACATCAGGGTGATAAGAGCCACCTAAACATGGCATACTGTCTTTGGGAAAAATGTATTAGACGCGCACTTTGATTTGTCTAGTTAATGAAATCCATGGAAATAAACCAATATCTGTCAACCAAAGTGAAAAGGCAGTGAGAATCTGCTGACTGACAAATACAAATAAAGATTTTAGGACGGCAAATAAAGTGACAGACACCTTCACATGAGGCTGGAGCTGCAGGCAGATGTAGAGACACAGAAAAAGAGGGCGACTCAAGACTAATAAATCTCAATTGCTTCCTGTTATTGGCCTCATTCCACCATGAGTGTAAATGTTTTCTAGACCAAGGGGAAAGTCAAACAGCTGAATTTGTACTTTTTCATTTGCAATCATGACCAAAAATTAATACATGTCAGAAAAAATGAAGAGAAAGAAAGTGATGAAAATGAACACGAGGAGGCAAAAACATTCTGCTGACAGTGTAAGCTACAAGCACCAATTATTGCAAGTATATTTGACATACTCTCGAAATCTATACACAAATAGTAGAAATATATGTATGGAAATAAACAAAACAAAATAGAAGAACATAGCTAGTTGTTTTGGATGTGGCTTTTGAAACATTTTCCATTTATTCTCACTCACCCTTCTGTCCCTCACAAAGAAAACAGACTTCAAGCAGCAACAAAACTCCATCAAAGCTATTTTCTAACTCGAGTGATAAAATTATTCGGTTCCCATTGCAATGTGTTGTTACACTTTCGCAGTTTGAACAGTTTTCACAAAACAATAGAGCTCGCCAAAGAGACAGCCACATCCTTGACTCCTAATTGTGTGCTGACGACACTGGTGCTGGTTTAACAAAGATAGACTTTGACTATGGCTTAGAGCTAATAAACAGACTGCAGATAAACATCTAAATTCATCATTTAAACCACAGAGCTGTCTGGTCCTTGACTATCTTGAGTATGACTGTGCATTCTGGGCCCTGGGTGTCTCTATCTGCCTCGCAGGATTAGATTACAAATTAAAAGGAAAAGTGAGGCAATAGCAGAACATGATATATACTTTCAAGGAGTTGCTGGGGCTTCCAAAAACTTTCCTCACCTCACAGCAATGTGAAACCATGAATTGAGTCACGTTTCCTTCTTTTTTGTCAGTTCACAGCAGATGTGATGGCGTGTTACCATGGAAACACAGCCATTAGCTCTGTCTGAGATAGCCTGGGGTTAGGTTGGCTGCCATTTTAGCCTTAAAGCTAAACCTTTTAGGCACTTTAGCCACAATTAGTCTGCCTCTATGTTTGTGCAATTTCAGTGTTCCCTAAAGGACGAAACAGATGTCCACAGAGCTCATTGACAAATAATATTGCAAAAAACACAGTGAATGAGATTTTGGCAACAGATTAGGGTTACGCACAATTTAGAAAGAGTAGAAAAGATAGATAGATAGATAGATAGAGAGTGAAAGAGAATTCCTCAGAGATCCCAGCTCTATTGAGACCAATGAACAGGTTACTTCCTGTTATTGGCCTCATTTCACTCTGAAAATGCACCCAGCCCTTGAATGTGTCACTGAACAACACTACAAAGCGAGCAGAATAACTGTTCTGAGTAAAACCTGAAAGGGGATGTACGTTTTTCACACTACAATGTCAGGGGACACTGATTTACGAACACTGCACAACATTGCATCAGTTTATTATCCATCATTATTAGTGCTGTGGTGTCCCCAGTAATTGATGTGATTTGGTTTAAAATGTGTTATTTCAATATACTCACGTTGGTTTTAATCTAATGTGCCATAATGTGAAGCAAAACACCGACAGATGTGCATTAGCCCTCCTACAAACTGTCCCCAGAATGTCCTGAAAAATGTTAAATGTGCTACCTTTATTTTGAAATACATGTACATTTTAGATTTCCACATCAGTTGTGGGTGTTAATGAATTCATAGTTTGTACAGAATACCTTAACCTATTAAATGGCCTTTCGTGCCATCATATGGTACTCATTGTATGTCATTATACCACAACCAAGACACAAGATCACGTCACTTCAGTTTAGCCTCTTAACACTGGCTCCCAGTATGTTTCAGAATAGACTTTAAGATTTTAATGAATACTTTTAAGGCTTCATGGTCTCCCTCTCCGGTAATTTCTCTGACCTCTTAGTACCGTAGACGCCAGGATGTACTTTGAGGTCCTCAGGCAGAGGTCTTTTGTCTGTTTCAGAGGCCCGGCTGAAAGCTAAAGAGGACAGAGCGTTTGCTGTCGGGGCCCCGAGGCTCTGGAATAGTCTGCCAAGTCAGTAATCTCCTTTAAGTCCCTTCTTAAAACCTACTTTTATCGGAGAGCCCTTCCTGATATTAATTTAGTTTTATGTTCATTTAAACTGTCTTGTATTTATATGCTAAAGTGTTCTCATAAGTTCTTTAAAAAGTTGTTGTTTTCATGTCTTGTCTGTTTTAATTATTGACGTGTAAAGCACTTTGTAACTCTGTTTTGAAAAGCGCTTTATGACTAAAAATAAATAAATAACATAAACAACATAATCCATACTTTGCAGAAAAGATTAGAAGAGCAGCATGTCTCAAGAGAAAGATTCAGAAATGGGACACATTTGGTTCATCTTTGTAAGATCAATTCACAGTGTGATGAGCATTTAAATGAATACACCACCCACTAAATGACCTTCTGTATATCAGTTAGTCATGTCATGTAACCTTGAATTCAACTACGCTTTCCTCGTATGCTTAATAAACAGCAAACATATTGATTGACTGATTGATTGATTGGGGACCTCGCTTAACAATCACATGCATTTTTTCTAAAACCATTCTAATGAAACTGAGCCAAAAGTGACACTTATCTATACCCGTCTTCAAAGCCAGGCTCCAAAATTAAGGTTTATTAGAAAAATTGCATGTGTTTGGGAGCGTACAGTTGGATAAATGAGACTTGGATTACACTGCACAAGTTGTGTGAGAGTTTGTAAACAGATGTATGTTTTTATATAGCTTTGCTGTTGTTAAATGTGGTCTACAATCAATCAATAAATCAATATGTTTGACAATTTCCATGAAAATAGGTCAGAAAAACAAAGTTTTTATAACAAATTCAAGGTAACACTGAATGACTAGTTGATTAACAAATGGACATTTTGTATTCTTAGTCAAATATAGTGTAAACACATTAGTGATTAAAAATTGCAGATGTACTATGTAGTTATTTCACATCCAAATTTTAAATTTCCAACCTAATGTTTCATGTTTATTTAGATTAAGTAGTATATTTCTATAATGTTTTTAAAAATGAAGGAATTTTTATTTTATTTTATTTTATTCTAAATTGTTATGACAAAAATTAAAGCAGCCCAGGGGCTCACACACACACACACACACACACACACACACACACACACACACACACACACACACACACA
>JAPZEB010000020.1:11362092-11374960 GCA_029783705.1 Chaetodon striatus | reverse complement strand
TTTGATGTAATTCTGTGTCTTTTTGGTTGTCTTGTGTTGCTTTGTAGTCATTCTGTGTCACCTTGTGGTTTTTTGTGTCTCTTTTAATTAATTTTGTGATGTTTCTGGTAGTTTTACGCCTCATTGTAGTTGTTTTGTGGTTGTTTTTAGTCTTTATGTTGTACTTTGGCTCTCTCAGAGGTAACTGTTACTGGTTTGGTTTTCTTGTGTTGTCTTGTCTCTTTGTAGTCATTTGTGTCTCTTTGTGGTTGTTTTGCACATTTTTGTAGTTGTTGTTTTGGTCTCTTTGCAGTGCCTTTGTGTCTCTTGTGGTAGTTTGAGTTTCTTCCTGGTCAGTACATGCTAATTTAAATGACATTTTGCAGGTCAAGGCCAGGCCAGGCCCTGACACTTTCAGCCCCTGGACCTGTGCCTAAAGCTATCCACAGGGATACACTATTTGCATTGCACACATGAAATTTTTGAGTGCTGGAATCCTTATGTGCATCACTGTCAAGTAAACAAAACAAAATGCGTGTTATTATTTAAATGCAGGTAAAATATAGATGTTTCGACATGTAAAACATGGTGGACATAGTTTTGGAAAACAATAAGGTGGCATAAATCAGCAGTTGACACAGACAGCAAGTTGTAGTAGAAGTGCTGTGATTTCTATCCAAGACAGAAATTACATGCAAAAATGTTGTGTATTGTTTGTTTTGGTTTAAAATTTTGCATGATAAAATTAATGACAAAATATTGGGAGGAGACAAAACAACAACAAAAAACAAGCAAACAAACAAACAAGTAATGATGCTAAATAATACTGAGGGAAAAAGAGAAGACCTAAGACCACAACATTTTCTATTTCTATTTCTAGAAGAAAGCGTGGATACTCATCGGACGTCTCACTTTAAATGAGTTTTGAATGAGTGCAACTTCACTTTCTTAATACCCCTAAAACAGCTCTCATCATCTCTTTCATGCGTTGCAGTGTGCAGCAGAGCACAGTCAATCCTGCCAAGCTTGAATACTTTGGGCCTCAGCCAGTGACAGACGTATCTCAAGTGTGGCGGATGTGTTCTAATTAAACATGGGGGGATTTTTAATGAAGGGTGCAATAAAAGGCACATTGGCTCAATAGCTAGTGTTTTTCAGACCAGTCATTCATATGTGTAATGCAAGTGTGCCTTACAGACAGGGTAGACTGGCTGCACATCTGCTCTTTTGTTTCTGAAAGAGGAGTGGGCAGGGGATGATTCCCGTGCTTTGTTGAAGTAAGGGGCAAATAAAGTGACCAATCTGATTACACATTTCATTATAAACTGTTTAGTACTTATTCAAGTACTATACGTCTATATGATGCTTCAAATGTGTATTGTATAAATTTGCAACCCTGTCTTCCTGAAGCTATGTTCAAATACTAACAATTTAAGCCAATCCACATTTTAAAATCAACCTCATGAGGAGACATTTATAATGAACGAATCTGAATAGCTGCAAAGTGTTGCTGATGAACATGATCCAGGTGTTTTCTGAATGTAAAATATAACAAATGACTGGTTGAGACATTTCTAGCAGACACAGTGGGAATTTATCAGGAGCTTGTTGTTGGTTAATTTCTGACTGATTGAAAAGAAAAATCTTTTTGTTTTTTTTGTTTCTTTGTTTTTAATTTACGGTGGATTAAATTAGATTTGTTTCCCTGTCTCGACTTAATTGTGCATAGTTCCCATATGCATTGTCTTTGATTAGCCCAGTCTTAAGTAAAAGTTAAAATATTAAAAATATCAAGATTAAAAACACAAAACTTTTTCATCTACATGCTGCAGTACAAGCAGATGATTGTTTTAGCATTTCACTGAGGGAAAGAGCCGTCTTTGTATTACATACTTTGTTACTGGCTGATTAACATTAATCACTCATCTGTGATTTTTTAAGCCATTAAGATGTTCTATGGAGTCGATGTGTCTTTATCCACTGAAAGGACAAGAAATTAATAGGAATGTGTCTCCGCCTGACAGTAATTTCAGATTTTATTCATGACTTTTGAGTTTTTATACAGGAAACACAAAGAAACCCAACACAGACAAACAATTTCAAATAATTTATTCTGCCTTTTCTTTTTAATGTTCTTCTCACCGACACATGATTTTTCTATTTAAAGTTGTTCTCTCTGGCTTTTAAAAAAAATTTAAATTCATGTCAAGTCGTGGGGTGATGTGAGGTCTGTGTAATACTGACTAACAGAGCACACAAGGATGTAAATAAAACATTTTAGGGATGAGGGCTGTGCATGCAGGTGCAGGTTTGGATGATCCTTGGGGCAATGCAGCCCTCTTCTGGTGGGTCACTGCATGTACATTATTACAACATGACGAGGTGCTGTCGAAAGCAACAACTGGACCATACACCCTGTATTAATTACATTTTTTTATCAAAGCATTTTAAACCAATCTTTAAAGGACATACAGTTCAGGTTTGCTCTCTTTGAATGAAACGTAAAAACCCACTTCTAATTTTGAACCCTGTATCTATGAGCTTTTTAGTTTTGACATGTCTGTGGACAGTGTTTACCTTGTTGTTGTTCTCTGTATCTCAGTCTGTGGTCACCACTGCTGAGACACCTGATAATGCAGTAATAGGTCAAACAGTGGCGAGACAGTGTCATGTTTACAGATCTGTATGTGGTAGAGATTATAATCAAAAGCTTACTGGACTTTGTAAGGGAAAAATTACCTCTCTCCTTTAACCTCCTCTCACCCTAACATGGCCTCCTGATGCTGCTGGTGCTACTGTAGTGGGGGACAGCTATGGTGGAACTCTCTGCTCTAGCCAAGGTTAGATATCTATCCTGACCTGACTGTGCAGACAGTTGTCTCCATACTGGTCCATTATCGAAATCTGGCTCCTCACCCAAAGTCAATATATACTCAATGTTAGGAGACAATCCTAAGAATTGGTGTTGGCTCTGCGTGGCACTTGCTGCTCGCTGTATGCTGATATCACTTCTCCTGAATGCAGTAAACTCTGCTACAACATAAGCCATCTGAGTCTCCAGTGTCATCCTGTACTCCTCACACCTCCTCCAACAGTGCTCCGTTAATTCCTTAACAGACATTAAATGCTTTCACCTTGTGGCTCAAGAATTAAGGTAGCGAGAGCCTTGCTTTGAGATATTGTAGCTGATAAAGACACATTATACCATGAGAAATGCATAGATGTAAGGTTAAAAGGTAGTGCCAGAGTCTAATAACAAATAACTGCAAAGACCTTTAAAATACAAGTCCTAATTAAGTAAATGATTGTGAGAACTTTTTTATGTGCCGAGTGTGTTAACGATACAGAAAAGTGTGGACAGTTACTCTTCTCGAATGTGGGTATTGATTTACCATCGTTGTCTGATGATGTGATGTTCAGGGCCAGATGGCATTGCCAATGATGTGAATCAAAAAACAGAAATGAACAAATGACCAAGTAGTCCTTGCATTCCCCTGAAGTCTACTCTGAGTATTGGCAGTGGTCGTAAATGCTGTTTATAATTAAAAATACAGAAAGAAAACAAATGTTTGGAATGGTTCAGATCGGTCACCACATAACTCATATAGCGTATCCATGCTACCACTAACTTTAAAGTGATCAAATCTGCAATTAATATCATTTTTTAACAAATTAAAAAAAAAAAAAAAAAAAACAGAGACAAAAAGAAAACAAAAATTAATAACCAATAGTGTCATTTTAAATGTTACGGTTTAATACTTCAGTTAACAAAGATACACAGTTTTTAGTCCCCTTCTCAAAAAGATACAGGAAGAACCAGAGTTCAGTTACAAACAACTTCTCCAGATTTTTTTGATAGTACCTGGACATTTTCAAATTTGCAATCAGCAGTCCACTTGCAATGACTTGACACTGGATGATTCTGCAAAACCGACCATTATGTTCAGCGGTAACTTATTTGAATGCTCAATGCCAGCATTTACTCCTACAGTGTTCTCACATGGTGACTGTGGTGTCATTAGGATAGAACTACATGGTTATGTACAGGGAAAGATCGTCTTTATGATTAAATATGTTTAAAATAAACTAATGGTTGGTCTCAGATGTAATATAAATCATTGATCTCCAGCATCAGGTTCATGTTACCTCCTCGCCCTTAGTGTTTTGCGCCACACTGCATTAACTCCACTCCCTCATTCACACTGAACTCTATTGGATGCAAATTGTGTCCTGCTAAATAGTACATGGCTTTAAATTGGAAATAAATATGTAGCACAATATCCTGTATTTATTTGCATTTTTAAATGTTAACAATGAAACGTAGCATATAAAGAAGCATTTATGAAACAAAAGAATGGCATCTGCTAAAAAAAAAGAGGAAAAAATAGAAAAAATCAAATATGGTATTTTTAAATTACAAAGTTAATGATTAGTTCTTTAAATAAAATAGAAGTGAAACACAAGTGAATGTACTTTAACATCAAATGTGGAAAATACTGAAAAACTGTTTTAATATTTGACACACAGTACACATCTTTTTACCACGTGAAATTGTAAATTTCATTATGCACGCTTATGTCTTTTGTTCTCGGTCACTTGGTACGTTGCTTTTTACCACCACTGATACCATAGTAAGAGCTACTGGCCACGTCAGTGCATCTGCCTTGGGTGCCTGTTATAAGTCTATCAGCATCTGTGCCAGTGCCAGCAGTGTTAGTGAAAAAACTGCCAATGAAACCACTGTGGGGTGAGGAGGACTGCTTGACGTTGATGTTGATTCTGAAATATCAGAAAAAGCAGAGGTTGCAGTCAGTAAAATTCTGTAAACCGAGAATAAACTCAAAGTTCAAAATACAGGGAAGGTACACCCCAAACTTCAGCCGTCATCACACTGTTACATTTAAAAATGGCTGGAGATTTGCAAATGACATTGTATCATGCATTTAATTATATAATAGATTACCATATGTAATTCATAAAGTCTTACTTTTAAGTCTCCAACTTACGTGCAGAGACGCTGCCTGATACAACATTCAGGGAGGAACTGTTTGTCAGCGCGCTGCTGAATTGTGACGTTGCATTGCTTGCTGAAGGAACCGAGTTCTTGTCTTTGAACACAATAGTCATGTCGACGTTCACGGATCCACTCCTACAGTGACAATGTCAGGAAGCAGTGTTTTTTAAAAGGAAGTGAACGTTAAATGTAACGTAGCAAATGTAAGTCAGTGTCATTATTTTTTAATTATTATGAAATATAACCTTACGTAAATGAGTTAACGATGGAGCGACTGAAAGATGATCCATAGAGACCTGAAGATATTTGGTTTATCTGAAAGACAACATTACTGTCATTTTCAATAAACACAACAAATTACTCACCACAAATGCACAAGTTCCCCGACTGCTCTGCAAGGCAGGGACATTGCTAAGGGTTTAAGAAAATGACGGGGAAGCCCCACTGGGATCTCGGCTTAACCTCACTTCAGGGATGTGGCTAACCACAGGTTAATGTGTTTTGCTCTGTTTGGAGGCTACAAAATCGTACATGTTTAGCTAAGCCTTCATTGTTTGCACTTACTTTTAAGGTCACAGAAGGCTTACCAGACTCAATTACCAAAATATTGGGCAAATTAGTGTGTATGTGTGAGTGTTTTTACATTCAGTGTGCATGCTTATAAGATTCATTTCCCTGAAAGCAAATTTAGAGGATGCTCCTCTGTCTAACAATGTTAATGTAAAATTATTATAAAAGTAAAATCTCAATGTATTTGCAACACAATATGATAGGACTGCATAGACATCTTACCGCTTTGACAACTGTTGCAGCCAAAGTCTTAAATGCTGATGAGGATGAGTTGGAGAGATCTGATGTGAAAGTTTGGTTGAGACTAAATTTAAGGCCAAGGGTTCCCTCACTGGATGAAGGAGCGTCTGTTGATGCAGTTGTAGCAGCAGTAGTGGCAGCTGTAGCATTAGTAGCTGCAGCTGGAGCCTCTGTAGCAGTGGGAGCTGCAGTTGGAGCAGCTGTTGGGGCAGCAGTGGGGGCAGCTGTAGCATTAGGAGCTGCAGTTGGAGCGGCAGTTGGGGCAGCTGTAGCATTAGGAGCTGCAGTCGGGGCAGCTGTCACAGTGGGTGCGACGGTGGAAGCAGCAGCAGTAGAAGTAGAAGCTGTACCAATACCAATGGGTTATCAGTTAGTATAACACTTTAACATTAATTTAATCTGCATAGATTGATATACTGATAAATAAGTTTGATTTTTTAAATCTCTAATCACTTACTCGCATTAACGCTGCCTGCTATGACATTCAGGGAGCTGGAGTTGCTTGTAAGTGCGCTGCTGAGCTGTGAAGTTGCATTGCTTGCTGAAGGAACTGAGCTCTTATCCTTGAACACAAGGGTCGTGTCGGCAACCACTGATCCACTTCTACAATGTCAAAGAGAGAAAGCAACACTGTTTATAAGAAAGTGACTGGCAAAAGTTCAGAAAAATACAAGCCTGTGATTGAAATTTACTCATACCTGAATGCATTAACAATGGAGCGAAGGAAAGATGATCCATACAGACTTTGACCCACTTTGTTTAGCTGAAAGACAACATTGCTGTTATTTATAAATGAATGGCTTACAAGAATTGCACAACTTTTCGGTTTGGTTTAGAGGCTGTATCTTACAACTATTACTGTATCTATGATATTCTGCATACATAATATGTTGGCAAGATTAAAGAAGACCTACTAGATTTTACTACCAAAATATTGGGCAAATTAAGGAATACAAGGAATTATTACAATGGTAATTGTGTTGACATTTCACATTTAATTTTTTTGTCGAAAAAAAATATCATATCATCATTTCATATCATCTTACCTCTTGGACCACTTCTGCAGCCAAAGTCTTAAACGCTGCCGAGGATGAGTTTGCGAGATCTGATGTAAAATTTTGGCTGAGACTAAAAGTAAGGCCTAGAGTTCCCTCATTGGATGAAGGAGGATCTGTTGATGAAGTGGTTGGTGCAGCATCGGTAGCGGCTGTTGCATTGGGAGCAGCAGTTGGAGCTGCAGAAGGTCCAGCTGTAGCATTAGGAGCTGCAGTAGGTCCGGCTGTAGCATTAGGAGCTGCAGAGGGTCCGGCTGTAGCATTAGGAGCTGCAGTGGGTCCAGCTGTGGCAATAGGAGCTGCAGTAGGTCCAGCTGTGGCATTAGGAGCTGCAGTGGGTCCAGCTGTGGCATTAGGAGCTGCAGTGGGTCCAGCTGTGGCATTAGTAGCTGCAGTAGGTCCAGCTGTTGCATTAGGAGCTTGGGTTGGAGCAGCTGTAACATTGGCAGCAGCTGAGGTAATAGGCATAGCCGAAACAGATGTAGGTGCCACTGTTGATGTACTAATTCCTGTAACAACAAAATTCAAATTGTTGTAGCATTTGCAGGAGCGTTGCGTACACTAATAAATACAGCTCTGTTTAGCCCTGTCTCCTAGAAATAATGTTTACACACACCTAAGTTGAAACAGCAATTACATTTATGGAAATCATAACACCAATCCTATGACATTTTCTGTTAATATATTAAGGAAATATTGCTAATATACCTAGCAAGCTGCGAATATGTTTACACTGAACATGTCAGCCAAATGCTTAGTGACAATATATTTAATTTGTTTTCCCCCAAAATAGGCAGTCTTGCAATACACCATTTACTTGTTGGGATCACAGCAGTTTTTGTCAGTGTCAACATTTAAATGAACTTTTAACCAAAATCATATTTCCCTACCCTTCAGTGCTTTTGTTGCCTAAATCTAAACACAGACAGGAGCCTGGATGCAAACTCATGACTCTGGTGTCACAGTCCTGCACTTTGTATGTCTGCCACTGACTGCAATCACCTCCCTGCAATTCCATTGAGGTATGAAAATGTAGTGTTTTATGAACTCAGTGAAGCTTTGTCTCTGAATGTAATCTAGAGAGCAATTGCACTGTCATGAAAATGAACAAACCACAATTATTTCCAGCTTTGTTCATCCACAATGAACAGGAACAGCTCTTCCCCCAATTAATGGACTGGTAATGTAATAACTGGGATCAACATTAGTGCTTTTGTTCAGGCTTTGCAAGACTGTTTAACTTCTTTTAATGTACTTGCATTGATTTGATGCTATTCAGTGAGTTTATTGTTGTGAGCTCTTCGTAGACAGTAAGTAAGCTAGTAAGCCAATGCTTCTCACAGACCCAAGGTCTTGTGCGCACCTAAACATACTTTTTACAAACCCGGCACCTTTATGCAACACAGATCACACACATATACTCTGCTTTGGCTTTTACACCTAACTACACGCAGAGAGGGAACTGGAAGAGCCAGCTTTACATGTTTGCTTTGTTCTGACCAAATCACATGGTGAAGCAGAACCTCAGTGGCCATCTTCTTTGTAGTTATCTCTGTTATCAGCCATTTTGTCTTTATATGCTTACACCTAAACACACACCCTGTCTGTCATGTGCTGTATTTTACAACAAGGGCAATACAAAACATAGAAAACAACTCTTACTTGTTGCAACAACGCTCGATGTATTCACTGGCAGGGAGAAGTTGGAACTGTTGGATACTGCCTCCACCAGAACATTTGCCACAACACCTGGATCTGGCACTGAGCTGGCATTTTTAAATATCAGCTCAGAATCGACCACAACTGAACCTTGACTGTAAGAGAAAGGATTGTTGATATACACTGCAGACATTTTATAATGACAGAATTATATATAAGCAAACAATAAGATTTGACGAAAAACTTAAATCTGTGACGAACTTTTATTGCATACAGCTTTAATAAGACATACATTATCTTATTAAATGTTAAATAGTATTGTTAAATACCTGAAAGAATTGATATCAGATCGAAGGAAACTGCTTCCATATCTGCTGCTGTAGACTTGATCAAGCTGGAGAAATAAAAATGACAAATTGTCAAAGTAAAATAAAAGAAATAAGGATGGCATCATTATGCTATCTAGGTTATCTCCTCTCCTGTTTTACTTCAAAGCTGAGTAATCCATGTCTACACTGTCCATCTGTATACTGATTCAAATCATATTGCACTTAAACAGGTAAACATTTGCCTAAGTGTGGCTGTTGAGCCCATAGTTTTTGCTTTCTGTGTATGCACATACATTAATATGTTTTGTTTGATATTTCACATTTATTCTATATTCTAACTAGCATGAGGTTTCAAAGAAAATTAAGAAACATGAATGTACTTACTGCTGTTTCTACTTTGTTTTTCAAATCCTTGAACTCTGGAGAGGATTTATTTGCAAGTTGCGTTGTAAAGTTTTGCTGCAACTTAAATCCCAATGTGATCTTTGATTCTGCTGCTGGGGCAGCTGTTGTTATAGGCAATGCACCAGTTGTGATAACCGGTTGTGGTGATGTTCCATTTACATGTGGGGAGGTTGTATTGCCTAGAAATATAATAAATATTAGCTGGTCACAAAGCTGAAAAGTTAGGAATAATACATGCCTTGGTGCTGACATTATAGTACCTCTGATAACAGAAAGTTTTCTTTATGTATTGAGTATAGGAGACTTGGCACTACCTGGTGGTGACATTGTAGAGACTGGTTGGACTGAGGTCATGTGGGCTGGTGGTGAGGTCATGTTGGTCGGTGGTGTTGAAGGTGCAACAGTGGCTGGGGCTTGAGTTGGTGGCAAAACAACTGAAAACAACAATTATCAAAAAAATTATTGTTTTGTGTTTCAAACATTTCCTTGCCATCATATATTAAGAACACTCTTGAGGTAATCTTTTGAAAAAATTCAGTATTTGGAAATGACATGATGTCTTACCGGCTGCACTGATAGATGATGTGTTGACACTGAGGGAAAAGTTTGAGCTTGAAGCAGCAGTCACCATAGTCTCAGCCACAGAACTGGCATTTGGTAGTGTAGTCACATTATTGAATATCAGCTCAGCATCTACCACGACAGATCCTGGACTGTAAAAAAATAAAAAATAAAAAAATTTGACGTCATATTCTCATACTGTAGTTTAATTTGGTTGTCATACCCATCATTGTTTAACTAAGGCTCCATGACAAGTATGACTGATAAGCTATATGATAACAGACAAATAAAATTGGAGAACAACATTTCTTTCTGTTTCCATGAAAGGTACTCTACAGAAAACATACTTATTTCATTATTTTCCATTTCTGCCAATATATCCCCCTAAATCCTAACCACTAGACCTTTATTAACAAAAAAAAAAAAACATAAGCAAACAATAGAAACAACTTTTAAGCTTAAAACAGAGCAATTTTTTATACCTGAAGCTTTTGATGACAGTTCGATTGAAGCTTGCTCCATACTGTGCTGAGTAGACAGTGTCCAGCTGTGAATGAGTTACAGTTTAAAAAAAAATCCCAAAATTTTAAAAACACGTATGATGTAAGAAAGTGGATATATCAAAATGTATTGTCATCTAAATTTCTCATGCACTAGTCAGAATATGATTGTGAAAAGATAAAAAAAAAAATCTGAATATATATGAACTCACCGCTGCTGTCACAGTGTTTGCTAATGCTTGGTATTCTGGTGAGGATGTGTTTGTAAGTTGTTGTGTAAAATTTCGCTGCATCTTAAATCCCAACTTGACTTTTGGCTCTGTGGTTGTGACAACTGTTGGGGTTGTAGCTGGAGCACCAATTGTTGTGTGTCCTGGTGGTGCTGATGTTACAGATGCAGGTGGAGTGCTTGCATTACCTAGAAAGGAAGTGAATGTTTATTTGTAATAAGCATGAAATTAGAGCAAGATAAGCTGCATTACAACAAATATAGAAATTGCATTCAATGCTAGCAGTGCCATTGTTATGTATTTCGGTTACCATAGCTGGAAAATGATCTTTATTTGACTGGTGGTGATCTTGTCATGATTGTAATGAAAATGAATGATGTACTGATTGTGGAACAAGTTGTATTACCCGGCAAAGGTGTAATGGTGACTGGTGGTGAGGTCATATTGGCTGGTGGTGAAGTTGCATTGATTGGTGGCGAGGTCATGTTGGCTGGTGGTGGTGAGGTCATGTTGATTGGTGGTGGTGGTGAGGTCATGTTGATTGGTGGTGGTGAGGTCCTGTTGATTGGTGGTGGTGGTGAGGTCATGTTGATTGGTGGTGAGGTCATGTTGATTGGTGGTGGTGAGGTCATGTTGATTGGTGGTGAGGTCGTGGTGATTGGTGGTGAGGTCATGTTGACATGTGGTGTTGAAGTGGCTGGGGCTTCAGTTGGTGCCACAACAGCTGAAAACAACAATCATCAAATAAGTTATTTTTTTAATCTTTTGAATATTTTCTTTTCCTCATGTATTCAGTTTGTGATTGCAAAAGTAGTTTAGAAATTTCAATATGTGGAAATGACATAATGTCTTACCAGTTGCAGAAATAGATGTTGTGTCAACACTGAAGGAAAAGTTTGAGCTTGAAGCGGCAGTCACCATGGTCTCAGCCACAGAACTGGCATTGGGTAGTGTCGACACATCATTGAATATCAGCTCAACATCTGCCACAACAGATCCTGGACTGTAACAAAAAACATTTTTGAAAAGTCATATTTTAAATGCAGTGGTCTTATTGGGCTCCCACTCCCACAGTTATTTCACAGAGGCTCCACGGCAAGTATCACTGATGAGTCATACGATAACGAACAAACATAAACAAAGTACAACATTCCTTTCTGAGTCCATCATTAAAAAAAAAAATCAATATATTAAAACAATATCAACAGCATTTTAAAATGTAAAAATGAGCAGTTATTTATACCTAAAGCTTTTGATGACAGTTCGATTGAAGCTTGTTCCATACTGTGCTGAGTAGACATTGTCCAGCTGTGAATGAGTTATATTTTGATAAATTATAACATTTCAAAATACATATGAGACAAGAAAGTCAATATAATGAAATATATTGGCATCTCAACTTTTTATGCACTATTTGGAATTTGATAATGAAAAGATGCAAAAGCAAAAAGAAGATATATGAACTCACCGCTGCTGACAGTGTGTTTGCTAATGCTTGGTATTCTGGTGAGGATGTGTTTGTAAGCTCTTGTGTAAAGTTTTGCTGCAACTTGAATTCCAACTTGACTTTTGGCTCTGTGGTTGTGACAGCTGTTGGGGTTGTAGCTGGAGTGCCAGTAGTTGTGTGTCCTGGTGGTGCTGATGTTACAGTTGCAGGTGGAGAGCTTGCATTAGCTAGAAATGAAGTGAATGTTTATTTGGAATAAGTATGAGATTAAAGCAAGATAAGCTGTATTACAACAAATATAGAAAATGCATTTATTGTTAGTACTGCTATAACGACAAAGTTGTTGCTATGACTTTTTTGTGCATTTGTCATTTTAACTGGAAAATTACGTTGAATTGACTGGTGGTGATGTTGGCATGATTGAGATAAAAATAGAATGATGAATAGATTGTAAGACAGGTTGTATTACCTGTCAAAGGCATTGAGGTGACTGGTGGTGAGGTTGCATTGATTGGTGGTGATGTCATGTTGATTGGTGGTGAAGTTGCATTGATTGGTGGGGAGGTCATGTTGGCTGGTGGTGAGGTTGCATTGATTGGTGGTGATGTCATATTGACCGGTGGTGAAGTTGCATTGATTGGTGGTGAGGTCATGTTGGCTGGTGGTGAGGTTGCATTGACTGGTGGTGAGGTTGCATTGACTGGTGGTGAGGTCATGTTGATCGGTGGTGAGGTCATGTTGACTGGTGGTGAGGTCGTGTTGATTGGTGGTGAGGTCATGTTGATTGGTGGTGAGGTCGTGTTGATTGGTGGTGAGGTCATGTTGACATGTGGTGTTGAAGTGGCTGGGGCTTCAGTTGGTGCCACAACAGCTGAAAAC
>JAPZEB010000020.1:11346781-11359724 GCA_029783705.1 Chaetodon striatus | reverse complement strand
AGGTCTCAGTGACAGGTGATGAAGTTGCAGTGCTTTGTGATGAAGTTGTGATTGTGGGCAAAGTTGAAGTGGCTGGTAATGAGCTTGACCCCACTGCTGAGGAAGTTTGTGAAAGTGGGAGTGAAGTGGTGCTGACTGTTGGCAAACTTTCAGTTGTGGTTACCTGAGTTGAAGAAAGTGGGGGTGAAGTTTGAGTTACTGGAGAGGAAGTGACTGGTGATGAAGATGTCTTGACTGATTGTGAAGTTGTTAGCAGTGGAGTTGAAGATGATTTCACTTGTGTCACACTTGTGCTGACAGTTGCAAGCGTGGAAGTGGTTAGATGTGGAGATGAAGTCTCACTGACTAACGCTGATGTAGTGGGTTGCACTGAAGTTGTCTCTGTTGTTGGCAAGGTCTCAGTGACAGGTGATGAAGTTGCAGTGCTTTGTGATGAAGTTGTGATTGTGGGCAAAGTTGAAGTGGCTGGTGATGAGCTTGACCCCACTGCTGAGGAAGTTTGTGAAAGTGGGAGTGAAGTAGTGCTGACTGTTGGCAAACTTTCAGTTGGGGTTACCCGAGTTGAAGAAAGTGGGGGTGAAGTTTGAGTTATTGGAGAGGACGTGACTGGTGATGAAGATGTATTGAATGACTGTGAAGTTGTTAGCAGTGGAGTTGAAGATGATTTCACTTGTGTCACACTTGTGCTGACAGGTGTTAAAGTCGCAAGCGTGGAAGTGGTTTGATGTGGAGATGAAGTCTCACTGACTAATGCCGATGTAGTGGGTTGCACTGAAGTTGTCTCTGATGCTGTTGTGATGTTTGGTTGCGATGATTTTCCATTTGATGGAGCAGAGATTGTATTATCTGATGAAGATGATATAGAATATTGGTCAAAGGAGAAGTATTGTGCATTGAATCCCTCTGTTAATGTACACATGGCATTGTATACTAACGGCAATTTTTTGACCTGGAACCATTGATGTTATATCATGCAGTAATTTGTTGTTGTTGTTCTTACTCAGGTAGAGTTTATTTAAAGTTTTAAAGATTTTTATTTCCCCGCAAGACCACTGGAAATCCTTGAATACACTGATCTAGCTACTACCTTGTATGGTTTAGCAACAACCTAGGAACACTCCACCTTTTGGTCAGGATATCTTATAATTAGCATTTAAATTTGTCATTGTAAATTGTGCCCAGTTCTTAAAAAATGTAATCTGGATCAGCTAATCCATCTCAACCTTTGTTTTGGTTTTTCAAAGCAACATCGTATTAGATCACCCTGATCGAGATACAAAGTTTTCAGCATTTTCAAATTTAGATGACCATGCATCTACATATCACAACGTCAGTCATCTGCCAACACACATGCTACAATTACCGTTTATCATCATAGATGCCACCAAAAGCCTAATTTCCACAAAGCAGTACAATATGGCACTGTTTAATTCGCTTTTTTTCCCATTTACACTGTGAAACGTTGTGGATGGTTCCTATGGAACTGTTCGGCACTGTTCCTATCTACCACAGTAACTGTTTGAAAAAATCAAGTGCAAAATGTGAATACAATACATATACGTAATATGAATATATTTGACCAATTTAAAAATTTTTTTACATTTTGTTCCTAAAATCTACTGTGAGTCCACCCTTCTGCTGGGATCAGAATAATCCAGATTTTTTGACTTCTATAAAGTTTTGAATAACACATACTGAAGGTTCTATCTAGACTGATCTAGATCAAAACCAAGACTGGATTATGTGACCAAATCCAATTTCAGAATCCTTTTTTTCTTTTGAACAACCCATTTTTAGGATTTGAACCTATACAATAGCCGAAATTCAATCAAATTACAGTAAATACTGTTGTGTTGCCCTGTTTTGTAACTGCATTGTACTAAAGTATATGTTTGTGAATACATTTTTTATTGAATGTATTTATTAACTAAATAACAATTACATGTAAAATTAGCCAATAATATGTACAGAAACTAAAAACAAAAACTAAAAAAAAAAAAAAAAAAACATTCAAAGAATTTTAGATCTTGCCCGTTAAGGCTTCAATATTTGTTACCTGTTGTTGTGTTGGTTGTGTTTTGTGCTGTCACTGATGTTGACCCCAATAGTCCTGAAAAACAACAAAAAAGTTATTCGTAGTGATTATTACAGTTCTACATCTACTCCCTCCCTCATCTCTCTCCTCCACACCCTCAAAAGCATACACACTCCAACAAATACCTGCAAACAGGAGAAGGAATATCAGAGGTTCCATGTGCTCAGTTTCTTATCCCTGTAAAAGAACAGTACATACGGAAGTCATTATAAATTTGTTATTTACTTGGGTAAAAAAATGTGTATACTGATTTCATTTCTAAATCAGTATGTTGTATACAATCACAGGCTAAAGAGTTACCTTATATCAGGTCCAAGGTAAAATATTAGCAGGAATAAATTAGAATTGCTGTCCCCATTGCCCCAGTTTTTAAATGTCTTACCATCCATTCATTTAATCAAAATCCCATTCACTTAAAATACAATAAGTACAAACATGAGGGCATCCCAATGGGGATGCTCAGGGGTACCCAGGCCTGTAAGTTGAAAATGCAAAAAATTCTCATTCTTTGCTCCCTTTGAGGCCATCGGTAGTCTGCAAGCAAAAACAGCTGAAGCAGAGGTTAATTAATGGGTGGGTGCACCTCTTCTGATGCCTGTCTCCCTTTTTGAGCATGATGTCAGGAGGGCTTTCAAGCGTCTGAACACCAAGAAAGCAGCAGGACCAGACGATATCAGTAGACAGGCCCCAAAACTATGCGTTGACCAACTAGCGCCAGTGTACAGACACATTTTCAACCTGGTCACTGGCTCACTCCATCATAGCCATGCGCTTAAAGAAGTCCACCATCATTTTTGTGCCCAAGAAAACAAAACCCACCTGCCTGAATGACTATGGCCCAGTAGCACTCACCTCTGTAGCGATTAAGTGCTTTGAACAACTAGTTAAGGATTACATCTGCTCCTAACTCACCAGCACACTAGACCCCCTACAGTTTGCCTACCATCCCAACTGATCTACAGAAGACGCCATAGCACACATTCTCCACAGCACCCTACCACCACCATAGTTCCCTCCAGGCTGGTCACAAAGCCCACGGAGCTAGGACTGAACACCTCACTGTGCATGTGGATCCTGGACTTCCTGTCAGGCAGACCCCACGTGGTGACAGTGGATGAATACACCTCTTACACCCTCATTCTTAACACTGGAGCACCCCAGGGCAGCGGTTTGATTCCCATGCTGTACACTATGTACACACAACTGTATAGCCACTTCCAACTCCAATATCAGCAGCATTGGGTGGCAGTAGTTCAGTCCATAGGGACTTGGTTTGGAAACCGGAGGGTCAACGGTTCAAGTCACCAACTGGACCAAAATATAGAGCGTGGACTGGTAGCTGGGGAGGTGCCAGTTCACCTCTTGCTTGGGGCGCCTGTCCATGGGCAGCCCTCTGACATCTCTCCATTTAATGCATGTATAGGTCGTATTTGTGCATGTGTGTGGGTATTTCAGGCCTGTGTGTTTATGTAGATGACAACAGAGTGAAAACTTAGAATTTCCCCTTGCGGGATATATAATGTATATAGCATTAAATTAACATCAAGTTTGCTGACAACACCGCTGTGGTGGGCCTGATCACAGATAACAATGAAAAAGCCTACCTGAAAGAAGCAGAGGATCTGACCTGCTGGTGTCAGGATAACAACCTACACCTAAATCTCAGCAAAACTAAGAAGATGATAGCGGACTTTTGGAAGAGGCAGCAAACGAGCTACGGTTCCCTTAATATCAGTGGGTCCTCAGTAGAGTGGGTGGATATCTTCAAATACCTTGGTGTCCACATCACTGAGGGCCTGACCTGGACACTGCAAGACTGACTCAGAGGTGAGAAAGGCAAGACACAGATTGTTTTGCCAGAAGATGCCTGAGGAAATTCTGGGTATCCCCTTAAATACTGGGGAATTTTACTCCTGCACTATCAAGAACATCCAGCGAGCACTTTGAGGGTCATGTTTTTTGACTTCTCCAGTGTGTTCAACACCATCCATCTAGCTCTACTGGGTGACAAGCTGACAGCAATACAGGTGGATGTCCCCCTGGTGTCCTGGATTGTGGACTACTTGACTGGCAGACCACAGTACATGCGCTTGCAAGACAGAGTGGTCAGCAATACCGGGGCCTGCAGAGGACTGTCCTCTTTACTCTCTACACCACAGACTTCAGACCTGCCATCTTCAGAAGTTTTCTGATGACTCTGCCATAGTTGGATGTATCTACTAGGGTGATGAGGATGAGCACAGGACTGCTGTGGATAACTTTGTCACATGGTGTGAGCAGAACCACTTGCAGTTCAACATGGCAAAGACAAAGGAACTGGTTGTGGATCTGAGGAGGACCAAGACACCGGTGACCCCTGTTTCCAACCTGGGGGTCAGTGTGGACATTGTAGAGGACTATAGGTACCTGAGGGTACACACTGATAATAAACTGGACTGGGCTAAGCACACCGACGCCGACTCTATTTTCTGAGGCAACTGAGGTCCTTCAACATCTGCCGGACTATGCTCAGGATTTTCTGTGAGTCTGTGGTGGCCAGTGCTATCCTCTGTGCTGTTGTGTGCTGGGGCAGCAGGCTGAGAGTGGTGGACACCAACAGACTCAACAAACTGATCTGCAAGGCCAGTGACGTTGTGGGAGCGAGTGCGATTCTCTGATGATGGTGTCAGAGAGGAGGATGCTGTCTAAGCTGCGAACTATCTTGGACAATGTTTCATACCCACTCCACCATGTGCTGGTCAGGCACAAGAGTGCTTTCAGTGGGAGACTCATACCACCAATATGTACCACTGAGCACCACAGGAAATCATTCCTGCCTGTGGTCATCAAACTGTACAACTCCTCCCTCTGAGTGGCCCTTGGACTGTTTCACCCACTGCCAACAACTCAACCAGTAAATTATTACATATTTATTCCACAGTTCACTGCTGATATAATACAATAATCCGTGCAATAACTAACAGTGTACATAATTTCTATTCTGTATCTCAGTTTATAGTCTATTACAGTACATATGTATAATAACAAGTCTGTATATGTTACTGTTCAAAAAGCAAAGCACATGCCTTTACCTTTATAGGTTACAGTATATATTTATGTATATATATATATATTTGTAAATGATCTTGTTATATTTTCTTCTATTTTCATTTAATTGCACTATATATCTTTCTACTCTTGTAAGGAGCACCTGTAATGCCACCAATTTCCCCGTGGGGATTAATAAAGTATTTCTGATTCTGATTCTGAAACAGCACATACATGACCACAAGGAACTGCAAAGCGTGGTTCGTTCAGCTGAACGCACAATAGGCGCTGCTCTACCCTGCATAAAGGATGTTTAAACCAGGCGCTGCAAAAAAAAAGCCAGTATAATTGTTAGAGATCCCAGCAGCCAGAATAACTGCCTTTTCACCCTGCTGAGGTTGTAAAGAAGATATCAGTTACACCAGGCCAGCACTGAGAGGCTCAGAAAGAGCTTCTAACCTCAGGCTACAAGGATCGTAAATTAAGATCCTGTTAAAATGTAAACAATGACATTTATTGTTACTGTGCTATTTTAAATTTCCAGTTGATGGAACTGACAGCTGTATTTCACATTCCAAATCATATTTTATGATTTCATGTGACTAATGATTGATTGATTGTCCTTCAAAAATGTTTTATGAATGCATTCTTAAGCTCCCGAGTAGACCTCCAATCATATTCCTCCAACTTATTATTTATGTTATTATATCCCAGCTGACAGAGCATTATAGCCCTGTTATTTTTCTCCTCAAGAAAGTATTCAGAACTACAATGTTTTATAAAGGTGATGGGAAAAAAAAAGATTTACAATTTGACCAGCCACACCATGAAGAACCAGGGAACCATGTATTTTTTTTTTTTTGTGGCCCTCAGAAGACAATGTATAGCTTTGACACCGTATCTCTATGTTAAATTATTTAACAAGACACGGCAACATGAGCAAAGGCTTTTTCTTGTCAAATAAATGGCAGGAAAGTAACAGTCAAGATAATGCGCATTCAGGGAAGAACAGCAAAGGAAAAGAGAAGTTGCATTGAGGAGTGGCATTGCAGGGTGTTTCTATTAATTTTTGCTACTTTACATGAGGTGGACAAAACACTATTTTGAGTCAACTCAAAAACACAAACCTCAATAAAATATATTATTATTTTTAGTAAAATGCTGTTTATTACAAAAATACTGCGTTGCTTTGTATTTTCCTTTTTTTCTGGTTAAATAGTTTGATTAAGCTCGCACGTTGATGATGATGCTATCAGAGTTAGTCTGGTGAGCATTTAAAATTCAAAATAAAGAGCAATGCTGCTCCTATTTGGTGTATTTATTTCCTATTTTACTGTTTTACATTCTCCGTTTTTAACTAGTGCATTCCATGTTTTACATTGTTGCTGGTTTGTCTGCTTCTTTTTACTGTTGTGTGTATACCCACAGAGAAGCACACACAATTTCGTTGTTCTGCTGTGCAATGACAATAAAGGCATTGAATTGAATTGAATTGAAGGTGCTGAAAATTTTCATTTCCTTACCTTAGTGAAGAAAAATCCAGCTCTGCAGCAATACTGAAAAAAAAAAATCACATCAATTTTCTGTTTTTTAATGGAAGTGACAAGTTGGGAAAACCACACGCAGGCACCTGATCTTCTTCGGTTACAATCAACAAGTGAAAAGGCTCACTGAGAGTGAGACTAAATTTGGATTTTTGTTAACTGACAGGACTTGTTTTGCTTCATTGTGGTGTCCAAAAATATCAGAAGGCCAAAATGTCACAAATTCAAACGCACCCATCCCTGAGGCTGACTGTACATCCTGGGCTCACTTAGAGAGATGCTTTACACAATGTCTTCAGGCCATCTATTTCAAATATTTGGATATCATGAAACATTACTCTGGTGACCAATCAGTTTACATGTGATTACTTTTTGTGAGTCTTTTAATATTTCTGGGACTGATTTATCAGAAAAAGACATTTCTATGGGCGTGTGTGTCTGATCATAAAGTTAGTATGCTAAGTCAGAGTTTAATCGTAATAGACCACATACAGTAATTTGGTTGAAAGGCGTATCGTCGCTGAGATCATAAAATAGGATGATGGGATGAGGAAACAAAGAAGGCACAGGAGACCCTGTCACTGGACTGTTCCCAGCTTGTCCAAGAGACCGAACACTTGCCTGTTAAATGTAAATGTTCGTGCTCTTTATTCAGAAAACCCACCCGTCACATCTTCGTTTCAGGATCTGGTTATTATAAACACAGATGTTTAAATGCTAATGTTTCAATATTTATCATCACAATAACAGTGTAACATACACTGGTAGCTGTAAAAACTCGTAAAAACATTACAAAAATACATGCGTTGGTTTGGTGCTTACCTATGTCCTAAACGTAAGGAGTAAACATTTATAATCATCACATTAAAAGTTACATACGCTGTTTATGATGCCTATTTGTTTCCTAAATATATTAGCGTGTGTGTGAATGGGTGAATAAATGGCATTAACTTAAATCACTTTGTAGAAAAGCGCTTAATGAAGTTCGGTCCATTTCCTTGCATTAGTTTACGGGGCAGATCTGCTACATCCAATATGGCAGACACGCTGACGCACCGCAGCAACAGGCCAACCCGCTCAATGAGGCGCCTATGTTTACATGTCTATGGATGGACCCAGTTCCCTCAGTTCATCTCATGAAACATGAGAAACCCACAGCAGACCCAAGCGACCGCCACACAACAAAGATGGTGACAGAATTAAGAAAATACAAAGTTGTTACTCTGTTGTCACACCTATGGGAGAATTATGAGACAATGGGCCTCGGGGCACAGACTTGAAAGAAGGCCCCACCACCTCTCCTACCTAGGAGCAAGACACACAGATGGTACTGTTGCTTAGTCTTTTTGTTGTCCTGCATCTCTTTGTAGTCCTCACACATTTCTCTGTGCTTTTGCCTTTTAGGTCATTCTGGGTCTCCAATTAGTGTCTTCAGTTGTTTCATGTGGTCTAGTGTGCCTCTTTGTAGTCATATTGTGTCTCCTTGTGGTCGTTATGCATCTGTTTGTTGTTGCTTTGCATCTCTTGGTAGTCATTTTGGTTGTCTTTCAGTTGTCTTATGTCCTAGTGGTTGTTTAACCCTTTTTCGTCATCATTTTGAGTCTCTTTGTGTCTCTTTGTAGCTGTTTTGTGCCTTTTTGCTTCTCTTTGTTGTCATTTTCAGTCTCTTCCTGGTCAGTATGTCTCTGTTTGAGTGACATTTTGCAGGTGAAGGCCAGCCGGGGACACTGACACTTTGGGCCTCTGGGCCTGTGCTCAGTGAACCTGCTCAGTAATCCATGAATGGTAAAAGTGCTTTATAAAACACATTACAGTGTGAGGTTAATTATGTTGTATTGCATGCTTAATGTCATTGCATCCTTGTCTCTGTACACACTCTTGAAAAGTTTATTTGCAATGAATTGTCTTGGCAATAGATAGATAAATAGATAGACTCAGAGATCACAATCTAATGGAAATTACAGAGATACAGAAGAAATAGGTTTTTTATGCACCGTTCAAATTTAAGAATTTGGACAATTTTGCTTGCATAGCATGTCTCCCTTTAGAAAACAACCAAACTACCCATTTTATTAGTGTTTATTGTCATTCAGATTTCTGTTCTGGAGCTGTATGAAAAAAGCACATGTAAAACAAGATGTGTAATTTGCACATTTAAAGGTATAATTTCACAAAACTTGTAATAAAAAAAACAAAACAATTGTCTTAATGTAAGGTATTACTCAGGGGAGTTTCATGCTGACATTTATCAAGTAGAACTTTCACCTAATTCATCTGTACTGTCTTCTTCTTTCCCCAAAAATGTAGGGATCTTTGCGATACATACTTTTAAGGTCATTTTCAGAAAATGAGTTTTTGTTTCTCATACTTTGAGCCAGAAATCTCCACTTTAGTATCTTATACATACACCAAACATCCCAGTTTTATTCCTTTCTATACTCTAAAGGTTTTTCACCGAGGGCTTCGTTCATATAACATTTTCTATCTTAAACCATGACAGAAATATTTTTTTAATAGCTGTTGACAGTTTTTTTTCTGATTTATGGAGTGATAAAAAATATATCACAAATTCCCTGTATTAAAACTTTTGGCTATTGTTATGTCATTAAAACAAGAATTTGAACCTGGCTTTATCATATGTTCAGATTTCTGTTGTGTAAATTGAGGCAAAATGGTGCATATTTAATACAGAACATATAACATACATTTCAGAAAAAGTTTCATAAAAAAAAAAAAAAAAAATCCTCAATGTAATTTATCAACTGGGGATGTTTCATGATAACAACTATGAAAGGTTGAACCCAATTCACATGTAGTGTCTCCCTTTAACAAGCTACGCCTCCAGTAACACTGAGTATACAGTATAGGCCGCACAAAAGGAGACCCAAATGAGGAACTTAGACATACTCACAATCACACCAACACTGGTATTTTGAATTATTATAGAGCATCAAAGCCCACATACTATTTAAAGAGGTTGAGAGAGATTAATCTGGCAAACTCCTAAACAATATTGATAATGAAGCAAAACAAGACCTTGGATTTGTGGATCCAATTTATAAAAAACTTGCACAAAAAGTGTACAAGACTAAGATTCTGCGGCCATGCTGGGAGCTCCGCGAGGCTGTACCTTTGCACAGTGGTACTTTAAGCCAAATATTAAAAACAGTAAACCAACATGCTCACAATGGCAATTTTAACATGTTGCATGTTTGTACCACATTACAACACAATCAGTCCAACAGTTGCTGAGACATTTTACTGTCAGCCTCTGTGCGGCTCCAAATGAAATAAAAAAAAAATCAGTGGACACCATCGTCATTCAATACGTATTTGTTACAGGTAATCACAGGTCACTTCTACATAACGTCACGTTGCTTCAGGCCATTTCACCTTTCAAAAAGTAAAATGTTAAGCAACAAAACCAGACCCACACCCAAGGATCACTTCAAAGGAGTGTGTACAATGAAATAGCATTTAAGGGAGAAGACACATGACATTCCTCAGATGGTACCCATCCTGAACTCTGACTGATTTACATTCTTCATACATGCTCAACAGCATGCTGGAATAGCATGGACAGAGAAGAACAGCCAATCAGCTCTCATAAAGCTGATGCTCATGCATGTGCAAACACAAATGTCAAATACTTCGGCCACAAAAGCAGTTTTATAAGAGGACCCTGATGATTAGTGGTTTGCAGTCTATTTAAAGAACAACCAATTAAAACCAACCGTTATTTAACATGACAGCACAACATGTATTTGTTAAAGCGGCAGTGTAACAGCACGCTGAATTACATATTTTATGTTTGGAAATGACAGTAATATTGAGGAAGAAACTTTAAGAACTGCTCTTACATGTGTACAATATGGCATTTGGCTTACACTGCGTTTGCTCATTATGACTTTCAACCCTTTTCTCCACATATTAGTGACCTGTAATATTGACTTTACTTTCATATCTGTATATTCAAGGACAAAACAAGACACAATACAAAAACCAATGTACAAACACTAATAGTGAAACGAATGTTTATTCAGACAATACCCATCCAATTTTAAGTATAATAGTGAAAAAATATAAACAAAACTAAAACATTTAACAGAAGACTGATCACATTTGCTAACTTCTCAGCTGTCACATACTAGCCATACCACACCATTTACAGATGGGGATTCCTAGCATCAGTCTGGTTGGGATGAGCTTGTTCCCTAGCGAGGTGGGAAGCCCCTGTGTGGTCCTCCCCTGCCCCTGAACCCTCCCCTGTCCCCACGGAAATTTGGCCGGTTTCTTTCACGGCCTCTGTCTCCGCCTCTTCCTGCATTTGGCCCACCACGTCCCCCTCTGGGTGCTCCGCCACCACGGTCCGACTTCAGCTTTGTCGGGGGAGATTTGGGCCGCAGCCTCTCTATGTCCTCGGTGCAGCCAGATAGGTGGGAGTTAACAAAATATGAGGCGTAGGTCTCTGGGTTAAAGTTACTGTTTGTTAAAGTAGGACCCACGGTCAGCCAGCCTAGAAAGAGAAGAAAACAAAAAAGCAACAACGTGGGTACTGAGAAACAAGCAGAGGCACGGAGGAAGACAAGACACTGAGTCATTTTTTTCAGATGCGTCTTTGTAATCCGTCATCTGAAAAAACGTTACGCACAGAAACACTGAACACTGATTCTGATGTGTTTCAATGTTCGATTCATGTGGAAAATCGCAATACGTGACAAAATACAAAGACACTTTCCCTGTTTGCCTCTCTCCACTGAAGTTACATATCTGGCTGTTACCACTGTCTCCCTGACTTGCATTTGGCCCTGTTGCTGCATGAAGGGGCGGAGCTGTCCTCCCTCTCTGTCTCCAATGTCTGTGTGTGGTCCACGTCCACCTGAATATTACAATCTGACCTGTTGATCGCAAACTATTTGAGCTATGAAATTATTCTGTGCACCCTGTTCCTCTGTCTTGTCGCAGATGTGTCCCCTCGCCATATTTTCTTCGCTGATTCTTGGTCAAACGTCTCTAAAGGCTTCTGACAGATTGACAAATCGAACCTGTTCCAAAAACGTTAATGAAGGACAAGAGTTACGGACTCAGTGTGCAAATGTAATTTACACAACATGAGGTCATATTTATATTTAGACATGCGACAATTTAAGATGAAAAAAAAAAAAAACCAGACAGTGTGCAAAGACCTTTACAAAACTAAAAGCAAACATACAACATACAAGAGCGTCCATCTCACCTGGTCTGATGGTCGAGTCTCGTCCAAACAGGTGCAACCTCCTGCGGCCCAAACAGAAATGCTCGATTATGTGGAAGATCTCCACAGGCTTCTCCACATTTCCCATCTCAGGCTCCTCCGTAATGATCAAGTCAATGTCCACGTTAGCATGGATGAAGTCACCGTCAGTGCTCCTACGTACTGTTCCTTTGATTCCCATCAGGCAGTGTTCCTGGAAGGAATATGGTGTATACATCTTAATACGCAATTTAAAGTAGTTTAACTTGAACTTCATCATGTGTAGAGGAGTTTAGAAAACTTTAAACTGTGTATCTAACATTACATGCACATATCTGAAAGGAAAACAAATTCCAAAAGCAGTCAGATTATGTAATATTTACATCAACATTGACATTTATTTCACATTTCCGCTGTACCTTGGTCCTTTGGAATACTGCTTTTGGGTCCAGTGCCTTGGTCTTGCCGGGGTTATTCTTGTTGGTCTTGATCCAACAGATATCCTCACATCGCCTAAAGCCCCACTTCCTCAAACACTGAAATGGGTGTGATAAGGGTAGGTATTATAATGAACTAATGAACGTTCCACCTTAAAAGTTGCCGTCAGTCTGCCAGGTGAATTAAGTTCTTTTTTTTTCTCAGGCTACAGCTGCTGCGCGAGGCAGCATAACATCATTTCAGTTTATAGTTCTAGTTTACCATATGTAAAATTCTCCACTTTATAAACAGTGGTTACGCAAGCCTCAAAACCAGCCACGACTCAGCCCTGATCAGGGCAACTGTCCACTATTGACCAATCAATGGACTGCAGTGTTCACAGCTCCATCTTTTAATACCGGATCTATGTGCTAGGTACCCCAACAGAGGGGGGACCAGAAATAGGGACAATATGGAACGGTTCCATTGGTACCATCCACCACCTCCATAGACCTGACATTAATGGTCTGAAAACAGCACACAGACTGCACCAGTTTTCACCAGGATTATCTCTCTTTGCTGCAAACATAAACCACTAGAAGAATTTAAAAGCTGCTATAACCACAT
>JAPZEB010000020.1:11216911-11228309 GCA_029783705.1 Chaetodon striatus | reverse complement strand
GTAGTAAGGAGGGAGAAAGTGGCTGTGATAAATAAGTGTGTGCGCAGTGTCGATGCTGGTGACCACTGATGTTAATTCATCCAGACTGTGTGCATTGTGAACACTAATAGACTCTGGCTGTGAGTGTGTTTGTGCATGTACTGTAAGCTCAGTGAGCGACTGTGGCTCACTGTGAATCTCAGAGTGCGTTTTACACACCAACATACCACCACCGCCCTATTTTATCAACCCTGCTATGTTCTCTGTAGCGATGTGCATGTGTGTGCGTATGTGCACAAGTACAAAAGTGTATGTGTGTGTGTGTTTGCGCATGTGCGCCGTAGATCTGGTTGTTCCAGTGATTCTCTTTTTGCTGACAGGAATGAACACGCTGTTGGGCTGGGAGTGCGGTGAGCCGAGACCGGGGAGGAGGAGAGTGGAAGAGAAGGAGAGAAAGAACGACAGGAGAGGAGAAGCACATCGGACACCACCTATTTATCACCCTGACTCCCTCCGTCCACTGCCAAGGAGAGAGGGAGAGAGATGGGGCAGATGAAGACAGCAAGGCTAGAGCAATAGAAATAGAAGAGAGGGTGGGAAAAAAATACAAGGAATTAAATCTGTATCTCGGCTTTAAGGCCAGTCTTTATGCTTGTGTTGTTCACCATGCTTCATGCTTCCCTCATAACCCTGACGCCCACCCCCCGCTCCTCCCTAAAGCCCTCACCCCCAGCTGATTCGGTACAGCAGCAGTGCATGAATAGAATAGGAGGGGTGTTGGGGGTGGGTGTGGGTGGGGCGGTGGTTGGGGCCCCCCAACAGAGAAAGCTACTGTTACCAAGGAGAGAGTGGAGGAATGTGCATTTCAATAGAAAAAAAAAAAAAAAAAAATCATCCAGCGGAACAAACTATCAAGAGAGAGATTTTTACCTCCAATAAAAGCTTGATGATGAGCTGGTCGATATCCAGCAAAATGTTGCAACAAAATTATACATCTAACTTCCATATCCAAACTCACTCTCCACACCGTTTCTTGTGTGAACGCGTCTGAGTGTGTGTATGTGTGTGCCAGAGGGCATACACAATAAAGGTTTTTATGCTCACAAACCAATTTACGCCCTGAAATGAGATCTAAAGTACCGTCTCACCACGCTCTCATAATTAATTGAAAAGAACTAAAATAATGATATCTGGGGAGTTATATTGATAGCCATGGTTTATTTCTGACAGCTGGCTCCTACCGAGCCCTGAAACCCTTTTTATTATTAAGCCAGAAAGAACAAAAGATTTAAAATCTCCATGGCTGCTCAGCATGCCTTGACTTTTTTTTTCTGGTTAGAATATATTCGCTGCCATTGTCAGTGTATGGATAATGAGAGAGGGAGAAGAGAAGACAGGCAGAGGAATATGTCATGTTGTAACAGAGTCATATTATCATATTTGTAAGGCTTTGGTTTGAAATGATTTGATCTTTGCTTGTTTTACTTGTTTAGTTATTTAGGGGAGGAGAGGGAGAGGGAGAGGAAGAGGAAGAGGAAGAGGGAGAAAGAGCATTTTGTTCTATGGGCATTTGGACTCAAGCAAAGGTCCCTACCACCAGTGGGGTGATAAATTGCATGGCTAAGAAGAAGGGACACCTGTCAGCTACCCCCTACCTACCAACACTACAAAAGAGGAGACATACACATGTGCGCACACACACACACACACACACACACACACACGAGCACACAAATCCTGTACACAGAGTTCACATCACACAGCGCAACACTGGATTGATTGGAGGTAGCCGTCACCTTGAACTGTCAATTCTTTCATCTAGAACATGTACTGAGCTGTCAGAGCGCAAATGAAGTGTGTGTTATAAGCTTAGCAGTATGTGTGTGTATGCTCTGCCTTGCTTTAATGTTTATTTGTGCGTGTGTGTGGTTGTGTGTGTACGAAAGCCACTTTTCACTGAGCTCGTCAGAAGTTGTGACAAGCAGGAAAAGAGAAGTGCAGAAACTCAGCCGTGTCGGGTGGCCTGTTAATCACATGATGATTCTCTCCATGTGGCACACACAAATACAGATTTGTACTTAAAGGAGTACTTCACCCACAAAATGACCATTTGTAAGTCCATTAGTCATGCTGTGTTACCTTAAATTCATGAAGAACACAACTCTCACATAACTTATGCAGTGTAATCTAAGTCTCATTTATCCAGTCCTATGGTCAGTACTTCCAAAACATGCGTTTTCACTATAAAAAAATTTGTATTGGGGCACCCGTTGGCTTGGTGGGTGGAGTGGGTGTCCCACAGACAGGGGCAGTGTCCTTGCTGCAGCGGCCGTGGGCTTGATTCCAGCCTGAGGCCCTTTACTGCGGGCCATCCCCTCTGTCTTACCCACTTTGGCACTTAAGACTGTCCTTTCAATTAGAGGCAAAAGCCCAAAAAATAATCTTGAAAAAAATAACTGTAGTATTGGAGTCTGTCTTTGAAGAGGACATAGATAAGTTTCACTTTCAGTTAAGTTTTAAGTTTTTAGCATTGGTAAACATGGTCCACAATCAATCGATAAAACAATATCTTCCTGAGACCCTGTGTCCTCATGAGGACACATTTTGGGTTTACTTGACCTTACATTTCGTTCTACTTAACTTAGACCTGTTGTCCTTGTTCATGGACCCTTTTTTGTGCCATCTAGTGTTAGTAGGAGCACAATATACTAATTCATGTAAAAAAAAAAAAAGATGGTGGCCATCTCTGCCGAGTCAGTCTGCTGCCAATCCCGAAACAAAAAAGGACAAGGTCCAAAACCTGATCACATTTTATGGTTGAAACCTGTTTGTTTTTAGTTTGATATGGCAACAAATTTGACCAATTTTAGCAACAGTAACAACCTAAGACGGTGTTAATTCATAAGTACTCCTTTGAAGACACTGGGGCTTTACTGTCGTCTCATTTGAGGACACTGGGACTTAATTATTGTTGACAGTGTTTAGGTTGTAATATCTATCAGGTCCTACTCATCCCGGATAGCTAGGAGAAATTACAAATGCATACCAAACAAAGCTGCGGGTCTCAGGAGGATATGTTCCCCGGTTCAATAGTTTTTGTTCAAAAGTTTTTGAAGTGTTTTGCTGCTCATCACAACACAGAAGATGTAAAAATCTGACATAATGGCAAAGTAAAACAACTCTGTTAGCTTTGAAATTGTGGAGAGTAGAGCAGAGTGTGGTTAATTGTTTATTGTTTAAAGGATCCCCATTAGCTTCCACTGAGGCTGTTGCTAATTCCAGGGGTCCATTAAAACAAAGCATAAAAGTGAAAAGGGTAAAGTAATGTAGTGCAGAGAAGCCCTAAAGTTGAGCTAGACCTAGAGCTAGAGTTGAGCCGGTACAACATTTTGTCTTTGTATCCTTTGTCAACACACAACACAAACACTCGCACACATTACCATTGACCTTATGAACTGAGACACTGATCTCAAGTAAAAAGGCACTTACAGTTCATCTGTGCAAAAGCACTACATGAGCCTGCCTCACTTAAAGTATAAAGATCAAGAGTTTCTAGTACCTTTTTCCATGTTTGGAGAATCTGCAGCTGCATCTGCATAACAGCTAGTGGTCCACTAAAATAGGCACTTTGAGCAGGAGACATGTTGAAATGTCACTGTAGGAAAAGCACAGGTGCAAATAAAAGAATAAATGACAGCCGACATCCATTTAGCTGTGTTACTTTCATTGTCTTAGTGGTGTTTTTTACCGGGTCACTATCATACAGACAGGGCTTGCTGGGGCATTACAGCCAACGTTTAAGTTATTAGTAATATCTGTGGTTTTCCTACTATGACAAGTCAAATATTACAATTAAGATATGATTTTGCCTTTATCTTAATTGTCACTTCCATCCCTCAGAGCCAGAGAGGCCTAAGTGACATTTTGTGCAAAAATAAGTTAGACTGGTGCAATGAAGCTCTTGATGAACTTTCTTTACTTCCCAAGGGTACTTGTGAATTCTGGACAAATCCAGAGTTAAAGGAGAAGTCCAGTATTTTGCACTTTGAGCTCCATTCCTGGGTTGTTTATAATGAAATAGAGTGGTTAAGACCAAAATCTTGACAATTGCTCATTCTCTGACAATTTGAGAGAATTTGGCTTTCCCCTGCCCAGCTTAACAACGGTAGCCATTGCTGGTGATGTTTTAAGATGGAGGGGCACCAGGCCACAGATGTATGATGCTCATTTTAGTTGCTGAAATGTTAAAACATTTTTTTGAAATTGGTATATGCATTTTTTAAGATGAAGAATGTAAGAATCACTTTAGGCATACAACCATAAATGAAAATGAAAATGTTAAAAACAACATAATGGTTAATGGTTATGCATTATTTTCTGTCAAAACCAAAGGGGAGTCACTGGATAGGGGCTATAAGCTGCAGGTTGTCTACTCCTATCCTACATGCTTTGCACACAGGATGCCAATTAATCCTTTAACACATTGGACTTATGAGGTCACTTTTTTTTTCAATAAATGTCAAAATATTGTTCATTAAATGTCATAAATCAGTTCAGGGAGGAGCCAAGTGCAGGGCAGCAGGTGGGTTTAAGGATTAACAAAAAGCAAGCTTTAATGCAACTGATAAAAAAACATCCAGAACAGGCAGGTAATTAAAAGTCCAAATAAAAATTGGTACCAATGCTAAACTGAAAACCAACTGGGAAAATACAAAAAACTCAAATAAAAAATCCAAACACAAGATACCAAGCAGGAAGCAGAGCACAGGGCGAATACAGGATGACCTGACCAAGAACAGGGGGAAACCCACAAGTATATATACACAGAAAACTAATCACAAGAACAAGACACAGCTGGAGTAGGTGGATACAGGCAAAAGGCGGGAGATGGGTATTGGCTATCAACAAGGGTGCAGAGGGGAACACTAGCGTGGAGCAAACAAGACTAATAGAGAGCAGGTGTGAATGGAAGATTCTGGGAACAGGGAGGGACCAACGAGGCAGGTGTGACAGAAAACAGGCGGGAAAACACACAAAGACAGGAAGTAAAACCAGACACCACACATGAGGAGAGAATCTCCAAAATATAACAGGAAACAAGGGACAAGGGACACAAACAGAAGACTCCAAAACAAATCCATAGGATGACAGAATCTAAACAAAAACCCAGGATCATGTCATTAAGTATACTGTCATCCACATGTTTGGGAAGTTTTAACATGAAGGATTAAAATCAATAAACAAAGTCAGGACCAAGTAAGGTCATTCTTTTTGTTTTAGCTGTAAAGTTGGTCAAATGTCATTTACGCTCCTCTGGCTCTTGACCCTCCCATTCTGTTGTAAATGTTGATTATTGATAAGCATTTACAGGTATGGTGTTAAACCACAGGTGCTAATTATAGTCTGAGCAACAAAGATGAACCTGTTCTAGTTTATGAAATTTATGACTTTAAATAATACACAAAAGTCTGTTAACAGATAATCATAACAGATTGTCATTTAAAATTAAAGTAGCCAGGACCAGACCATGACATTTATATTTCAGTAAAAGATGTGAACATCACAGTTACAAAACACGTTTGTTTACAGTACATGATCAATCCGGATTTACGTATAAAGATTTAGGATTGTTCTGAAGTAAATAAATCTTTCCCAAAGCTCGAAGCAGCGGTGATAGACAAGCAATTAGAGACTCTGACAGCACCTGAGGTGCTTTTCTAGGGATGTGGGTGCATTTTCTGGTTCAAAGCTCTGACTCGACTATGAAATAAAGCTCATTTGGGTGTGAAAACTCCCCAAAAGTCAGCATTTTGAATATGTCTTTTTTCTGTCTTTTTATATCACAGCTTACATTTCTGAGCTCTACAACTGGCAATGAGTATTCATCAGTATTATTGAGCTGCCTAAGACAACAAATTAGAAACAGCTATTGGTGAAACATACTGAAGTGCCACTCAAGCAGAGATTGGAATCCAAATGATGTGTTACTTCTTGAAAAGGGGATATTTCAGACAAACACAATTTTAGATGTGTGATGAATGATGGTATCATAATTACTTGGAATGGAGCTTATTTTCTTCGCCTCTGTTTGTGTGTTTGCAGGGCATTTTGGCCTATGAACTAAACTATAAACTAATTAACTTCTCATACTAATTGGCCTTTGGGGGTGTGAAAATGTGCACCATTAAATCATGCGCTTCTCGGTTCAGCATTGGAAAAGAGTCAAATCTTCTCTTATTCACCCAGGCATCTCTTGTTCAGACAAGTCAATCCAAACTTAAGAAAGAGGAACAAGAGAAAAGCAGGTTGAGACTCATCTGTGTTGTCACTATGAGTCACAACCCTACTTTTAACATTAAATAGGTTATTCCTTATGTGCATCGGCATTATTGAATATGAATAGAGACTTTAAACATAAATCCACTAAGCCGGTTTGCTATTCCACGTCTGTGAAAATACAGACCCATGTCTCTTGACATTTAAATATTCTAAAGCTTTAAGACAGCAACAGATTGCTAACACACATGCCTATACACGTGCCAATTTAAATATGTTTTTTCCTCCTTCTTCTTTGTCCCTTTTTTACCTTCTCTGAAAGGTGCTTTACACTGACGTCATCATACAGAAATGTGGACTTGAGACACGTGACTTGGACTTGGGTCAGAGTCACAAATTTGATGACTTTAGACAGAATTTTAAAATGACTTGCAACCTGACAGTTACTCTTGACTTTAGCTGGACCTTACCCTTTTGACTTAAACATCCTTGATACCTTCCCCAAAGCTCAAAGATTAAAAAGTATGTTATTTAAAAAGTGTGTCATGACCTTATTACTTTCTCTTCAGTTCCTGAATCAATTACATTATTCCCACCAAGTCAACACTTAATACTCCAGATTCATTTTGTTAAAACCATGTGACAGCATCCAAGCAAAAGTGGCAGGAGAGAACCATTATGAAAACACGATTCACCACCACAGCGTTGTAGGCTAATATAGGAGTCTTAAAATGTCGCCTTGTTGTGTTATTGGGAGGATATGTTATGTGTCTTAAGGATTATCATGTCGACCTCATAAGAAATTGGGGAGGTATTATGAGGAACATTGGATCTCTCCATAAAGCTTACTTTTAAGTGCATTAGCTAATGTTAGCTTCAATAGCAAAACAAACTGGAGGAAACCATTCAAAAGTCGTCCTCCTTTGTAAGATCGGCATAGTTATCAACCACAAAGCCGACCATCACACCTTCAGCAATCCTGTCAAATCATCCATCCACTGAGTGAGAGCATACGGGTCAGCCAGAATCTGGTCACATTCACTCCGCTCCGCGCTCTGCTGCTCCGTCTCCCCAGACAGAGTGCCCACAGCCACTCTGAGTGTGGTGCTCTGGATAACTGAACGGTACATTCTGACAGTGTTCCAAATTAATGAAAGGTCCAGACTGTGCCAGAGTCCACTCTGGCACTCAAAATGGATTTTTCTGAAGGCACCATTTGCATCATCTTCCTCCATTGTCTAAAACAAGCCGACAGAGCTTGCTAGCTCGCACCAACTAGTGTCTGTGGAGAATTGTTTTGCCTCCAGCAAAGCCCCGCCCACCAAAAACGTCATACTGTTTACTAACAGGAAAAGTGTCTATAGAGGGCGATGCAACAACTTCTAATAAACTTGTTTTACAGAAAAATAATTCACATTTTTAAAATGATTTGTGATTTTTGTAAATCTAAATATAACTACAGTGTTGTTGAAATGACAATCATTTGGTGAAAACTTGTTTATGATTGAAAACTTAAAGTTTAGGACTTGGTACTTGACAGTCTTGACTTGAGACTTAAGTGCAAAAACTTAAGACTTACTTGTGACTTGCAAAACAATGACCTGGGTTCACCTCCGTCATCATACTTCATGGTGAAATCAGTGCTTCATATCTCAATTTTCATCTTATTTCATATGTGTTTCGATTGTTAATTACTTTCAACCAGTGACTCACTTCTCTTTTCATTAATGCAGCGTTTGGTAGGCAGGAGATACTGTTTGACCCAGCCGTACTTAATTAGCTAAACATTATCTTGCTAATTTGCAAAAGTATAAAGCCACGCAGACGTTTTTCTCGAGACAGAAACATTTTGCTGTTGTTACTTGTTGCTCCCCTCTTCCTCTCTCTGTATGAGCTCTATGCTTAAAGCCATTAGATAAATGAACAGCCAAAATTGCTCAATTAATCATGGGTGTTGGCCACAAGTATCAGTGCAGCCACTTTCCTATATTTCCTATATTTCATTTGAGCGCAGCCTTTTTTATAGTCATATTTTACATTACAAATGTGGCATTCAGCAGAACTATGTTTGCACAAAGTAACTGGAGCTGAGTTATGCAGAAAACCTCAGCAAACCTTTTATTATAACTATTAGCAGTAAATGTGGAATGTGCAGTTGTATGTACTTGAAAATGTTCAGCATATATTAAATGCTGGAAGCTGCATAATGATACTAAAATGTAGTTGAATTATGCATGTAAATGTTGAAACTGTATTTATGATTTGCTGGTTGTTTTATGAAACCTGATGTTTGAAGAAACCTATGGTGTTTCCTGTATTTTTATAACCCTTAAAACATTCTAGATTATTTATGATCTCAACCTAAGTATATGAAAAGCCTTCCAAGAATTCAAGACCACAGCTTATGATGCATGAGAGATGATTTCCATTCATTTACATACTGTGCAGGAATCCCCATGGATTTCTTATTAAACATTTCCACATGGTCCACTCCGTTTTATCCTGCAAATCCATGCTGCAGGATTACTATGGGTGAGGGGCTAAAAATAATGAATTTGAAAGTATTTAAGCACATTTAAAGAACACCAAAAGGTAAAAAAAAGAAGAAAAAAAACATGACACGTTTCATTAGATGAATGTTTTAGCACATTCAAAGTACAAACCTGCAGCAAGTACAACACACTGCATGTATGCAACACTATCTTACTGTTAGCTCATGAAATGACTTGTAAGATTTCTGAGACAAAGTTGGTAGAAATGATGGGCATATGTTTATTGTGTTCCATTTTTATTCAGCTGCAAATGTAGGAAAAATGAAAAGAATCATGACTGCAATTATACATTCATAGCAAATAATCATCGCCTATTATTTGGCTGGTGAGACGGTGTTGGAACAATCTCTTCAAATCCATAAATATAAAGTAAACAATTTAAAAAATAAATACCCTGGTGGTGTTTAGCTTTTCCCGTAGCAGCTGGGTTTCAAAATTGCTGTTGCAAGACTGCACATGTTTAATGCCATTATCAGCAGGAGCTGGCTGACAAATTAAGTGTCCTCTGACTGACGCACACAGACTGCTGCGTGATGGCCGTGATATTGCCGTTGCAGAGGAAAACAATTAGATGCAGTGCGATCGAAGAAGACGCTTAAACCACAAATTAATCATGCGTCACAAATTTCACATATGTTGAGGTACTGTTATTATGATCATTCGGCTTATTTATGTTCATGTACTGTACAACCCCGAGGCAACACAGTTCAGCTCAAGGAATCTGGACCTCTCATCACTCTGTTACCCTCTCTTCCTCTATCAGGGGTCGAAGAACTACTCAGATCTTTTATTTAAGTAAAAGTATTAATACTACACTGTATAAATACTCTCACTAAAAGTCCTGCGTTTAAAATCAAAGTCAAAGCGCAAAAGTATTACTATCAAAATAGATTTTAAGTACCCAAAGTTAAAGTATTCACTGAGCCAAATGGACATGTTATATTATAAGATTATGATCACTGATAGATTAATATAGGCATTGCTTTAATGTTGTTAAAGGTAGGGCTAGTTTTAAGTTAGGCCTACTTTATTCACTGCTTGATAGCTTAATCCCAAATATAAGGGAGACCAGGGTTAGTTGGTACACTTTTCATTCTTATTTTTCCGGCATAATTTATGGTAGAATATTTTTAATGTTTACAAATATTTTCTAAAATTAGGTAACCAACCAGCCCTGCCAGGTGGTGGTTGGCGCTAGGGATGCATGGAATTGGATTTTTTGCCGATATCCGATATGCCAATATGTCACATAATTATTATATTGATAATTTTCACCACCAAATTTTAGGAATTTTTCTATTTTTCCCCATTAACAGGTTTTTGGGGGGAGTTTTTCTTTATCTGCTGTGAGGGTCTAAGGACAGAGGGGTGTCATATGACGTGAAGCCCTCTAAGGCAAATTGTGATTTGTGATATTGGGCTTTATAAATAAAACTGAATTGAATTGAATTGAATTGAACTGATCATCAAGTCTCTTCTGTAGTACATTTTAGATCATATTATGCATGCTTACTCCTATCATGATGGTCCACTAGCAAATTGAGACATGAAATACAATGTTTTTCAGTCTATGCAGTCATTCTTGTTACTGACCGATACCAATGATGTGCCAGTATTAATGTGCATCCTTAGTTTGCACAATGTTAAAATGCTATGGTTACAAAAAAAATAGAAACAATGAGAACATTTCATTCAAACGAGAACAAGACAACATGAACACCAAACAACATATTTAAGCAATTTATCAGCAGGATTGTCTAATTACTTTTGGTATTAATCATTCACAATTATAATTAGTGACTAGCGATATAAACATTGTTTTTAATCTTTCAAAATATTTTTAATCTTTTGAAACATAGTTACAGAACAATTGTTGATTTTATAAGTGGTTGGTACATGTGCCGACCAAGCCCACTCACATTGACCCATACCACTAAATTGTAATGTAATTACATTTGTAATGATAATAATATGAAGAAGAAGAAGAAAAAGAAGAAGAAGAAGAAGAAGACATCACTTTTATTGGTGGATTTAGATTGTGCATTAGTAATTTGCAAAGTCACTAGCAACTAATGTGTCAAATAAATGTAGTAGAGCAGAATATGGAGATACTCAAGTAAAATACAAATACCCCAAAATTGCAGTTAAGTGAAGTACTTGAGTCAATGTACCTAATAACATTCCACCACTGTCACCATCCAAGGCTGGATTACCAAGAAGAGGGCAAATTGAGCCCCTGCTGTGTAGGCTAGTGTGTACTTAATGGAAATGACGAGGTAAAAACCAGACCCAGCTCTTTAAACTACCTCCATATTGGATGATTCATGTCCCCACAATTTATGTCTAATGCCAACGTTTAGTGCTAATATAGAAAATAGCCTTACCCTAACCACATTTGATTCACCCTAATTGTAAATTTTGCTCTGAAGCACACAAACAGGTTGGTCCAGAAAGCCACTCTCAAAAGTGGAGTAAAAAGCCAGTCATCATTGAGGGGAGGGGGAGATGTGATTATCCTTTCACATAAAGGCAAAAAGCCCCAAAAATATCTTTAAAAAAGAGGATAGTCGAACACTGTTCATCTGCACACA
>JAPZEB010000020.1:11178402-11194110 GCA_029783705.1 Chaetodon striatus | reverse complement strand
GAGAGAGTAATGAAACTCATTTAATAGCACCCGAGGATTACAGCACCTGGCATACTTACACAACACCACTTTATCCTGTTAAAACAATACTCACAGCTTGGATTAACTTTTATGAAAAACCCTTTTAATTCTTTTGATCTGAGGACAATACGGCCTAAAACTACATGAATAACTTACAGGGTAGTCGAGGAATGGACACTTCAATTGAGGAAGCCAATGACATGGTTTTATACATCCAAAGAACTTCTATAATAAAATGAACTGCTTGGCAACCAGACCAGGCGTCTCATTTAAAACATTGTGTACGCACAAAATGAGGCCTGAAAAAGGCGTACGCCTCTTCCCACACAAAACTGTGATCTATGAAAACAGACTTGTTTGGAGAAACTTTGACCCATGCTTACGAACATTATGGAGACAGGAAATTGGCGATGCACATGGCGAGGTGGAAACCTACTTGTAGAAAAAAAAATTTTGGCACACGCCATGTTTGGCTTTTGTCCATACGTACATTTTTAGCATGAATCCTACGCATTGTTTTATAAATTAGACCCCAGGCGTCGAATTAAAAGAGACGTTTATTGTCAAAATGTGTAGCCATGGTAGGCTAGGAAAAGGGACTGGGCGTTAAATTGAAGTTTAAATAAGACCAGACTTCTACAGTTGTCACCTACAGTTGAGGAGATAATGAAACCTATGATCGGAGCAGTCACTCTTAAGACTCTGGCTCACATTGGGCTCTCTTTGATGGTGAACTAAATAGTTAAAATAAACTATTCCCCATTTTTGAGGGGACCACCTGGAACTCCTTCAAGGACTCTTCGTTGAGGACCACTGAAGTGACCAAATTCTGTATATATGCACCACAGTTTGGGCTTTGTCTGAACACTAGTATGTCATGAAGTCATGATGATCTGGACATACAGGAGACAATAACCTGCATGAGCAGGTGACAGTGCTGATGGTGCTGATGGTGCCCAGGCTGCTTGTGTGACAGTACACAGGTATGACAGCTCACTTGTGATGAAGAACTATGTGTGTTTAAACACTACGTGGAAGCATTAGCTCACACTTGCTTGGTTTATTATTTATAACCTCCCCTGAACAGGAGTCTAGCAGTGAGCTTAGCTTAGCTGTGGTCTCCACATAGCAGCTAGGCTACATTTAGTGGACTAAATGCAGCGTTTAGGTGTCACACAGTGACTGGGAACAGGCCAGAGAGACACACACACACACACACAGCTGACACATCTGAACGGGACAAGGTAAGACATAAGGTGACATGGATGAAGATGAGGCAGACAGACGGACAGGCAGACAGACAGGCAGGCAACTCACGTAGTGTTTAGACGGATTGCGCCTCTTCTCCACGTCCACGACTTTCACGTCCAGCACAGTCCGAAACTGCATCTTGACCCTGCAAAGGCTATGCATTAAAAGCGACAGGCAGGCAGGCAGGCAGCTGCTGCGGCTCCAGATAAGCTATCTTGTATCACGGGAGGGAGATCACAACATTCATCGCTGTGTCATTTAACCATTCAGCGGTCCATTAAGAGATCAGCGCGCTCGCGGCCAATTTGGCAGCTCCGACTTCCCCTCCGTTGACGCAACCACCATCAATCTGATTAGAAACTTATCGATGAGCCCGTGCTGATCGCTCTCGGTGCAACACACACACATACACACACACACTCTCACACACACAGAAAGCAGAATATCCAAAGCGATGTTCACGTTGCCTTCAGCCACACAGGCTGGCCGGTGGCGCGCGGCGCGCTGATGAAGGCGGTCACCTTAAAATAGGCAGGAAAAAAAAGTGAGGAGTTCCTTTGTGTCTGCCGTGATGCCTACAGAGGAGGCATCTGCATACCTGGAGGGTACAGGGGGGGCTGGATGATTGCAAGGGAGCCGGCAAATCCAGCGCCAAACGCCTCCTGTGTTACAGCAGGCGCAGTGAATTTAGGGAACGGAGTGGGATGGGCTTCACGCGCGTCCTCAGGGCTACTTGGAATAAAGCACAAGCACTGGAGCACAAAAAATATTTGGCTGTGGCTTCCGAGACAAGAAACGTGCTGCTGTGTGACATAAATATGAAGCTGTGTTTGCAGAGAGGCGGTGTAACAATCATATATCCGCCATCCACATAACTTTTCCTCCCTGCTCAGGAAAACGTGCACTGATGTTACATAAATGTGGCACAATGTGTACCTTTTAAATCCGACACACACTGTATGTTAACATCTGAAATGTGCTCAATGTGCAGCCTGATAATGAGGCTCTGATCAGTTTGTTCGCACTCTCCAGGATCTGAGTCATGAGCAGCTTTCTGGCCGGAGACACGAGCAACTGGAAATATGGATACAGATGTTTCACAGGCGACCAATCAGCAGCAGCCTGCTCTACATGAGAGAGCCAATTAACGACCAAACACTGCCCCCCTGTGCACGCAGACACACGAGCCTGCAAGACTGTAAAGAAGCCCCATTGAAAGGCTGGACTCTTTCTTCTCTTCCTTTTTATTTGGTTCATAAAGATGCACTGAGACCCCAAACAGGTTTTCAGAGTAGGAACATCTCTCAATTCAATTATGGAAACCTACTTTATTTTAATGGCTTTGCTCTAACCATGAGCCCAAGGCTACAGCCGGCCAACTGGGCAACTGCCCCAGGACTCAAGGGGCCCTGAAAGCTCCAGCCTTACTGTGTGTCAACCGCTTTATTGTGTTGTAATTGAATATGCATAAGGGAATATGCAAGGCTGGATTACCAGCTAGGCAAAGTGGGCAATTGCCCCAGGGCCCCACATCCTCAGGGGCCCCAAAGACCCAGAGTTTATTGTGAGGGAATTCATTTGTGGTTATTAATTTAATGGATTAATGCAACATATAATGGAGAGGGATTTCGGGTAAATCATACATTTGGAATTAAAGGGGCACTACATGGATTTTGTACATGGCTTTAAGTCATCACTCCACATGTAAAAACAGCGTTATACTCCTCTGTAGCTCCTCCTAAAATCGGAGAAAAATTCCATAGATGTTAATAATAACTAGATACCGAACACCAAGATGGCGCCTTTTCATTCCAGTGGAGCTGCTCCCCTGGCGCATACACCATAAGTTTTCTAGCTCCTGGGTTTACTTCCACTATGCAGCCCAGTGACTATGCACAGTGGTGTTTCTCCAACCCATGAGTTCCTGCACGGCTCATAGACTTTACATTGTAATGATGTAATGGATTTTTAGATAGCTTTTCTCAGCTTAAGAACAGTTTTACAAATGTAAAACCTCCATGGCTCAATAATTCAGAATAGAAAGATCCATAATTGATGTTGTTTGCAGTTGGAGGAGTCCCGTCAGCAGTTTTACATACACGTCTTTTGCAATGGTGGGCTATGAGGAATGTTTTCGCTGCAATACCATAAGTGACCACTGGGAAAAAGATGCTGCAAGGTTTAGCTGCTTTCCAGGGGGCCTGGAAATTCTGTTTTCTTGACCTGGGCCTGGAGACTAGCGATGGGCAAAAGTGAACAAAGCATTTTTTTCGAGCGACTCTTTTTAGTGTCTGTATGTAACTGGTTAGCCTGTCAAACACCCCACTGCTCACACATCCTCGACTTTACCCGTTCACTGTTACAGGAGGGTAGTGCTCACACTGCCTGCTGCAGTGAGGGAAAAAGAAACAATACAGTCACCCAGGGAAAATGTTTTTTGGTAGCCAACATGGTAGTTAGCATCGCACTGGTTCCCTCATGAAAAAGCCTATGGGATTTTTCCATTGTATTTTGGATTATTACCGAAAATAAGCTCTGTGGTGAACAAATGCGTATGATTCTTATATGTATTGTTCAGCAAGATCATTTTCACAAATGAACACTGCTTTTACGATTATTGAAGTCTAAATGAAAGTAAAACGCTAACGTTAGCCTAAAAAGGAACTACACTACGATCACATGACCTCATGTCACCTCCTTATCGAGACTGTATAGCTGTGTTCAGCACAGCGCAGCGTGGCAGTCTCATCAAGCTACTTGTTTGCAACCGGCTTTTTTAAGACACATAGAAGCTTTAAAGTTCACAAGTGGGGTATTTACTGATGTATTTTATGTCGTAGAACTAAACATGAAAGTCTCTTGAGCTTGTGTTAATCACTGACCTTATTTCAGGTATCTAACTGAAAATCCTGTTGACTTTGAAAAAAGGGAACCATGAGTGGTAAAATGCTAAAATGTCGCCTGGTCTGTCATTTATTTCTTATTTATTTAAATATATTTCAAACATATTTACAATAGTGGAGTGCACAGTGGTCCTGAAAGCTTCCCTGACGTCCATTTTCTTTGGCATGACTTCATCTTAGTTAAGGCATACATTTATATCAAACTTAAAAATGTTAACCTTCGAACACAAACTTAAAGTGGTAATTTAGACACAAAGATGGAGTTCACTACTCTTGGTAAGTGCCACACTTGACGATAATCATGATGAAAAAAGAAATACAAATGGCATGATTTACTTCAACATACTGGACGCTCACATTTTGGAGCAATAAGCCGTACTACACATAGTATATACACTAACACCGGGGTCCTGACCCCACTGAGCTCCAGTTAAAACACAATGTAGTGATTGTCGCTGGTGCTGACGATGTCACTGTTGCACTCCAGTGATTTGAGGACCAGCTCCAGTGCCACTTTGCTCACATTGAGGCTGTAGCGCTGCCTGACTGCAGACAGGATGTGCAGGATGTGGCAACCCTTCTCCGCATCTACAGGCACACAGGAAGAAGCCAACCGTCAGCACACAGGCATGTATGCGGCCGTTGGAACCACAGTTAGATGGAGACTTTCGAGCATCATGAAAAGAGGAATTCATGTAGTTTAGTTAGTAGTTATTTAGCATTTTCTCTTTACAAAATCTCACAGAACAACAAGCAGAAATACAAAAAGGCGTCCGCTCCCCTAAATGAAGGGCTGATTAGCGAGTGACATTCAGTAGGTGTGACTGCTGTACTAATTTAATATTTGACAAGCAGGTGAAAAAAAGCTTTAATTCTTGACGACTTCCACAAAGGAGATTGTCACTGAGTCAAATTAAAGCTACAGTAGGTCAACATTAATCATGACTTTGATACTTAATTGAGAGCCAAAAAGTTAAGTGCACTTACACTTCTCTCTCTTCGAGTCCTCCCTGATAATGTCTTTGACGGCTATGAGCAGATCTTTATCGTGCGCGGTCACCTGGCGAGGGACGACAGCATCAAACACACACGCTCATAATGAATTCTCACTACTGAAGGGGGAGGAATTGATTTAAGACGTCTCTGGTTGTTCTTACGTGATAGACTTCATCCTGGGATTTGACCTTGCGGTACACAACACCCTCGTCCTGTAAAATTTGCAGGACCTCCTTCAGGAGCTGGCGCAGCTGCTGGCATGCAGATGGACCCGCCACGGGCTCCTTAACAGCGACAGAGAAGCATGATAATGCAAGAGCACTGAAATTAACTTAAAAACAAACATTAACAATAGTTTTATCAAAACACCTCACAGTCAATATATGATAAGCATGTGGAGGTTGGACAGAGCATTAATCAGAAGCAGAGGAAGACACTGTGTGTGCCATCACTTTTAGATATCTAAATAATTTCCTGCTGTCAAATTGCGCTGCTACGTGGAGATTTCTCAGCGTAATAACATCTTGTGTAGTTCTGTGGGAATAAGGAAAGCCAAAATGTCAAATGAAAGAATACAAATTAGCCGCTATGCTAGGAATTAAATCATGGCTGTCTTCCTTTACTCCATTCGTCATTCTCACTTAAGACGGACACATCAAATAAAGTCTGACGTTTGAATTCGTTTCATCCCACTACCACGCTTCTTCAAAAAGAAACACATCCCATATTATTATTATTATTCCGCCGTATACCTGGTCTGCTGCAGCTGTTTGAGGCTGGCTGGAGATCAGAGGCTGCAGGAGGTCCTGAACATCATAAGGTCTGAACCTGGTCACCGACTTCTGTTTAAAGAACTCCTTGATGATGTTCGTTGCCTTGCCGAGGGTACTGATGGCTGAGTCACTGAAGAACAGACAGAGAATCTGGCTTTAACACAATTCATACTAATGCTTGTGTGTTTAGAATTGATAATCACTGAGTCAGGCTCAGCTTGTTTCTATCATTTTCCAATTTCATGAATTACTTAGGATGCATTCGATTGTTTATTTGTTGTCTGTGTGTAGGAAAATTAGAGCCTGATTTCATTATTGTTTCATGTCAAGATAAAAAGTTAACAATAACTAAAGACAAAAATGCTTAACAGCAATGTATTTTTGTGATATTTAAAGTGGAAATTAATTTTAAAAAACAATTTTTTTTTGCTTTACTTATCATTATGAAGAAAATGTTGATTGCACAACGTAATGGCTATTGAATAAGACACCAGTGTGTTTAGACTGGCTCTCTATAAGCCTCACTTTTGCAATTCTGTCTGCCAACAGGTACAATCTCCCTGGAAAATGAAGGCTCGATTTATGGCACAAAGGAAGTGTGTCACCCATTGTGCAACCAAAACAGAAGGAGGATGGCACTTTTATTTTACTCTGTAGCTACCAGTAGCTATCCCCTGTCAGTGTAACTTCTCTGCTGTTACTATCCCCAGTAGCAGAAATGGGAGATGGTGGAACATCAGAAGTAACTGTGGATTTTGGTAGCTGCTAGGCTCTGAGGAAAATGGAAGGGGGAGGGGGGTTGTTGAGAAGTTATATGTTGTCACTTTAACAAATTATTAATTATCAGGTCATTCTAGTTTTGTTTCCCACTCATTCCTTCGTAACTACTCGCAGTTTTGTGTACGGTATTATAAAGTGTTACCCTGTGTGCATCAGTGTTTGTCAGTAATCAGGTTGTACTTATGAGGTAAATTACTGCTAATGATTCCAGGCTGGATTTCAAACTCTAACATCTGTTGAATTGGATGGATAAGCCAGAGGATTAAATACACTAACACATATGCGCACAGTTACACACACGTGCATGTGGACACACACACAAAGCACTGCTAAATTTTCCATTTTGTCAGCCAGGAGGAGTTACTGTTGTTAAAGCCGTGCACTGGTTGCAGCTTATCTAGCTAGAGGAACTCACCCTGCCAGCATCTCTAAACTGAGCTGATGGAGCTTCAGAGCACCTTAAACCTCTGTGTCATACCCCTGAGGGGCACCCCGAGGTGTACCTGTCAGAGCAGACTTCTACTCCCGTGTACAATGATTCCTGCCACAGCGGACCTCATCTAAGTTGTCTTAAAGGAGGGGATAATGTGTGACCAGGCTCTGCGGCTCAGTGGTTAATGATGTCAGCTCACAGCAAAGCTTTAAAGCTCAGCCCTGTTTTCTTTAATGTGAAGTTTGCATGTTTCTTCCTGTATTTGTATTCCCTTCCTCTCCACCAATATCCATGTCTGGTGAATTGAAGATTCAAAATTTGCCCTTAGGTTTAAATTTGTTTTTCTGTTTATGCATTAGCCTGCGATGCATAAGCAAACTGTCCAAGGTGTGTTTCTGTCTTCCCTGGGATCGGCTCAAGCACCCTCGTGACCCTGAAAATGAGTAAGCAGGTATGGAAAATGAATTAATGCTGCCTGGTTGTACTGCAGTGTCTCAATGAACTGCTCTGGGCTATTGCTGTTTCTGTTTGCTCCGTGCTGCTGCTGCTGTGCTCGAATATTCCTGACCTGCATTCATGCACACAGCCATTACCAAACATACTGTAACTCTATAAACAACAGCAAATGCTTGAGGGAATATGTGTTTGTACATTTCTCTAAGTTTCTTCTTGTTCCATTAGATAATGTGATCTGATAAAAGCACCACGCGCTGTGTTAAGGAGGTGCACAGCTCTGTGCACGCGTTCAGTATACACAGTTTTAATGAAGTTTATTTATCTTTAAAATTAACATTTATTCAACTGGTGTGACTTTTTTTGGGGGGGATACAAAGATGCTTGTGGGATCACCATAATTTAGTTAATAATAAGATAGCTTTGTTTCCCTTGTGAAATGTTCCACAATACTTGGCCTGACTCACCAGATGTAGACTGAAGACTCTATCATTAGCTAAATATCTTGGCTGGCATGCTCCTTTCCTTCCGCTATCTGCATGTTACTGCTCTCAGATTCCTCTTCGCTACAGGGAACAATAGCAACATCCGCTCAGCAACCTGTGTGCTAAAAATTGAGAGTTTTGATGAAGATTTGGATCATGTAATAAGGCATGCCTGCTTTGTTCTTTCAGTGAATTGATAAGCCCAGTTTAGACCAAAGATTTGTTTGCATTTACTTGCAATAGCGAGATACAGGCTACAGTTGCATTTGTAGTAGTGATGAAATGGCAAAAAACATGAACAAAACAAGCATCAGATGGACTGTATCTATAATAAACATGCCACAGTCATATAAAAACCAGTGCCAATTAATTAGTCAATGAGAATGTGTGTGTTCTAAAATGGTTTCCTCTCATTGTGAATCTTTGGTCTGTACTGGGCTTTATAAAGATCTACAACAAATAAAACTACTTGTGAACACACCTCGGAAAAGCAGAGACTTTGTCTTGCAGGATTCTTATGTCCGATGTTGATCTGATTTCTGACAGCCATTTTGAGTTGATTTGCCACATCTTTAGAAATGTTTCCGGTCAAATAATACCTGAATAAGATCAGTTTTTGCTCTGGGGGTCTGATTCTGCAGGAGCGTCTCTCCTGCAAAGTCTGCGTGGTTAGCCCGAGCTAACACAGCAGCACTGCTAACATCCAACACTAAGCTATTAAATGGTCCCAACAAACTCACACCAACAATGAAACTGCTTGGCTCTGTTATTAAACCCATTGATAACCATGAGAGCTAACTGTTCACATTGCTAACCTTACCTGTCACTGTTTGGTCCCTCCCAGAACTATTTTGCAAGGAAACTAGTGCCGCATCCTGGGCTTAGCGGATGATTGTGATTGGTTAAGAGAGCATTTTTCCCCTGTAGCAGAATGGTTATGTTGTGATTCCAGACCTTTCTCAAGTGCTGACACAGCTCTGTGGAGATAGGTCTGTCTGAGATAGGAGTGTAGGATGTCTACTTATCCTTAAAAAGGCTTTAAAATATATTCAGTTCAAATATAGAAATATTAAATCTCTCAGCTGTGAATCCACATTTATGTACACAACTTAAATCAATCAATGCTTTTCTTAAGCATGGGAGCACAAATACATAAGGTTTCTTCTGTCGTGACTCATCTAGATTAAAAAGATGGCAGAGGCTTTTGTTGTGAGTGATGAACAGAATGAAAATGTGCCAAGAAGAGCGTCTGTAGATGGAGCATCTTTGTTATTGTGCATGTTGTAAAGTCTTAACGCTTGTTTTAGAGTGTTTTTTTTTTAAATAGTTTTCCCTCACATAACTGTTACCTAACCAACACAAAGGGTGACTGACACATAATGTGCAACTGTCTCAAGGCAATCCAACAGGGCATCCTTGAATACACACCAGTGTTGCCAACTTAGTAACTGTGTTACTGGATTTGGTGACTTTAGCGACTTTATTTTGCAAACAAGCCGAGTGATAAACCTCTTGAATTCTTGGGCAGACATCAGCTATCCTTGAGGAGAGTTGCTAATACAGCTCGGTGAATCTGCTCGCTGTAGCTGTGTCTCTGGGGTGACAGCTGCGTTCACTGAGTGGGAGAGAGGAGCAGCAACGAACACTCAACCGCACAGCAGCCAGACTGAAACAGGTAACTGACAGCACAGTATCCCCAGCAGTATGTGAAAACAGCATGCTTTAGTTGTTCTGGTCACTCAGTGAAGCTCATCAGTGGGTGGTTAAGTGTCAAGTGTTATTTTTGAGTGGATAATATTGTCCACTTTACAAATGTATGTCAAAGCACTTTTCAATTTTCAGTGAACAATGATGCAAACATATTTTTATTATGCATTATTTATATATGAATAATATCAACCCTTTTAATAATGCATATTTTGAGATATTTCTACACATTCTATATTGGCTTTCCCACTATATCACCATCTTAACAGCTTGTGATTCATACCAGAGTATCTACTTAGAAAATCCAATAAACAACCTTTGATACATGTTTTGGACACTCACTTAAATGTCCAGTGTGTAGGATTTTCACCTGAAAATAAGAATTATCATGTTTTCATCGTCTTAGAATGAGCTTTTTACATCTACATAGGGAGTGGGTCCTTGTCGATGGAGATTGGCATGTTGCACCGCAATGTTTCTTCAGTAGTCCAGAACAGAAAAACTAAAGACTGGCTCTGGATAGGGCCATTTGCATTGTCACATCCGCCACCATAGTTAGCAGCCCCTCCAGGATATGCCTAACAGCATCGGAAAAACACTGATTTTAACATGAAGCTGCTTTACAGCTCTGCAACTGACAGGAGGGCGCTACAGTGGGTGGTTAAATCTGCTCAAAAAATAACCAGCAGCCGCTTCCCTTCCTTGGAGGACACTATTACACAGTTTGACATGCAGCTTGTTTTTTTTTTACTATGTGTTGTATTTATTATAGGCTTTTAGGTTGACCATAGGACCATTGGTCTATCTTAAATGTTGTTTATTCTGTACACATTTCGTTCCCTCGTGTTTTTTAACATGTTTTAATGACAATAAATTGACCCTTGTACCTTGATCTTGACCTTTGAACCTTTATTCAGTGTTTTTAACTCTTATTCCAGTTAAAATTAAAACAAACAAAACAGAAAACCTTGGACAGTGGGTTACAGGAAGAGTGTCAAATATCATTTTGGAAAAAAATTGTATAATGTCCCCATACCTTTAAATGTCCTCATTTACAGTCATTTATTTATTTTGCATGTCTTATTGTCAAGGTCAAGGTCAAATTTATTTATATAGCACATTTAGAATTTAGGGGGATATATATGAGCAGAAATAGAATGTGATGCAATAAGTCTGTTTTCTTTAGTGTATAATCACCTGAAAATAAGAAATGTTGTGTTTCTGCTGCCTTAGTATGAGCTGTTTATATCTACATGGTGAGCTATGTTGCATCGCAATGTTTCTACAGTAGCCCAGAACGGACAAATCAAACACCGGCTCTAGATAGGGCCTTCACATTTTAACATTGGCCACTGTATTTAGGAGCCCCAATATAACGAGCAGCATTGGAAAAACATTGATTTGTAACATGAAACTGCCAATTAAATTAAATTTACCATTTTAAATCACGTGGTCCATTTGTTTCGGAGGGGAAGAGACCTCTACTGATAATTCGGCTCCCAGTTAAAACCTCCTAACAACGAATTGTGGAGGGTACCTACCCCCAACATCCACATACTCTGTCTGCGCTGCGCAGCGCCGCACACTGCGTAGAAGATACACTCCCATTCTAGTGAATAGCTTCATTTCCACAGTGTCCCAGAAGCGCAATGGTGTTCTGCTTCGTCGATGATATGCGCTAGGTCTATTTTTCAGCAACTGCGCATCCATAGCGCGTCAAGCCATGTAGCTCAGATCGCACCAAACGGGAAATGGAACATACACAACATCTGCTAAATTTCAAAATACGGCGCTCCGGAAACGCATCCAGTAGGCGAGGGTGCGCGTCGTCAGTTGCAGCGCGGCACAGACAGAGTATGTGGAAATTGCGGGTAAGGAGTTCACGTTTGGCACGCAGGAGAAGTTGGTTGCGATCCGCAGTCCTCGATGCTAAATGCCACTTAATCCCCCTCTAAATGCTCCTTCATCCTGCAAACCCAACATTTCTATCATCTCCAATTGCACTGATGTTCATTCACTTATTTCTGCTTTCAGCACATTGTGTATTACAAATACTTCATATTGTTCTGTGGAACATTTTGTCAACAGTGGCAGTAAGCCAACATCCCCATGGGGGATGTTTATAGGTTCATCTAATTTCCAAATAAATGAATCTGATATAACATTTTATGGATTTTACTTTAAAGAATCATCTATACACATTCCAAACATATTAGCCATTCAGTGTGTAATGACCTGTGATTCCACAGCATCCACAGACAAAGTAAAATGGTTTTATTGGCATCTATAAATTAAGATGCTTTCTGGTACAAGGGGATGCAAATAAAAATTGCATGTTCGTACTACTTACACACAGACAGAGAAACAGATGGACAGATTGATGATGTACAATCAGGCGGATTGGACTATCTGATAAATTAACAACAAGATTGATAACTGAAGAGATAGACAGAAAGCGAGGGCACAGAGAGACTGGCATGCTGCGTGGACAAACAGATGGACAGACAGTTTGAACAGACAGACAGATAGACAGATGGTGCTTCTATTAGGAAAAGCGAGCTTTGATGAGATGGACAAACAGACTAGCAGACTAGCAGACAGACAGAAACTCTACTGGGATTCGCTAAATGGGCAGACAGGAAAATGAACAGGCTTGACATTCTGATGTAGAAATGGGGCTGTGATGCCCCGGGCCAGGTGAAGAGAGGACGTCGTATCTCTGAAGACCATCGACATGAGGAAGGACTCAACTTTAAAGTGTGTATGCAGGTGTGTGTGCTTGCTCATGCACCAGTGTGTGTACTTGTGTGTGTGTGTGTGTGTGCGTGCATGCCTAATATTGCTCCAGCCATTAACCGAGGTACCAGATAAAAGTAGTGAACATGCTGCCAAAACAAGGTGCTAAAAGACTAAAAATACTAATGGCTAAGGATTGGAAAGTCATCCACATGCACAGCAACAACCTCGGCATGCACATAAGCACATCCACACACACACACACACACACACACACACACACACACACACACACACACACACACACACACACACACACACACACACCAGGGCAGAAGGACAACAGGGACATCTGTTCCACTGTTTTATCTCCTTTCTAGCAGAATGTTTTAAAGGTGCATATTGATGTATGAAGAGAGCAACAACTAACCTTATTTTAAAAAATGTTGAACTCTAAAAATGCCACCTTACGCTCCCCTAAGCCTACTGTGAATGACAAGTTTTATTCATTTAGTTAATCAAAGCCACACACACGAGTACAGTATGAAATAGGTAAGGTAAGCAATAATGGGGGGGCAGTAGGGAGGGGGAATGCAATTGCTGCTCAGCATAAAGTATTTTGGGTTTTTTTTTCACCTTGCTAAATTTTGAAGCGTATAGTTTTGAGGCCTGTTCCTATTAAGCAAAAGCATAAACATCCATTTGAAGGCTTAATAGGGAGTCGTGGAACTATTGCTTGTGTGGTGTGTGTGCTTGTGTGTGTGTATGTGTGCGCCGAGTCCCCCACAGGCCCTTAAGTGGTGTGTATTTATAGAGAGTGTGTCTCTCTGAGGCCCAGAGGCTGGTTATATGAGCCCCTTCTAATGGCTAGGAGGAGAGGAAACATCCACAGTCATGTTCCCACAAAACAGACACACATGCATGCACGCATACGGGCATGCACACACATACACGGGCATTAGATAAGGCAGTCAGACATGCTGTTGTTCTGTCCTCTCTTGGATAAACTCTGGCCTCTGAGGGCAACGCTCTGACCTTTTTTACACGAGTAAAAACGATGCAAACAGGAAAGGTCCATACTTTCAAAAACTGCATCTGCAGCACACTGCAGTGCTGATAAGGTGGAGAGTTTAATTCAATCTTATAATTTAATCTCATACAGTCTTCCCGTATAGCTGGTGGTGGAGCGTAAGTGGCTTTGGGCAGCAGGAGTGCAGAGATCCAGGCTCACTTCAAATTGAAAGTCCCGTGTGCACCACTTTATTTCACCCCTCTTCCTGTGTTCTGCGGCCTGCAAAGACAGGTGTTGCCGGTTCCTCTTGTCCTTCAGCTGCACCCAGGATACATACAGTAAATGAGGTAAATGAAGAAAGAGAAGGGCCATATGGCTTTGTTTGGATCTGTACACAGGCCAGCCAGAGTAGGTGCACGTGTGTTTGTGTGTGTGTTTGATCTGTACGCAGGCCAGGCAGCGCTGAAACAGCAGCAATTTAACTGATGCTCCCACCATATGGTTAGAGTGATAGCATTAGAGAACCTGCTCTGAACCTGAAAAAGAGACAGAGGGAGAAAGAGGGGGTAGGGTGGACCAGAGCTAGAGGCCAGGATTTGTAGAGCAGCCCCATAATGGTACACTGGTATGCAAATCATGCACACATACAAACACGAGTGCACGAGAACACACACGTACGCTAATGTCCCTACAAGTGTGCAGGCACGTAAATGCAAATGAATGTGTGTGATCATCACATTGACCAAAGTTTGCTTGCAGGGAAATACTCCCCAGGCTTGTGCACAGGTGTGTGTATGTTTTTGTGTGTGTGAATGTGCACGTGCAGGTGCGTGCACACACACACGGACGCATAAACATAAGCGCAGAGTGATCCTGTGTGTTTCAGCAATCTGGGTGATTTATGCGTTGAATACTGCAGTGTTTTAGGTGGGATCTCAGGGAATTCACAGCCATATGTCCTCATTTTCCTCCCTCCCTGTCTTACACACACACACACACACACACACACACACACACGCACACACACACACACACATACACACACACTTAAATACATACCCGTACACACACAAACTGTATCACGCTCATGTACACAGGCGGACTATTTTCAGCTTAAAGGGCAAGGGCAAAAGAAGAGTGTGTGCAGGTTGGAGAGTGGGAAGTAGGGGGGGATAAGGGCTATAAGGCAGACAGTCTGAATTTTCTGCTCCAGTTTGAGAAAAATTCTTGGCTCCTGCTTTGGGAGTAAATGGACAAGTGGGATGAAAGGACGAAAGAGGTCACACGGACGCTGGTATAAAGATGGTTAACTGGTGCCGTTGGCTAATATTACCCTGTGTTTTGTTCTTAAAGCATGCCCCAGCTTGGTGATCGTGATGATGGTGTGTTATGGGAATTGCACTGACAGTGTTCAGCCCTGGCTGGTGCATCACAGTCAGTGACAGCCAAATGACAAACAAATGCCCTTTACATAGTGAAGGTCTGAGCAGGTTAAATCAATAATAATATCAGGGTGCATGATTGTACAATTAAAACAGTTCAGGCTGGTTGTTGATGTAGCTGGTGAAAATACCTATGTGCAAAATTTTATATATAAATCACTATAGGCTTGATCCATGGCTATTTTGCTGCCAGCACATACAGCATCCTGAATACCAGAAAACTTAAGAGCTTCCACTCAGTTAAACCATATAAACAACATTTATACATAGAAGGAAATAGACAATGCCCACACATTATTTCAGCTACATTAATATAGAAATATTGACAGTCTATGTAGTTTGGTGCACTTAAAAATGACAATCCCCCATAATCTGCTCAACATGCTACAGTCTACTCACTACAATCCTCCACTTCCTGTTTGGCAGCCTCGACCTAAACCTAGAGCTAACTTAGACTGGAGCTCATGCTACAAACATCTGGGTAACTGAAGTAATGTAAAATTAAGACTGCTTTCAGACCTAGAGTTGTCTTGCTTTGGTCTGAATCAGGGACTTATTTTGTTACAAAGTTGCATAATTGGCTAGAGTTGGTTCGTGTTCTCACGGCAGCATCACGGACCAGATCAAATGCCTTGTGTGAGAAAGCTGCTCTTGATTGGTCAGAATTTCCATGCAGGAAAAATCCAGGAAGTAAACAAAACGTTGAAGAAGAGTAC
>JAPZEB010000020.1:11111010-11121942 GCA_029783705.1 Chaetodon striatus | reverse complement strand
AACAACAACAACAACAACAACAACAACAATGGCGGATTACAGACTCGTGTTCCTGCTACAGAACCTGCTGAGTCTATTGGGGCTTCTACAGCAAAATCTCCTCCTCCTTCACTACAACAAGCAGCAGACAGCAATAGACAACTATTTACGCTACATGCTCTTGGATCCACCGCGGAGAGCTCCGCATCTTCTTCTCCTGTTCAGAGCTGTATGCTCCGTTTTTTAGTGGCGCGCCATCTCCTGGCTGGCATATACACTGCAGCCTTTTTATGCGGTTTCAGTGGCTTGAACCGGCTTCATTTTGATGCCTGCATTCTTGAAGTCGGCTTCATGTTTACAGAACACTATTGCCATCCGATCATTTTATTTGGCGGTTTCGAAAAGGCAAGTCTTCGTGTGGATATAGCCTTAGTCTACCAATAAAAAGTTGCTGGAATATTTAAAAATTCAGCACCTCTTAGGTCCTGCTAAGGTTCTATGTTGTATTAAAGAGGAACCCACATTACTTAGTAAACCAACTTCTGGTAAGTAAAGATGTAAGGGCTGACAGTGGGTCCTCAGGGAGCAGCCATGTTGGAGTGATAGAGGTGGAGGACAAGTAGAGGGAGGGAGGCTAATGGTCCAGCTGCGGCAACTAAGGCTGGCCCTGGCACGGAGCAACATCAGGGGCACACTGGGCTCTGTGTCCCAGCAGCGCAGCCCTACTGTCCCTACAACGCAGCCTCAGTGACCCCATAAAAGAGTCTCAGTGTCCCCTGAGCTCTGCCCAGAACAATGGCCTCGTTCTCCCTCCACTTCCATTATAACTCCCTCCACACAACACGGCACAATGCTCCCTATTGGCTGGAGTGGCATTCCAAAACCCCCCGCAGTAGATACCGACGGCCCGCGCTCTCGGCGTCCGAACGCTGGACTAGCCCCCCGTCACCACCCGCCTCTGCTCTCCATGACTCCCCACCCTTTCTGCTCAAAGTCTACTGCGTCCATTCAACCCAAACCCATCCTCACCCCAGCATTGTCTATAAAGGATCGCTTTGTAGCGGGATTGATAATGTGAGGTAGCAACGATAAGGGAGACAATGGGGTCAGGCAAGGATAGATACAAAAAAATACTGAATCTCAGTCAGACTGTGTAGACAGGAGAGGGGAGATAGTACGAAGAGTATGTGTATTTTTTTGTATGTGAGCTGACAGTAAGCTTCATCATACGAGTGACAAAAATTGGTGACCTGATCTCCACATCAACAAAAATGTTCTCTTGAAGATCACCACCTTTGCCAATATTTGTTTTTTCAAGACAGCTTTTGAATAAGTCACTGACATTAATCAATGACAAACAGGGAACAGGAAATTGATAAAGTCATGCAAAACTAAACAAAGGAAAGTACAAGCTCTTCCTGTTTCTTTTCTGTTTAACCTCTTGAAATCCTTTGTGCACACACAGAACACACACAAACCAGGAAGGGCAGAGCATGAAATGTCAATGTGAGCAAGTGGACACTTGCTCAAAATGCTCAGCCTATACTTACATGTAATACAAAAATGATAAATTTCTCCCAAGTCTGAGTCAAACAATATGGCTTTCCATCCTGTCCATAAAACCATTGTTTTGCATAGTGTCAGTCAAACTCAGTTTGCATGAGTTAGCCATTGTATTGCAGTACTTTCGCCACCTACAGCACAGAGACCTCATTTTATGCTCCGGCATCAATCGTGGGCCCAGAAAACGCTACATGTGGTCACAATTGTGACATTTTTATTTTAGCACATGGCTCTAGAAATTAATAAGACCATTGCTCAATATAATATGAATAAGGATATTGACTCTGTAGTAGGGCTAGATGACATCACAATATACAGCATACTAAATTAAAAGTATTAGGTCACTGTGGGAATTGTTTCATGTCAATGTGCAGGGCTGATTTATGACCAGATTGGATTTTATATGATGTTTAAATTAACATGATAAAGCATCTTGATGTGTCACGTATTTAATTAGCTGTATTAGCCAAAAACAGACACTGCTGTCTGGTTATTTTGTCCTTATGAAGTTTCTCCCTTGATTTGCCATTGATCATTCATCCCTTTATTCTTTCATTCACTCATTCATTATCCATATATGCTAATCCAATTCAGTCGCAGGGGGGCCTGGAGCCTATCCCAGCAGACACTGGGCGAGAGGCAGATACACCCTGCCCAGGTCACCAGACTATCACAGGGCTGACACAGAGATGGATAATCATTCACGCTCACATTCACACCCACGGGCAATTTAAGGTCACCTTAACCTAACCTGCACGTCTTTGGACTGTGGGAGGAAGCTGGAGAACACCGAGGAAAGCTACGCTGACACACAGAGAGAACATGCAAACTCCACACAGCAGGATATAAATGTGTATAAATTACTGTGAAAAAGGATTTTATCCATATCAGCCAGCCCTACTCTCGAAGGACTTCAACAAGGACACACATATTCTCAAAAGTGAAACACTGTGTAAGTCCTCTTGTACACAGGACCACAGAAAATCTTTTTATCTGTTTTTCACAATCTCCTCATGTGCTTTTCAGCCTCTTGTGTTTCTGTGAGTACTGACCTGTGGCAGAGGGTTGGGGGGTTTGGTAAGGATGCCTCCTATGTACACCACATGTGGCAGCGTGGGCCTGGGGAACTCCAGAGCCATGTCAGTGCATAGCATCCACAGCCGACTGCCCTGCACCAAGTCAGCCATGGCCACTTGAGGCTTCACTCCGTGTTTCTTCATAATCCGGTCATACTTGGGTAGTGCAATATAATGGACTCCAAAGCGCTGCACCAGGTAAACAGCTGTGTTGGTGATCCTCTGGAGCAGAGACATGCGGTCTGTCAGCAGTGAGTTGAATTCGGGTACATATGAAAGCGGGGCCGGGGCGCCTGCCTCTGCAGGGTACCACAGGCCTGTGCTGAACACAGCGTATTTCACACCAAGGATATGAGCAATCACAAAACCGCACATCTCATTAGGGTCCACCAGCAGCAGGTCAAACTTGGCCTCCTTGAGGCGGGTCATTACTTCAACACTGCCAACGACAGCATCACAGTTCTGGGAGTAGTGGTCAAGAATGTCAAACAGTTCCAGAAAGGTCAGGCGACCTGAGAAGATGTTGCTGACTTTGGACTGGAGGAAGTTGTCAGCTGTGGTGCTGTTAAAGATCCCTGGGTAGCGTTGTAAATGGTAGTGAGGTGAGGGGGGCACTCCGCGACCCTCTGAAATTAGAAAATGGGTCTCATGGCCCTCCTGATGCAGGGCCGTGGCCAGCGTCTTGAAGATGTAGAGGTGGGATTCAAACATGATGGGTGGGACCACGATCACTTTAGCGGCCCATGACGCACTGGGACTCCAGGTGAGGAGGCCAAGGAGGAGTAGTAGTGACGAAGGTAGTAGCATGGCTGAAATAATAAAGAAATTCACAATGTTAATGCCTGAAATTTTAAAAACAGGACAGTCATCAAAAAGAAATGTTTTACCACAGTGATCCAGAGTTATGTAGTGAAATTAGGGATGAGCCTGACATAAAATCACAGGTCAGAGAGTTGCCTAACCACGACTCAGAGAAGGTAAAGAAATAACAGTTAATTAGATGTGCCTAGTGTGTCTTAAACTTTTATTTACTCTATGCACTTAAGGCCCAGACATACCAAACTGATATGGTGGCAAAGAAGGCCCGTTGCTGCGTCGCCTCACTTTACTTGTGAACACAACGCAAAGGCTACAACCAGTGGCCAACTAGCACGTACATTCTGTGCCTGCATGTGAAGAAATAACACCGTCAAGCAGTCCTAGTCTGTATTCATCATCAAAAATGGGAAACTGGAAGACTGTCAAGACGGATTTAAGATAGGGTTTGAGAAAAAAATCAATACAGTATAGTATCACGATATTTTTGTGTGGCATTATATAATCGTCACAAAAAAAACAGTTGTTGACAAAGTTTTCCTTTGGGTACATAATTCATAGTTATAAAATGAATTAAATCGCAATATATGACAGTATATTTTATCACAATACTCAGCATATAGCAACATATTTAAAATTGCAGTAATACTGTATCATGACTGAAGTATCGTGATAATATCGTATCGTAGATCATCTTGTGATTCCCACCCTTAATTATTCAAGATGCTAGAAAGAACAAAGGATATTTATTACACACATATGTACAATTACACAATCACTTACCAACCGTTTACTACCAAACAGCTCAATGGCTTAAAACATGGTCTCATCTCATATAACAGGTTAGTTTTGATCTAATGGCCTTTGTTTGTTTTTCTCACCAAACTGCCATCAGAGGGATTTCATTAACTGATAGCCTGAGCTTTCTCTGCCACTGATTCAACATGCTAAATCGGCCGAATAAAAGCCAGGGAGGGCTGACTAGCGCCAACAGAGCATAACACACCCCAGAAAACTCGGCAATGGCCCAAAATTGACAAACGGCCAACTGTCAGCTTGGTGTGTCAAGGCCCTTACCCCGGCCTACCATTTATCGGTTATCTGTGATGAAAGGATGCAAGTACTTAGAGGGAATATCTTCCATTATTTGCATCAGACTTCAGCCTGGAAATGAATTCAATCTTATCCTCATCCTCAAGTTTCATCCTGAGTTTCAGTTCTATCACGCACACTGAGCTGTAGTATTGAGAGAGTACAACTTCTCAGTATCCGTGTGATTCCGCCTTTCCTAATCAACCTTTGCCTTTCTTTCCCTGTGTTTCGATTCCACCCCTTCATCCCTGCTCACTCTGTACACACCCGTCACTGACATGGTGTGGGTAGCACCAACGTCATTCTAAACCTCCAGCCGCTCTATTCACAAACACAAACACAAAGGACCATTCTCATGCCACCATGTCATAGCCTGTGCCCTATATGCCTACACTCTCCCTCTCACTCGGATTAATCATCAACACTTGAAACCTCTTCACGGACAGCCATCAGTTATCCAGGTTTTCCTAATCTACAATGACTAACCCATGCTCTCCATTCACCTTAAGGAATGTGCTGACCTTTGGAGGAAGATGTCTAAGTGACACTTGATGAGCTAAAGTGTGATTGTGACTTTGGACCTGGAGAAAAAGGAGCCAAGAAAGCAGTGAAAGCCACAGCCAAAAGAGGGGCTTTGTGTAGCATAATGAGTAGTTCAAATGTTAAACTATAAACAACACAATTTGGCAGCAGATTAATAATTTCTTTACCTATTTAGCCTACCGCCTCCTTTCAAAGCTCTCCTTGTGGAGCAATGGAGATGGCATACAGTCATTTAAATATGCTGTCCCAGATCATCAGTTCATTAGAGTTCAGATGAGGCCAATAGGAATCTGGGGATTTTAAGGTCAAATCTTGCTCAATCGTCACTCATGTGTTGGCATAGTATATAATCAGCCGTAAAATGTGCTACACCTAGTTAACCAAATAAATAAAACGGGAGGTCCTTGGCTTCAACCCAGAGCTGGGCCGGTGGGTGTTCCCTGTTGGTGATAAAATGCTCTAGTGTTTGCATGGATTCCATCCCTCAGTCTAAAGATTAGAGGAATAGGAAATTGTAAACTGCCTGTAGGTGTGGATGTGATTCTGCGTCTGTATGTGTCAGACTGGCAACCCGTCCAGGGCGTACCCTGCCTCTAGTTCAATGTGTACACTGATACAGTACAAGCAGTTCTCCTGTCAGCCCCACAGGATATCTCTTACATCACATTTTATCGCCAGCGTAATATCTCTTTACATTACATCTAAATCTATATCAAATGGCACGGCATATATCGTCTCAGCTGACCATCTCCTGATAGTATCTCAACAGGATTACATAGTGTATCAACCACCTGTTTGACCACAATATGAAGTTTCTCTCCGCAAACAGCTGGGGCCTGGTAGGAAGAGGACTCAAGGTGGCCACCATTTTGTTTAGCATCCTGAGGATATCGTTACAAACACTTCTCAGCCCAGACTGTTGACGGTAACTATAGAAACCAGCCACTGTCTACTGAGGACTGTGATGCGTCATGACTTAAATTACTAACAATGGAGTCTGGTTACCCTGCGCACAGGGAGGGCTGAGGAAATTATCTGGATTAAGAGAATTAAAGGATACGAAATGACAGAGTGATAAGGGTGACGACAATGTGGACATGAAGAGGGCACAAGAGCTAAAACTGTAGAGAAACACATTTTAAGGTTTGCAAGCAAGCTTTTTTTATAAGGCTTAATATAGCAAGTACATAAAAACTATATCAATATGATATGGTGACACAAGGCATCTTTTGAACAGCCACATTATTATAAGGTGAAACAATTATCTTAAACTATAGCTGAGTGAAATCTACAATCAATGCCTCAACCTGCACATTCATTACATTTAAATTACATACATTCACAGCCATTATGTGGGATGTATATAACCAGTAAGTCTATTAATTCCAACTCAAAAACACTGTGTATAAGCAAAAGTCACCTGCAAAATTTACTTTCCTTTTAAATGTTACCCTATACTCTGCATCCACTACAGATACATAAAAAAAAAAGATTTACCATTTGCTTACTGACATTCAAGTAGTCATAGTATCTGACTGCACTTAACTATTATTACCAGCAAGTTGTAAGCAAAAACAAATTAGATAGTTTGTATATCTGTATGTCATCACTGAACATCAATTTGATTATTCTATGTGATTATGCAAATGTATTAAGATTTTGGTCACTGATATTTTACCACACTGGCCTGCTTTATCAACAGGTCAAACACGCACTCAAAAAAGATTTTGTGAAAATGCCCTTAAAGATAACTTAAACTGTGCAAAACCAACCACCATGTGGCCCTCAACAGACAAAATGCTGTAAATAATTAGAAACTCTGAACATATCTCCGCTATCAATTCAAATTAATTGCCTTGTACTGCAGCTTTCAGATGTCTGTTATTAAAAATCAAACCAATTACAGCTCTCACAGAATGCTATTTTCATCTATTAAGAGTGACACAAGAAGGTAATTATACAGTGATTATCACTCTCTAATATGATAATCTTGACTAGCATTTTCTTGATTTAGCACAGCGGGAGGAGCAGCCTTGCTGCTTACACAGTGGGGGTTCATTAGTTCAATGCACCCTGTTGAGAGGGGAGATGTGACTTCCAAGAACTGATACTAAGTCGAACAGAAGTCATTGCGAGCTTTTTATTTTGGCCTCATAGCTTTAAAATGCAGCATGATTAACTGAGCTTGGGTTAGTTTGCTGTAAAATAATCCAAAATGGGTTCCCTTAAAAGCTGCAGACTGCCAAGACCTGGTTAGTAAGGCTTTTATTATAAAATGAAAAACACTGTATGCTACAGAGCCTGCCTGGTGGCAATTGTGAAAATAAATTATCTATAAATAGCATGGCTATACGTGGAAAGATTATTAAGTCGTGGCCACTCTTAATAATAAGCTGTGGAAATTAAATCATTTTGCATGGCTATGAGAAGTACTGATCTCCATGGAGATGACTGTTGAACATCGGTGTATCATCAGTAGCTTGAACTGCTTGCAAACATGGCAAAGTCTGAACTGATTTCATTTATTTTCAATCTAGGAATTACAGTGATATAATTGAGTCACTTGCAGTTTGGCCCAGAGTCTCTCTCAGCAAGAAACACTTAAGTCTCAGCTGCTCAAAACGCACAGGTTCGTACACAAACAAGCCTCGGGGAAGATATAGATGGCATCATGCGACAGCCGGTAGGACGTGGAATTCTAAGTGGGCCGACTGGATGTTAGGGCTGGGCAAAAATATTGATATTATATCAACATCATTATATGAGACTAGATATCATCTTAGATTTTGGATAAGTGTTGTTTTAATCAGTAATATGATGTCATTTTCTGAACTTAGCAGTCTATGTCAACCCTACCATACCACTGCAATATGGATATTGAGGTATCTGGCAAATAATATTTTGATATTTGATTTTCTCCATACCATCCAGTTCTACTGGCTGTACAACAAATGGCATAAATGAAAAGACATGCGTTGCTCCAGACAACTGTAAGTAGCATTTTGCACTAGGACCTGACATATTATCTGGCATGTGGGTGCTTAAGACAAGTCAAAGCCATAATGGAATCTGCGGCAGTGGTTTACCAACAGATTGTTTTTATGCGAAAAGTCATGTGACTGAAAGTCGCACACGTAAGCAGCGACACACACACCACAGATGTAAGACACTGAATGAATTTACAATAGAATATTTTTCTTTTTCAAAAACTGATGTGACTCGTGTGTTTGTGTTTTTGAGATTTGGGCCATATCTACTGATCTACTGACCATAACCCCGTTTATGGTAACCTATACCAGCAAGTGTACTTTACTCGAGACACCCATCTCATCTAGAACTTTAATTATCTTGTTCCTACGCCTTATTAAAGGTGCTATGTGTTAGATATGGGCTGTATTTAAGTTTAAAACATTCAGAAAATGAAGAAACATTATCAACAGAATGCAAAGAAGTACCAGTTTTGACGTGAGGTCAAAGACATCTATGTACTGTGTTACAGCGATATCCACCGAAATGAGCATGCTAACCAGCTAGCCCAGGCCCGTCCTGTCTTGTCATACCACTTGTACCTTACAAGGCACAGATATTGAGTCACCATAGCTTCCACTCTGCCCTCAGTGCAACATGAGAGAATGAAGAAGTCAAGTCCAGTATAACTGGCAGTTGTTCTGAGATATCTGCGATCTCTCCCTTCATAAAGGTCAGCAATCTTTTAATGTCCTCAATGCCCTCTTCCGCATGTGGTAATCAGACAATCTAAAATCCGAAATCCACGATACTGGTGTGGTTCGGTCAGCCACTTCAGGCCGGTGTACAGCCAAACTAAGATAGCTAGACTAAGCTACTTTGCAGGCTTATTGTTTATGACTGCTGTCCTTAGGCAAGGGCTGGCGAAAAACCAAGAGACATATACTCAACAGATCTTCCGACTAACAGCACAAACCGTTCCAAAAAAACACTTTCATTGCCCCATGAAAATGATAAGAAAAGGCTTTTATTCTAACTCAGTGTTTCAGCAGTTTGGTCAAAGTTTACGTATTCTTGCCTCGCTGTTAGTTAACAGTAGGCTTGGAGATTAAATGCTGCTTTCCAGGTATCAAACATTTGTGATCTCGCTCCAAGTCATTAAGAAAGTTGTGGCCCGAGAATAGGATTTAGTTTCCACGCATTATTAATTCGTGTCCACGCAATTTTATTTCATTTTTTTTTTACAAATGTCAACGGACAGGCTCCGTATAACAGAGAAAAAATGGGCTGAGATACATGCTTAGCTTTAGTTTTAAGGTCAGATGTGAGACACATTTGTAACCTACCATCAGCTCATCATTAACTGTAGCATGCGGTTTTTGATCAGATCACCAGTCAGACTCTGATGATAAAATCTAAACTCCCAACAAACGTATTGCCACGGTGGCTTCCTTTCGATGTCTACAACAAACATATCTCAGTGCATGCATGTGTGCAAAGGCACATGAGCTCAAAGTCACCAGAAGGTTAAGGATATTATCACATCTGTAAAATAACAACTCTTAAATATATGATGAAATGCAGAGCCCAGGCCACTTCGAAGACAGGTTAATCTCGGTCACGAGCCTTTAGAGCCTGAGTTTTGGTGAAAACAAAATGAAAGCGGGAAGAAAAACCACTTGACTTTCCCATGCTACGACACATGAGGAGCTGTTTATAATGGCAACATGGTCTCTCAGCATGCCCTTATATCTTTCAGCTTCATCAGCATTTTATAGAAAGTGTATATTGGATATGGATGAAGCCTACTTGTAAAGATCCGCCGAGACGATTACTCCTCATACAGATAAGCTATGGAAATATTGCAAAATGTCCTCCTCGGGGTAATCGAGTTCCTCAGCGTGAGGAACCCAATTACCCACATTAACTCAGTCCGATGCTGTTTTCAATGTAACCCTATAGACCGGACAGACGTTCAGTGTCCTATTCAACCACATTCTTTCCTACCCGTTTCCTTCTTCACCTCAAAAAATGTTTCCGACATGCCACTGCTGCCACTAGTTCCTCTCACCTCATACCTCCACCACACCACAGCCACTGACACACAAGAACAGGTCCGACAGGCTCTGTGTTACTAACAGTTGTTATAACTAATACACAAATACAGCAGGGGACTGAGACAAAGCAGAGGGGTTCACAGTGACCACCAACATAATTAACATAATGGGAAGACTGGTTGCAAACAAGCGTGTGGAGGTAAAGTAGTAAAATAGCCTTACACAATACATTCACCCCACAGTGGTAATTACTTGGATGCATTTATGAAATTAAGATCAAGCTTGGCAGCCTGTTTCAGTATATACATGTTTATCCTGGTATCCTAAAATAATAAGGTTGAGCTCCGGGTAAAGTCACACCTCATGACACACACACACACACACACACACAGTTCAAGTGTTTAAGCAACACTTCGAAGTATTTCAGGAAGATGCCGGTCTCAATCAGCATCCAAGATGCTGGCATCCAGTGACTTTCTGTTTTTTTTTTTAAACATCAGGTGACTGTTTTGGGTTGGTGCAACAGGCCAAGCAGGTGACCTGGCTTAGGAAGTTTAGGAGAAACACTGCCTTCAGGCTAAACAGGCTTTCAAGTGTGGTGCATGTACATTTCAGGTCATATAGGGTTAGCCTAATTTGGGGTTTGAGATATAGATGTAAACTTCCAAGTGTTGTAACTGAATTATAAAGTGCTGTGTGAAATTTAAATGCATGAATAAAACTCTGATAGGCTGAGAACTGGTAAAACGTCATGCCAGTACAACTTGGCAGGCTGGCTTTGTTTAATGGCAGTGTTTGCTTTGGAGCTTAGTATGCAACTGAAATATCTGTGTATGTGT
>JAPZEB010000020.1:11039083-11063551 GCA_029783705.1 Chaetodon striatus | reverse complement strand
ATAATTATAATAATGAACTTCACATTCGAGAGATGCAGCTGTAAGTGCTTCACAATGAAAACACAACACATTAAAACAAAAGCAAAAAGACAACAAAATAAGAAAGTAAATATAAGGTGTAAAAAAATAGAGCCAAGTGAGAATAGTAAAAATAAGAGAATTAATAAAGATCATAATAAGAGCGACATTATCTAAAAGCCAGAATACATAAATATGTTTTTAGCTACAATTTAAAAAGGTCATGCCCACATCTCTTTTAGCTCTCAGTGGGGTACTCATTAGTGTGGAGTATAGTTAACTAAAGCTGCACTGCCTATTTTCTTGTTAGTATAACTGTGTGAATATAAAAACCCAGCAGTAAAAGATGAGATGTTGTGAAGGAATACAAAACAGCAGAGTCTGCAGTGTAGACTATTTGTATGTTTCAATCCATAAACTGCCCCCTGCTGACTAGAAGTGGCTGATGTGCAGTGTAATTACCAGGATTTATTACCACACTGACCATGCTCCGATGTCTCATTTAAAATTCAGTGAAGTAACCTGCAACAGACCTGTGGCTACATGAGAACAAAGGATCAAACAATATAACTTTGCATTTTAATTTATTTAAGTATAAAACTTGAGGAACCATAAAACAACTTGAACAGCTTTTGACAAAACAGTTAGCCATCTATTACAAAATGTACACCTAATCATTTAAACTATAGCTAACACTAATTCTGTAACACAGACAGCCAAACATGTTAAACCATGTCAAAACGTTCGTATTATTTAAAATGGAATAAAAGAGAAAACCGTTACTAAGGAAAAAGACAAAAAAGCAAACCTATCTTATTTATAACAAAACACACCCAAATAAGCCTTTGCCTTAATACAGCAACATGTATTAGTGTCACACTTCAAATCCCCCTTTAGCCAAAATATATTAAAAAAAATAAAACCCAATGCATCTTTTGCTGAAACTCTTTGCAGCCTCTGTAGAAAATGCATCGTTATCTTTCTGATGTCCCTGGAGTGAAATGTTGATAAACTCTGAGTTAAGCTTTGGTGTATTTTTAGTGGTTTTGGCCGACTTTCTGATGTCAAGCTGAAGTCCCTCCACGTGCCTGTGAGAAATGAACCAAACATACATATTTACTCTCTTTCAAACCACAAAACACAGTACTGGAATCACACATAGCCTGGTGGTTAGCTTATTTACTTGCGCTGAGTAATGTCACAGACATGAACCCAGTTTACGGTTTATGTTTTGCAGCGTATCTCGAGAATGTTCTGTGTTTGCTTTCCAGCTGGACTGGAGCAGCTTCCATACTATACGGTGAGAAGACCACAAAAGATTTTCCAACTCACCATGGGCTTCATCTCCCGTCCAGCTCCATCACCAGACTTGTACAAACCCAATTTTTTGCTGTTTTCCACATATTCCTAAGAAGGGAGAGACAGAGATAAAGAACACTTGTTTTACTCTCTTTTTATTTCAGAGAAAATGATTCTTGTGTGTTGTTATTAAGAGTATAAGTGTGTCATGGTAAAGAATCAGAAAAGATTGGGGGTTGAGGGAAAAAATGGCCCTCAAAGTTCACACTGTCCAACAAACAAAAAATGCCAACAAGAAATACCCTTTATGTATTTCAGTTTGTTTGTCCTGAGTGCCAAATATTCATATCTGAATGAAAACAAAATGTCCTCTAGTGTCACTGTGCACTTTCACCACGGAACCTTGGACCACATGTGTCTTTCCAATGAGCTCTGGATTAGATATATGGATAGGTCTTCAGGAAAAAAATGGTCATGAAGCCTAAAGCAGTTAAAGATTTAAGAACTGCACAACAGAATAAGAGAATCAATAAATACAACTATCCCACACTCAAAAACAGTGGGCCTCAGCAATTTTTTTGTGACGTTTCTCCAGGTCAACTTTTTAAAATCAGATTCACCAAACTCGCTTAATTGGACAAACTTGTCATAAATTGCATGTTTCAGCCTGATAATGCCACCTGTTCATTAGGAGGTGCACATTCCTGAGATTTGATCATTGGTACAGTATATTTGGCGCATGAAAGGCTACCTGTTCTGCTCCACTTGGGGAGTTTCATTAAAAAAAAAAAAACGCTTAAGACAAAATTGGTCAATGTCATAAATTTGCTTAAAGTAAAAGTCTGGATCCTTTGTGGTGGGTTGAATGAGGTACTTACTGATTTATAGTCAGTGTCTTACCTACAGTAGGTATCAGTCAGCATGCCCCCAGTTTGGAGAAGCAGGCTGGAGAACTGACAAGCAAGCTATGCAATGTACTGCTGGGTACAGGGGCAGCGACAAAACATAATTTAGCCACCTTAAAAAAGCCCACCCAAAACATCACTATCAGTTTAAGTGTCTGCTATATTTAGAATATCACCACCACTTGACCTTACTGTCAGACAGCGATTTCGAACGGGGAGCTGAAGCCATTATATCACTCTCTGAAAATCCAGACTCCATTGAGAAAACAGCAGAGTCTGCAGTGTAGACTATTTGTATGTTTCAATTCATAAGCTGCCCCCTGCTGACTAGAAGTGGCTGATGTGCAGTGTAATTACCAGGATTTATTACCACACTGACACTGACACTGACACTGACCGTACATGCTCTGATATCGCAGTTAAAATTCGGTGAAGTAACCTGCAACAGACCCATGGCTAGAAAGGACTCCATGTGACATATGCAGGGTGGTATACATGAAGACAAAGGATTAAACAATACAATTTTGCATTTGAATTTATTTAAGTATAAAACTTGACTTATATCACTCTCTTAAAATCCAGACTCCATTGAGAAAAACAGTGATTTAACTTGGGAGGTGCTGGTCTGCCACTGTCTCCATCAGTTATTTTGTTTATGTTATTGTGTGACTTTGGCATTTTAAGTTGTTTGTTCAGACTCATCAAAGTTACACAATAACACAAACCAAAGCAGCAGTAGACCAGCAGCTTAAATTACTGTTTTAGCTGTTTTTCTCAGCGGAGTCTGGTGACTTTGCAAAGACCATAGACAGGGAGCTGAAGCTGTTAACACAAAGGACTGACTGATGGTATGGTAAAGCAGTGGAAATATAAATAATATAGTGTACAGTAAAAGTGATACTGATTTTTGTAGGTGGCTAAAATAGGTTTTGCTGCTAACTCCCATCCACAGCAGTAGATTGCTTAGTTTCTTTGGCAGTACACACCTGCTTCTCCAAATTGCCATGTGATGTAGGTAATGCACTGATTATGGATAAGTACCTCATATATCTCCACTTCAAAAGATCTGAACTATCTCTTTTAACAACTTGTATGTACCAGTTTAGAATTAATCTGTTTGTATGGGTCATTATTTGTTAATTCATTAGCTGTTAGCCTTTATATGCACTATCCTCTTACCATCAAGGCCTTGTCCATGTAGAACTCGCGTCCAGGGCTGCCATCATTGTACTTTGTGTCCACAGCAAAGCAAAGAAAGAGAACGTCCACCACATTCTCAAAGACAGAGAGGAAGCAGTGAGCCACCAGGAAGGCAAACAGACAGACGATGAGGAGAGGTAGGACCCACACGGTGTAGTCCCGCTGGTAGTTCAGAGCCAGGACGCCGGCGAAAGCGGTACAGGAGACTACGAGAACCTGAAAGTATAGATAAAAGAGAAGTTAGAAAACATTAAGGTCAGTTTGGTTTGGGATAGCATCTCACATAAAACATTGTTTTAGTGGACAATTGGCCTGTCACAATAACTACTTATGTTGGACAACATATTAATAACATAATAATGGTACACCCTTTCAAAGAGCAATGACCATTTAATCCTTAAGAATATTCAGATATTGGAATTTGAAAAAATCTGTAACCATGTGCAAAAAGTAATTAATCATACAATATATATCAAATTAAAGTATTTTTGCAGGAGCCCAGAATTACCTTGAGACTTTTTTTTCCAACCAAAGCAAAACCAAATGATACCTCTTGCAAATATTAGACAAGCTTAAAGAAGCTCTGAGAACACAGTAGTTTTCTCAGTAATCCAGCTGCTGTGCTCCAGTCGGCTCCCTTGGATGGATGGCTTGGGAGCCAGTTTGCTGGTGGATTTACAGAGCGGAGGATGAAGTTGTTGGAGGCGAAAACTACAAACAATGGACTTTTTTGCTTGCTGCCAGGGGTTGGCAAACTAACGACTATCAGGACAATGCCTCTTCCATTCCAAAAGTGCAGCTGCAGGCTACCGGTAAACTACACTGTCTCTTCTTTGAAGTGTTTTTGAATTTTTTCTTCGGTTTGGCACAAGGAGGTGTGGAGAGGAAAAGAAAGTTTTATGATGGTGGGGAAAACCCTGCTGTTTATTCTGACATCATGTTGGCTAAAATGTTGGTGACATTCTTATGTAAACAAACACATGTAAACACAACGCACAATATCAAGGTCATGTCCATATATATTACCTTTGGTCGATAGCATAGTTATCTTGACATGCCTAGTGGACAATAATATAGAATATGTCTCTGAGCAGTACCTTTCCTAAGAAGAGAACAAAGTCGCCCACAGTGTTGATTGCAGCCACTCTAAGGGCATTCTCCACCAGAATAAGGAAAGCCTCACGGGCAGAGGTGCAGAAACTGGTGCTGTTGATGGCTGTTGCAGTGTAAGCATTCTGAAATGAAACAATACGAACATGTACACTGTAAGAACTTGTCTCCACCATACAGTATTCTAAATTTTCTTCCTTCACCAACCTGAAATTACTTACTTGATTTAAGTATTTAAGGCACTTCTCAAGACACCACAAACAGCAGACACAAGCTTTCAGCATGCAACGAGCGCAGGCATTTTCCTGTGAGAAAAGAGAGAAATTTACAGGGTAACAAACCAAATAAAATGGGTGTGTTAAAAGTGGATAATATCCCCTTACCAGGGCGTCTGCAGGTATCAGACACTTGAGTTTAAAACTTTTGAAGGTATTTTCAAAATCATTTTTAACCAAATTCAAGACTGATTTTTCCACAAATCATCTTTTTTTTCAAAGACAAATTTTAAATTAAGCACTGCAGGTTAGTAAAGAAGAAGGTTTTAATCAGGAATATGGTTATTATGGTGAGTTAGGTTAATCTACATTTTGCCATCAAGTATCATTAGGTTCAGTTTAAAGATTTGTAACATCAGGAATGTGGACTCTGATGCAGAAAAGATCTTAAAATTAAATGATGGATAAATAAAGTTAGGTAATGTGACTTTTAAGGCCTAATATTAATAAAATTGAATTTAAGCCATTTTTAGACTTTTTTAAGGACCTGCAGACATCCTGCCGTCAGGCTCAACATTAGACCATAATGGAGTTTGCAGCATTTTTTAATAAACTTTGCATAAAGGTCACAGCTCACCTTTCCTTTGAGCTGGCTGTGGAGATATGTTAGGATGAGACGAGGGATCTTAACAAGCGTGATGATGAAGGAGCCTTTGGCCAGAGTACCCAGATGGTAGCGGATGGCACGTAACATTGAGGAGAGGATGGGGGTTGCTGGCAACTGTGATTTATTCCTGAAGTTAATCAGATAGAGGGAGAGACAGGATAGACTTGAAGTTATATAGCCTAAAAATAGAATAATCAAATAAACATGACAGCAAAGACAACACAAAGTCTTCCATGTGATGAAATACATATTACTTTCTGTCACTCCTTTCCTACCTGGTGAAATAGTAGGTGACTACAGCTCCAGCGATGGTCATCTGCTGGAAGGCGAGTATGAACTCACTGATCCAGATGAGACCCACAGCGTGATACCACACCAAGTACTGAAGAGGCCCTTGCATCTGATATTCAACCACACCCGTAGAGTTGTTCTTTACTGGTGTCCCTGTGAAGGAATGTGAGCAGGAGGTCAGGTCAGATCTTAAACTGTTTACTCTGTCATTTTACACAGGAGCTGAAATGTTCACATGTATTGTAAAGCCCTTTATATCTCCTTGATAGTTTTTAGCATCTTACCTGGAAACCACTGCAATAAATTGTACCTGTCTGACTTTGCATTGTAATTAATATCTGTCTGCACCAAACAGCTGAGCTGACTGGCTGCCCTGTCACAACTGCTTTTCATTAACACTGAACACAATTCATAAATTTGGCTGGAGACCAACTGTGTGAAATGCACAGTAACATACACCATAATTTATAACCTGGAAACTCGTATTTTACCGCATTCCTTTCTCACGGTTACATTGTGCAACATTTCCTCTTTGCACAGCAGTTTTTCACACTTCAGAGAGGAAGAATGTCAAACAAGTCCTGAATTTAAAAAAAAAAGGGGGTACCTACAAGTCTTCCCTTTACAATCATGTCCATGTTATACTAGTCCCATACAGTTTTGGCCAAAAACCATGTAGTTTTTTGCCTGCAGTACACATGTTTATTTTTGCCTACTTTATTTGAATATTTCTGCACACACAGTCTTAGACTTAAATCTGACACTCTTGTGGATTAAATGATCCCAACTGCATTCATGTGTGATGATGTTAGCCCCTATGGTAGCCATTTCATTGTTTTGAAGCCTTTTTATTTCAAAATTTACCTTGCTGTACAAAATTACCTTTAGTGACCTCTAGGATAATCACAGCCACATGAAACACTACAACCACAAACTAGAGACCTGGAGCACACAGATAATGTGTGGCTTTCATAGGTATACTGACAGCAAGGGGGTTTCTCAGCCCTTTGTAGAACAGAAATGCTTGCTATCTAAACACTGAAAAATACAAGAGATATTTTTCTGTGGTGTTCCTCAAGGTCCCAGTGTCTTATTGTGGTATTTTGGACCATTTAATTAACTCTCAAGTCATAAAAAATTCTTTATAGTTGCACCAAATCTATTTAACAAATGGTATCAACAACAAAAAATTGCTGCAACAACTTTTGAGACATAATTGAGCATGAGAATGGCCATCATATTCTTCCATCATAATGTTCTAAGCCACTACACTCTAAACTTTCAAAGTTGAATAGGCACCAAAGCAAAACACATTCATTATTACAGATTTATGACGAGAAAAACTTGACACACTGTGCTACACCTCAAATTAATCTTCAGATTCCTAGCTTTCAGATGAGGCATACCACTACTATGGGGCATATACTATTGTTACACTATCATCCCATAAAGGTCCCCTGCCCCCCCCCCCCTAAAAAAAGACCAAAATGGGTCTTTGGTAGGGGGGCAGTGAAAAAGGTTAACTAATGTAACCAAAAGAAACACTTTTGGAAAGCTTCATTATAGAGTATATTTTTATATAATATATTGGAAGATAAGATTTCACTGTGAGCACCTAAAATTCAATTTCACTGAAATAAAAACTAAATCATTAATATGATTACAAACAGTTTCATATTTACCACCATACATCCATAAAATAGTAAACAGAAAGCAAGAAAATGTTTTGACTTTGTTTGTATTGGCCTTTTGTTTTAAATTCTACTTTGCAGGAATTAAAAATCAACTGCAGAAAGGAGAAGTGGGAGATGAAGAGAGAAGTCGTTCTTTGACTCCATCCTCCCACATCACGAGACTGGCACAAGATTCCAAATGTGGGAGTTTAGTCATGCCTCAAAACCAAGACAAAATGTCACAAGGAACAAACTTAATATTCTACTTGTTTGGGAACGCTACGGCTGACACTGATGCTAGAAACTACTGTAGTCTGTGTGCTGCACAGATAATAAACTATTCTGAAGCGTGTATACAATAATTTAGTATTCTTAAGTATGAATGCAGTTTTCACAAACATCTACAGAGATGAACTACCAGTAGCACCAGCCTTTGTCTCACCTGAAGTCCCGAGAGCGAGTAGCACAGCAATCCAGTAGACCCAGAAGAGCATGAGGCAGAGGAAAGTCCAAAAAGGCTGCAGGGCCAGCAGGGGAAGGTGGATGAACACTTTACCAGCCACGTGAAACAGGGAGATGGTGAGAGCCACACGCTTCCTCATGAAGAACATCACCAGCAGGAGAACTACCTGGAGGTTTATACAAAGAATTGTAATCTAATGAATTCATTGAAATAAGCTGCAGAGATGGACATTTCCTGTCATTTTACGGAACAGTTGCACAGAAAGACACAAGTTTAACAGCAGTGTTTTTTTTATTTAGTACTATCTTAGTTTACTTTATGTACTTTGTGAAACTGTAAAAAAAAACATGTAAACATGTATGAACTATCGCCAAATGCATGCACACATGCTGTACCTGTGCTCTCAAACATACCGTGAAAATCGTAGCAACAATTGCATATATAAGCAGGGCCTTAACATTGTCTGAGGCCACTTCTTTCCCAAATACTGATAAGGTGTCATTTTCAAGGGCTTTCCTGTGGTCCACATAGAGCCACCAGAGGACAGCTGTTCCACCTGCATAACATCAGAGCAGAAAAGAGTTCAAATATAAAAACACCCTGTGCTGTTGTTTTGTATCAGCGTGATGTAACGGAGTGAAACAAAATAACACATTAACATATATTAAAGGATACTTCAATCACAAAATGGCCATTTTCATATCAGTGGCTCACTGTGTGTTACCTTGAATTCAAGAAGAAAACTTTTTTTTTTGCATACCTCCACTGTGAATGGAGGATCCCAAAAAGCGAACACTCTTCATGAATTAAAATAAAGTTTTAAAACAGAAGATTACATTATCTCAAAGTCATACGCTGGCTTCACACTGGATCTGGAAGCACCGCAAAGCATGCCAATTTTCTGTGGAGCGCTAATCTATTTTGAACAATATAGAGGATATATTAGATATGATATAAATGATCTGACTATGATAAATAATAGAATATGCATCCCACGCTTCCATATATGCGTCCATTGTGTCTAAACAGAGAGCGCAAGAGACAAGTGGACACACAGACACAGGCAGACAGAGACAGAGCACTACATGTGATCGCTTTGCTGACAGGCGCAGAGAAATGGGCTTCTGGTGTAAACAGTAAGGCAACTGCTGACAGGTGGTTGTGCGACAATTAACAAATCAGGACACTTCTGTGTTCAGTGTGAACACGGCATTGCGGTGAAAAGCCTTTTGGGCTGCAGCCTTGGGCCGCTGCATCATGTCCGCAGCTGCCTGTGTAAGTAAGCAGCCACAGTAAGTAACTGATATAAGAATGGTCACTCTGCAGCTGAAGCATTTCTTTAAAATGTCTAAATTAATTACCTATGGAGCCGATGATTACCAGAACTGTTAGAATCCAAACCAGTACCTTGGTGATATACCGAATGACAACCATCAGGATCAGGGACAGGACTGAGAAAAAATAACAAACATATGAGTATATAAAAGTTGTATCATGAAAAGTACTGATTTTATGATCTAAATCTGTTCACTGTAAGGTTTGATAAAATATTGCTTTGTCTTAAATTCAAATAAACACACTGAACAATGTAACTGTAAAGTAATTGAGCCATGGGTTTGTCATTTAAACGGTAAGTGAATGAGAAAAGTCCAGACATCACATTTGTGGAAACTGCTTTAAATCATGTAGCCTTGACAGTCTATGCCACCAAATGACACAGATAAAATAATTGAGATAAAAGAGTCCTCAAACTGACATGGGATCTGTCTTTTCTGCTGCACTGATGGAAGGAGTTAGAGCAGACCTTAAATTAATGCCTGTGGGCTAAACTTCAGTGGATACAATTGCTGTAACCACTCAGACATTTCCTGTTATTTTTATGACAAAAATAGCTTCACTTCCGAAAGTTGCCTTCCTACTGAATCCTCATGAGCCATACTGTTGGCAGTGCAGTGGGAGCAGACAACAACAACAACAAAAAACCACGCCAGTAGCTTGTCATCTAATAAAAACAATTAATGATTCACTCAAAATATCTACATGTATATTGTTAGCCAGATGCAATCATGTGTGATACCTAAAGCTAGCACGCAGAGGCCCATGATGATCTCCTTGCTGGCCATAACCCCAGCGACGACCCGCCGCAGCACAGTGTTGTCACTGACGAATGTGATGAACGCTTGGGCGAATTCAGCATAGCAGCCAACATCCACAGGAATACAGCGGTGGAGCAGTGGAACAGGCTTACTACAGACATAACAAAGATGAAGAATGCGGGTTAGTTTATTTTTAATGGATAGTCTTGAAGCAGGAGACTATAGAATATAGTAGACCATCTACTTCTACAATGTTTACTTTGTCTTAGAGTGTGTATGAGTGCACATTTGTGTGACATTTTGTTTTGGAATTACCCAGTGAAATAAATAAATAATGATTGAATGAGTGACTTGATGAATGGTAGACTTCTGTATCCAAGATGTGGGATTGCACCATAGACTGTATATAAAGATGGATGACATGTCTCCACTCTCTCCCACTGTGCAAAAATGAAGCTATAATATCTCAGATACAGCCATCTTTCGCTAGTGGCATCACAGCAGCCAGAGTCTGCACAGTAGCGATCTCTGCAGTATTGAGTTCCCGCCCATTCACCCATCCGACCAATCACTCACAGTGCCATTGATTGGAGCCAATACCAGTTGGAACAACTAGGTGTCAATCATGATGTCAAACCCCCTTTTTATAGCATCAAAAAACTATTTAACCAAACTGATCAGAAAAACTGAACACTTGAATATCAACGTGATAAAAACTACCTAAAATGACAAAACATCTTTTTTTTAATGTGTAGTTTGAGTTTTTAGACTGGCCTATATCCCATCTGCTTACATAGAGGGGGCAGGGTTTAAGACACTTAAGGAGCTGTCACGTCACCCATCTTCAACTTTACTCACTGGACCAGTGATCCCTCTGCCCATCTCCCTACCTCTCTTTCCAGCATTTTAAAGGAGTTGTATGTGACATTCTGAGCATATCTATGATTGTATGAGTCTGGGGTGGGATGATCTGCACATGCTTCTCAACATAGAGGTGGCTAAGCTGGTGGCAAGCAGCTAACGGTGCTAACTCGATAAACAGCACTCACAACAGAGCTAACATTATTAACCAGGGTGGGAACTGGAGGGTGGGGGCTATGCTTTCAGGCAACACCATCCCTATATCAGCAGTATCCTATGACAAGCCATTTTGACATTTAATCAGTAGCAGTAAAAGCAATTGTAGATATCAACTTCTTGACACATTAGAATTCCAAGCCAACTTGTAATTCTGACTATTAGCAATTCTAATCAAAAATATCTACATTTCATTAATTCATTTTCCACAACTGCTTATCCTGTTGGGGGTCACAGGGGGGGCTGGAGCCTATCCCAGCTGCCACTGGGCGAGAGGGGGGTACAGCCTGCATGGATCGCCAGACTATCGCAGGGCTGACACATATAGACAGACAACTATTCACGCTAACAGTCACACCTATGGGCAATTTAGAGGCACCAGTTAACCTAAGCCGCATGTCTTTGGACTGTGGGAGGAAACCTGAGTACCCGGAGAAAACCCACCTTGACAAAGGGGGAAAATGCAAGCTCCGCACAGAGGGGCTACCCCACCCCGGGGTTTGAACCCCCCACCCTGGGTTTAAACCAGGAATGCTCTTATTGTGTGGCAATAATGCTAACCACTGTATCACGGTGCCACCAATTCATTTCTCAAAATGTTGATTCTTCGGATGAACAATTAATTTCTAAGTAGTGAAAGTGTTCATTGTCAATATCTGTAACTTAATTACAACTAGTGGACTCTTACCATTGACTTCTGTTCACACTCAATAAAAGATTTCGGTAATTCAATTTTGACTTGTTATATTTCCAAGTCAACATATCCATAATATCATTTTGACTAATTTCAAAACTAATTAATGATATCAACAACTCCATTCTCACTTTACAAAAATGTTATTTCTTGATATCAACAACTTAATTCTCACTAGTGGCAATGTTCATTCTAGATATCTACAACTGTTCTTGCATTATAGATATCATACATTGAATTATAGATATCTAAAATAAAACTGAGTAAATTATTGATAAGGTGGCTTGGATTTCTGACTGAGAATGTAATTTCGGATATCTAGAATTGCATTTCAGATATCTGAAATACAATTGTAACCAGTGAAAATTATTTCTACACTCATAACGCTCCGGGGTATATGTGGGCACATATTTGAGATATCTACAGCTCCTTTTCTAACTTGTCAGAATTAAATCTTAGAAATCATAAAGGAATTTCCTAGAAGTCAAAAAGTCATTGTAGATATCTTTAATGACATATGTACATATCTGAAATAATTATGCTACCTGTAATCATTATTCTTACTCGTGAAAAATAAAGCACTGATATGAGGAAATTAAAGATATCTATAAATCAGTTTTAACTAGTCGAAATGTAATTTTTACATGTGAAAATGTCAAAATTGCTCCACAGATATCTTAAATTTACATTCCAACATGTTGAAATATCATTTTGACCAGTGAAAACTAAATTGCTACAAGTCAGGCCTATTGACTAAATTTTAAAAGGGCTTGCCAAAGGTAACTGCCACAGAGCGCAGTGCAGAGCAGGAGCAGTTAGCCAGCCAATGGGATACACACATGCACTAACATGCACACATAGCCGGAGTGTCTACAACAACAATGTACAGAGAAACTCATATTACAACACACACAGAGGGAGCATGACTTTGTTCTCTGCTCAGGACGCTACATCTTTACATAGACAGTAGTTGTTTGCTGCTGTTTTAATGTCCTGAATGCCACATACAGGTCCTTTAATTCAAACCTAAAGGATGTGCAGGATTACCTTGGTGGAACAGGGAGTTTGGGACATTTAGTGGATTTGTCTCCATAGCTCGTGTATCTTGTAGGACTAATATCATAGGAGCAGAGATGAGATCCTATCAACAGGAAAACCAAAAATTAGATTACAAATTCAAAGTATTTCAAATGTGTCAGCAAGTAAATATAATGTCATCAATGTATATCCCATTAAGTCCAACATTTCTCATAAACACATGGGAATATTGGTAAATGGAAACTCTCTCACTCAAAAAAAAATCTTTTTTTTTTTTTTTAACCTGGGCCCTATTTCCCCATTATTTGGTGTCATGTGGAAACCACAGTTTTTAAAATTGGTCCAGTATTGAGAGAGAGCACTGCAGCCGGTAGCGGTGAAACATTGACAGGCTCAGATTGTTATTATGAGTGTCTGATGGCATTATGGAAAGGACCCTACAGAGAAATTAAACATTGTTTTATAACTTTCGCTGCTTCTGTCTATTTTGTCTCCAGGTCTGGCTCAAGGGGAAGTGTTGTTCTGAAATCTTGCAGATTTTTTTCACAGTGCCAAAATCAGGAACAACATTTAGAATATTTCAGATAATAGCAAGATAAGCTTTCTGTACTCAAACACAACAACTACAGTATTACTGGCATTTCTTTCTCCAACTCTCACCAACTTTTCCACTATCATCAAAAGCAAAAGGTATGGAAAATTGTTTCATTTCTCTGTGGGATCCTTTCTGTAATGTTGTGAGACAATTGTGATAACAATCCCACCCTATTACTGGCAAAAACAAGCACTTTTAATGGATGTACCTTGACGGGGCTCACCTGCTGTACTGGACCAATGTCAAAAATTGTTGCCTCCTTTCGTCACTTAGACACGAAAAGATGGGAAGGTAGGATCCACCTTTTTTCCAAAACATTTTTTTTGTTTTTTTCTCACCGTTATTCAGAGCAAACTGCTTTAAATCACTGTAAGACGTCAGTTCAGCAGCAGGACATTTGGAGACACACAGGGCAATGGACTTGATCTTCCTGTTAATTAAGTCAACGTTGCAAGGGTCTAGAAAGAACACATACCTAATAGGAAGAAAGAATTCACCTTCATTAACTGTTAAATATTAAGTGCTGCCACACCTTTACCCTTAAAAAAACAACCATTTCCCCTTGAAAAAAATATCAGTATATTTGGTTATTACTATGCCAGTTGGGGCTGTTCTGTCTGGGCAGAAAATGAAAGACAGTGACATTTGCTACCCTGCCACACAGATCCGTCTTTGTAGCCGAAACGCCTTTTATTCAAAGCCTCCATGGGCAATCAGCCCATCAATAAAGCATGACCCATTGTTCCAGTAAAGCTGGGCCTACAGGCTGCATGCTGATGGAGAGCTACTGCCCAAATGGAGGAATAACATCAAAGACTTCTCACATAAATTATGACGAGAGGAGAATTTGTGACAGTTCTGTTAAGGTGATAAAAATACACATTAACCTCAGCTTTCTTAGTGCTGGAAATATGCCCTTCAAATATACTATTCTTTCAGATATGTGAGGAATTCAAACAGCAGAGTACAGTGTGAAAATGAGTCAGTACAGCTCTGTGTTCTTGATATTAATTTAAATTAACCCTCTGACTACTGACATCTTCTCCTCTTCAATTCATGATAATGACGTTGCTCAAACAGACCGAACATTAGACTGTCCTGGATGTCGTCTGTTGGTAGCTTCTACAACTTCTGTGTAAAAGTGAATTATTATGCTGCTATTTGGAATGTGTAATTTTCAGGTGAAGGTAAGTACATCATGATCTGGGCAGCTGAACCTTATCAACTATCTGAGCCAGAATGAGAGGTAAACTGAAGTGTTTACAAATGCAGTATCCAGTTGTTTGTGGCAAATTAGATCAGGATTACATGATGCAATCCTTGCATGCACACAAGTAATGCTGAACGCCTCTTCTGTACCACCAACACTCATCTACAGAGGGCAAAAGGCTCAACATTTCTACTTTAATGTACTGAATCTATAACTAAATGTTCTGTTTCTGCAGGCAACTAAATCAGAACCAGAACAGAGCAAATGAAAACACAGAAGGGACATCAAGGATTTGAGGCTACATATTTATAACTCCTTTGTCTTACATTAAGTAATTTAAAAGAGAAAAAAACATCAACTTACTTGTTTTCCGTCATGTCCCGACCACTGAGGGGTACCCCCTCGATCTTAGTGTTATTCTTGCCACATGTATTGCCATAACTGTCATATCCTGAGATAAGCCTGGACGCAGCTCCTGTGGCGATGGGATAGCCACAAATACACAGCTGTGGACGACACAGATCAGATCATGTTAACCATCACCAGGATAACATAAAATAAGTAGCATTAATATATTTTTGTGTGGCAATATCATACCATCACATAATGCCAAGTATTCATTTTTTAAAATCATATAGATTATTAATAGTGGCCTGCTAGAACACTATAATCAATTGCCTTTTCAGCCCACTAGATACATTTTGCTGCAGATAAAATGTCTAAAGTGAGATGAACAAACTGAAAAATGTATCTTATCAGATAAAACTGTTGTTGACAAAGTTTTTTTCAGGGACATAATTTACAGTTGAAAAAAGGTAATAAATCACAATATATTGCAATATCATGTATCGCAATACTTAGCATATCGCAACATGTTTAAAATCACAATAATATTGTATCGTGACTTACCAATGTTGATAACAGCCTATCGTGGTACCTCTGGTAAATCCCACCCCGACAAACTACAGCCTCCAAAAGTACTATTAAGTTGAATCAATACTCTTCTGAATCAGTTTTAACTAAATCTGAATTTATTGCACAGCTGTTATGCAATAGTTAACAACTGTTTGCATTAAGATTGACACTTCACTCATCTTTAACTCTATGCATCAATAGGTTGGTCAGTATGACAAATAGGCATGTAATAGACAGACATGCATTGATACACAAAACTGTCAGTTTATTAGGTACAACTAGCTAAAAGTAAGGCTGTATAATGCAACAGCCCTGCAATGAATCCTACCCTCATAAGGGTTATAATGATCAGCTTTTGTTATAGAGAGGTGCTTATTCAACTTCCTTAAATCGTGAAACAATACTGCAGTTTTAAATGTCTTCCCCTATGCTGATTATTGCAATAAAATATATTGTGATATACTGCAATTAGGGGTGTGCCATATCATATTGTTCACGATAATACAGGTATAATTTTTAATGATGTGAAAAATTCATGTTGTGATACTCCTGACGTATCGACTTGTTGACATATTGACATCATACCATTACCCACGACAATAACAAGCATTGCTGAATGTGAAATTATTACTGACTCCATGGGAGTTCCAAAAAGAGGAGAAGCTTCAGTATTGTGGAATAAACTGTGACCTCTTTTTTAAATAATTTGTCATATCGTCAAGAATACTGTATCACAAAAATTCCTTGAAATTCTTTTTTTTTTAAATTTTTTTAAATTTTATATACTTTAGGGGAAGGGAAAATTCCAAATTTGTGATATTACTTTAGGGCCATGTTACCCACCACTTATTGTAATTTATTACCTTTTCTTTTTTTTTTTTAACTGCAAATCATGTCCCCAAAGGAAAACTTTGTCAACATCTGTGCTATCTAATAAGTTTCAAGTTTGTTCATCTAACTTCAGTTTTTTTAAACGGCAAAATGTATTCAGTGGACTGAAAAAGCAGTTTATTATATTATTCTAGTAGGCGACCAGAAGTTGAATTTGTATTTAAAATATTAATAATTTTTATTGTTAAAAAAAACAATACTTGTAGTCCATGTGACGATCCTATATTAGCACACAAAAATATCCTTTTCCCCCACTGCAATAGGTTAGGAAATTACTGTGACTGCTGGATTCTTGAATCTTGCAGACACTGAGTAGATTACCGCTGTTTTTCTGGCTGGTGAGTGATTCTAATCTATCAGCCATTTACATAGTTTACAGGCATTTGCCTGATGGCTGGTGCTTTTTTCCAACCTTGTAGCCTTCACAATTTCCAAAATTATAATGAAGTTAAATCAAACTCTTTTTAAGACGTTTGAACAAAAAATTAGTATTTTACCTCTCGTGAGAGTAGGACATACTGCTGTTGCATTCCTGTAGTTGTTGTATTAGGCTGCATCGGCTTTAGCCGGGTGGACGTGATAAAATGGCAACTCGGTTAAAATTTGGAACAGAAAACTTACCATCCCAATACAAAACACTGTGAATATGATGAGCCATGGGATGTCCGTGCAGCTGCGATCCTCCAGCGGTTTCCAGTCACGTTTGCTCTGCCAAGGCATAAATAAAGGACAATAAGAGAAGACACAGATAGCTTTAATTCTGTTTTTGTTGAGGCTGCTGCGCTGCAGTAGCTCCCCTGCTGCTCCACAATCAGCAGACAAACCACTGTGTTGTTGCTGTAAAACAAAATGCTGCCACTGACTCAAGAAGTGACGCTGTCGTTACACACGCTGTGTCAAACTCCTCCGCGAATTGACTGCTACAGTTTTCAAGTTTTAAAGCGAGCCATAAGTATCATCCCACTGTGGCTAACTTACCTCGGTGCTGCTACAACATCCCATTGTGAGCAACTTCAGCTAACTTTGACGAAAACTAAACTTTCAAGTTCCTTTTATTCGGTTAAACTTTTTGGGCTCATTTCCCTTTCCTTTTCCCTTTTTGTTTTCTTTCTGCCGTTACCTGTGACCCGCACACAGACACAAATTACACCTTTGTCTGTGACCTATTGATTCAAAAACTAACGCCCATTTATAAAACTCCCTTTGAGCTGCAGGTAAACACGGAAGAAGTCAAATGTCTTATGCTGCCTTCAGGGACCATCAGAAATATCTCTATTCAAACTGCAGACACACTACAACAGTAGGGATTCATCACTTGGCAGCAGCTGTTTCCATCAAAGCCTTAATTTTCAATTTTGTTCGTTTTTGCCACGAGTAACTATTAAAAAAAAAAAAAAAACACTGACAGCTACACCACTAAAGTAAGATAAGCTTTGTTGAAACAACATCTTGCCAATTTGGAACTGGGGCAGCAGTAACCCATAGACCTCCTTGGTTGCCTCAAATATATTTATATTCACTTTAATGTAACACACTGATCTTTGCTACTGTATAGCAGGGGCGTCACAGAGGGGGGGGGGGGAGTGGAAATGATTACCCAGGGCCCAGCCTCAAAAAGCCTGGGATGAAATGTTTGATTTTGTTCGCAATTTTTGATGTTTAAGTCATAAGTGCCATAACTAAGTTTAAATTAGTAGAATACCCACAAGGAGAGTGGAGGATTGGGACTTCCTGACCCAAAACCGCACCACTTACCTTTTGAAATGGCTAAAATAGCTAAATATTAGGATGATGCAGTAAATAAAGAAGCCATTTAATCCTCCTATTGTTGCTTTATCTCAGACAAGTAATGTTACAAACCAAGTCCTTCTCCACTCAAGAGATGTGTGGATCAAAGTCCATAGAATGTTAAAACTAACACATTATTTACAAAGATACGCCTCACTCTGGCACAACTCTGCAATCCATTTTGGGCAAAATACTGTATACTGGACGCAGTGGTATTCCCGTGGTTTATGCACCACTGGTGATTTATTTGAGGAAGGTTTATTTCTTTCATACAGAAATCTGGTTGAGCGATTTAATTTGGTAGGAAAAGGACATTTTTTTTAGAAATACAGATAAGGAGTTGTATCATGTCAAAGTCCTACAATATAGCTGGTAACATAATTAAAAACTATCTCAAATTACCACCGGAAAACCACAAGACTTCAAAGTTTTATAAAGTAACCAACTCCTTCCTTTATGATATGTCTCTTAATGAGGAATTGATTTGGCAAAGGGACATTGGGGAAGAAACTGATGGTAACAGATGGTCTGAAATTGTGACAGGATGTGGTAAAGGTGGTAAAGATGTCAAAGAAGTGAGGGGGAAGCTCTTGCAATATAAGGTACCGCATAGATATGATCATACACTATTACAACTAAGAATGAAGTCGTCAAATAACAATAGCTGTTAGAAATGTAAAATTAATATTAGAAATTTTAAGTTGCTGGTTTGGACAGAAATCCCTTTAAGTCAAAAGTTGTGTTCACTGATACCAAATGTATCCAAATGTGCATTTTCTATTATCATTGTGGGTCTGCTAATTGTCTTTAGAGTTATTGTAAGACACTGGAAACTTGAAAGAACTTGACTTGAAAGAACGAGTTGATGCAATGGTGGAAATAGCATTTTGTTAATGTATACTCAGTAGAATAAATGGCAATCAGGAGACAGGAGTGTTTCCTTGGGACTCTTTATGGACTCATATCAAAATGGAAGATAAGCCTACATAATTATGAACTTGCTCTGTAATTATGTGACCCTGTAGAGTGATGTATGAGGACATATGTGTGACTTGTTTCTGTTTGTTAGTTTGTTTTCTTCTCTTTCCTTCTAGACTTACTTGTTAATTTTTCTTTATGTACTGGAGTCCACCTCCATATTATAAAAAAAAAAACATACTTTGTTTTCTTGTGTGTCCCAGAAAATAATATATGTATGTCACATACTGAGACTTTCAAACCTATAACAACCTGAATTGTAAAAAAAAAATTGGTTGAAATAAATCAGTTCACAGACCAAACTTTGTAGAAAAAAATGTAGAGGCTCTCTGAGATCCCTTTCATCCCTGAATAGTTTAGTCCACCCCTGCACTTGGATTCATCTCTACTTGCAGCTAGAACTTGAGTGACTGCTTATGCCGCTGGAGCGCCAACCACTGTCATGCCTTTCCCCAAGAAATGAAAATGGGAATTCCAAAAAAGAAAAGAAAGACAGAAAGGAAATAAAGTGAGCTGATCTGATAATTAACCCCTGTTGTGAAGCTCTTTACGTCATTTTTATATGACTATTTACAGCAACTCAGTTGTGCCAACTGAAATGTTGAATTTCTTCTCTGGGCTTGCCATAGCACAAATCTGAAGGAATTTACTAAATTAGTAAAATCTTATGAATGAAAAATGAGTTTTTCCTATCATACTATATATAGACTTCAGGTGCATGGAATTACTGTTTTTTCTCTATATATTTCATTATATCAAGGAAAATACTGTAGGCTAGTACCACATGCCCAAAGACTAAAGCGAGTATGACTAGAAAATGCCAGCAACTCAGAAACTACAAGGACCACAATCAAGAATTTGCTATCTATGAACTCTTAAAAAGTTGAATATCAAAGATATACACACTATTGCAGAGTGAAATATGCAGTAAGAATCTGAAATAAGCTACACATACATTATAGAGTGTGTTTACAATGAGGATTTACAAAGTTACAAGGTGCAGTGAAAGCAGCATAAAGTCATTAGACTGTAGGCATGTAGATAAGACACACGTGTTGAATTTGGCGCCGTTTGCTGGAGTAATGAAGAAATGAAGGCGAACTGGGACTTGAGGATGAATATGATTTGTAGTGTGGCCAGGCTTGTCTATCATAATTGCAGACACTTAGATTTTAACGACAAATAACGCTTCATTAATTGACCAAAATGAATTTAAACCGGGGGAACTGCCTGCTTGCAAACCTAACCGTGCCACCTTACAGCTGCCATTTTACCCACAAAGGTAAATTACGATGAGCTTCACGTTCACACAGTCTTTGCTCATGTTATGAGTTTTTTTTTTGGTAAAAGTTGGTTACTGTAAGTTATTTTTTTTCCCTCATGTGCGAGCAGTCAGCTTCCCCCTTTGGAAATTCTACATTAAACGAAGGTTTTGCGACTCCTGCTACCATCTGCATTTCTGTTAACTACTAAAATAGTTTTCCATTGACAGAGCAGAAGTAAGGCTGGACAGTAAGGTGGACCACCCAATTCAGACCATTTTTACCTCACAATTTTATATTTGCTTTCTTTGGCGTGTTAAATTAGCCTACAATGTTCCCAAGATAATCTACAAAGACAAATATAGACTTAAAATAACAGCTGGTTGCTTATCTATATGTAAAACGGCTACCTACACTGATAAATATAACGTTTTGTCGCCCCCAGCAGGTTGTGTCAAGTTATTACAGCCAGTTTCTTCCATCAAATCCAATTTGTTTGAATACTTACAGACACTGAGGTGGCCCTGCTGCTGGGAGACTACAGGACTTCATCTTGGCTCAGAGGCAGATGAGTGGGGATGTCTGCTGACGAAGAGACTGCTGTAGGCACTCCAGCTGAAGGATGGTCTCCTCCTCACTCGCTGTACAACATCACTGCATGTGGTCGGAGCTTCTAAGTCTAAGCAGAGGCAAAGGTTAGTGATCTGGAATCCCACTTGTATTCTGTGCCAGTGTTTTATCTTCAAGCGTCTTTTTACACTGAACAAAGTTTAAACACAGCACTTTTGTCTTTGCTTCCATATTTCACAAGTGTAAGTTAAAGGTCTGACACTTATTTCATGCACTCAATAGATATATTTCTCTCAAATTTTGGTCACAAATGAGGTTAAATCAGTGTTGGTGAGCACTCCACCTTTTCCAAAATAATCCATCCTCCTGACAGATGTGGCATATCAAGATGCTGATTAAACAGCGTCATTACTGCACAGGTGTGTCTTGGGATGGTCACAATAAAAGGACACTCTAAAGTGTGCAGTTTGATCACACAACACGATGACACACGTTGCAAGTCCTGAGGTGGTGCGCCATTGGTGTGCTGACTGCAGGAATGTCCACCACACCTTTTGCCTGTGACCTGCATGTTAATTTCATTACCATGAGACGTCTGCAGTGTCGCTTCCATGAATTTAGTCGTACATCCACTTGATTTGTGTTGCTTGCACTTGGTTTGGCATACTACTTGAAAAGTGTTACAGTTATTGGTTCCCCCCCGCCTGCTGGTTTTCAGGAGGTTTTTGCTTCTCATAGTGAAGGTCTCCTGACCTGCACGCTTCCTGAGTGGGCTGGAATGTCAAACAGTTTCCTTAAGAAGAAGTGCCTTGTGTATTATTGTCCTTTTGCTTTTATTGCACTATAAATGTTTCCACTGCACTGCGTAGAAGACCGGAAGGGAAGGTAAATATTTAACTGTGGCAATCTGATTCACTTTTCACAAGGTGCAACCCTGACAAAATTCCTGCAGTCTTAGACCTTACAGATAATCCCTTTTTAAAACTGAATTCCAGACAGGTAGACATGTACATTTCCCTCGTACCTGATGTAGCTATTATTGTGTCGGTATGGATAAAAAGCAAAAATAAGTTTAAGGAAACTGAGATGTTGCAGGACCAGAACATCTGATGATGAACACCACATTTTGTGAATGTATTTGAGAGAACAAGGGCACATGTTGGGCGGTTACACTTGGAAACATAAGTGTTCAGAGGTCTCTCATCATATGATGAAACAGCTCCTGGCCCCTCATCCCCTGACTCTTGGTCTCAAGTATTTCCTGCTGATGCTGCTGTGGCAACCGTGTCCAAGGACAACACGTTTTCCTGGATCTCTAGTGGAAGAGTTGGTGCCAGCACAGCATATGTTCAGCAGAATCCTGGGTGGGGGAGGAGGAGAGGGGGCTGCAGTACGTCACTGTCCTGGCCCTCACAAGGTCTGGTCCGAGCTCAGGAATCATTCCTCATAAACAACAAGACAAAACGATAAATATTCTATGTCCTCAGATGCTTTCAAGATCCAAGCTGTTAGAGAATGTCAAGCTTTGGAGGATTCCAAAAGGCAAATAATTTGAGTGTCTACATTGCACCTACTTTATTTTTTTAATTTATTTTTTGTTGCAAAAATGGATAGAAAAGACGGTGATAAATTACTGACTTTCAAGGTTGACTATAGATTTTTTGTAAATTAGTTGACCTTTGTTAATATGAACAGCGCATCGTCCAACATGAGCCGTTTAAGTCAAATACTGACATCCTTTCTCATTCATGTGGAACATCTCATGAAAAGTATTGTAGTTTCATGTTGGTTCAGTAATCCCAAAATCACGAGTTTAGGATTTAATATAAAAGAGATCATTCAGATGTTTTGAAGTGGGGGTTGAATGACGTACTTATTCATGGTCAGTGTATTAATACAGTAGATGTCAGTCAGCACACCCGTAGTTTGGAGTGTCAGAGTACTGACAAGGATGCAGCGATAGACCAGTCGCTTTTTTTCAGCAATGTTAAATAATTACTTTTGTCAATAGAGTCCGTCTTTGAAGAGCGCAATATAACTGCTACAGTTTTCTGTCAGAAATTGATGTCTGATGATAAGGTAAAGTGGTGAAACTATTCTAATCATAGAATTTTTGTGGCTACCCCTGTCCCTAGCAGTATATTGCTTAGCTTCCACGCTGGACTCCAGCCTGCTTCTCCAAACTGGGGTCGTGCCAAGTGACATCTACTGTATGTAATATACTGACTACAGATAAGTACCTCATACAACCCCACTTCTGGACTATTCTTGAAAGTCCTTTAAAGTTAAACATTGCTTGGTAAACCAGTGTGATTATACCAGATAGCAGCATGTTTTTAATATCAGTCTGTGAAACACGTGCCACATTTTAAGCTTATGTACATATCAGTGTTATGTGTATTCTTGTGCACATTGTGGGAATGTGCTCAGGTGCTGCTGGTGAAAGGGTTACAGGGCATTTGTTTGAGTCACAGATGAAATCCAGCTGTTGTTGCCAAATAGTCCTGCCTTGATCCATATGGAGCAAACTGTCCGAGATGAGTTTGATTGTCTGAGAAGAACATAGACTGCATTTCCTTGCACAGTGCTCCCTGACTCACATGTCCCCGTTGAAGAAACAGTGTCTTTTCTGTCTTTATTCAGATGTAGTTGTTGCTCAAACAGGATGTTGTATTCTTTACGGCAAACCAATGGGATATCTCTGAGATAAAGGCTGTTTAATTTGAAAGACCTTTCTTTAAAAAGCCCAAAATTAGAGGTCACAAATGTGCCTCAAAGGACTTTACAGTCTGTACAGCACATGGCACCCTCAGTCCTAAAACTTCTGGTTCAGATAAAGAAAAACTTCCCTAAAAACCAATTTAATGATGAAATAAAATGGAAGAAGCTTCCAGAAGAGCAACAGAGGAGGGATCCCTTCTGGAATAGATGTGTGTACAAAGTAGACAGAAATATCAAAAATAAAACCACAGACTGACTATATTAGGTGGACAGATTGTAAACGTGATGAATATGGATCCACACCAATCTCTTCTCTATCACCTGAAAATAGAACAAACACTACACTACACTACACATCACATACAAGACACAAAACTCAAGGTTACCAGAAGGACGAAGATCTATGTGTCTGGAACAAGGCATGAACAGCCAAATGGAGCAAGATGAAGAGGCAGGGGTTCTTTAAACTTTGTCATAGCTTTCTTGGTTGGAGTTTCTGTTTACGCCTGCTTGTCCAGGATGAGGTCATGCATAAAGACTCACTGTTTTTTAGAAGGGGAATTTTCTAGGACATTCAAGTCTTTGTGGCATGTTAAGGTCTTGTTTAGGGTTGTTTCATGTATATTGGTATTCTTTTTTTTTTTTTTTTTTTTAATAAGTCTGTATTAGGGATGCTCCTGATGACTAACTTAGCTGACATTTAAAGGGAAATATAAACTTGATCTTGTCAACTGGTCTAAAAGTAAGAAAACACTGAAAAACTGTCAAAATTGAGCACAGTTTTATCAATAA
>JAPZEB010000020.1:11025282-11038983 GCA_029783705.1 Chaetodon striatus | reverse complement strand
AGGGATGGTGAGAAAACACTGAAAAACAGTAAAAATTGAGCACAGTTTTATCAATAAGGTCAAACATTCCAAATATAATGTTGCATATTAAAGCCATTTAAAATCCTTATTCACATTTTTTAATAACCAAATCGTATTTTAATGCTGCTTAGCACCGTATTTTACTACACAACATGACAACAACTCACTTATTAAGTTAACAAATAACACTTATTTACAGTGTATTTAATGTCCTGACTCATCTTTTCTTGAAAAACGTACTATCACCAGCCCAGTTGTGATGGAAAGCATAACACCTAAGTGAGACATCTGCCAAACTGCAGACCGCTGTGCTAGATCAAGGGTAAAACTGGTTGTTTTTAGTGAGTAATCACTGTGTTTCCAGCAGTTTTTAAGGCACCAAACGTGGGTGTTTTTTTAGTAACCTTTGGCTTTTTAATATTAGTATTTTAAGCCAAAACATGATAAAGTCTCCACAAAATTAGAATTTTATGACTTTTGTGTGATTTATCCTTCGGGATTCATAATTCTGGATTTTCATATGAGCAGAGGAAATCTCTGCTCATTACTAGGCTAACTCATGCAATGTAAAATGCCATAGGCTTGTGCTAATAATATTAGCATCTTATATTTGTTTGGAAAATGTGTTTAGTGTAAGACAGTTCTTTTGTTGGTGAACTTTGTGAGCTGTAATGGAGCTGTATTTTGTAACAATACCTCCCTGGCTTCATAGGAGTAAAGAGAAATCTGCTAATCGCTATAGGCTAATTCATGCAATGTCAAATGGCATAGGCTTGTGCTAAAAACATTAGCATGTTGTATTTGTGAGGAAAATGTGTCCAGATAAAGACAAGTGTTTGTGAATGCTGAGAGTTATAGTAAGCTGATAAATGTACCTGTGTTTGAAATTGTGTCTGTTAAGCCATGGCTTAACAGAAACAATTTCAAACACAGACACACCACCGCACAAGAATAAATGCTCAAAACAGCATAGGCCAAGCATGTAGGCTACAGTGTAGTGTCCGCCCCACAAGTATAAATCCCTCTTTACTCTGAGAGTGCACTTGTTTGTTTGTGTGGGAAAGAGGGAGAGACATTGATGATCAGAGTAGCTGGTTAGTCTCACATGCCGATCTAAACTCCACCCATTTTCCTCTCGCTATCTTAATTATAAAGTTAACCGAGTAGCATTTCTGGAGTCGAGCAGTGAGGATAGCAACGTGAAATCTATAGGTTGACTAATCGCACACATCACTAGCCTGTATATAATACTGTTTATAGGTGTCTTTAAAGCAAGATAAAGGTTTATCCAGTATTTATAAATGGCATATCATGTTAACAAGCAGCAGCACAAAAATTGGATATTCCAGTCACCTGAGTATTACAGGGAGTTGGTGTGCGTGATATTGTGTGTTTTGAATATGTGAGATATGAGCCAGAACATTGGAGCCTTAACAAACTGTGATGTTCCTCCCTAGTGACGGTGTCGGTGGTTTGGTATTTACACGATTATGTTTGTTGATGTGAAGTCTCCAGTCATGGGACACTGATGAGACTCTCTCAGTGTGTGGGACAGTGTTTTCCACTGTCGTCATAAAAAACATAAGGCCCTGATGACACAAGCCTGTATCATTTGATTTGACAAACCAAAGATGTTACAGCACTCTGCACAGTCACACAAACACACATGTACAGTACATAACGTTCTCACACGCACACACACACACACACACACACACACACACACGCACACACAGATCCTCTCACAAGAAGATTAGATAGATTATTTTAGCCTGGAGATTGTTATGGTCTGTATCCTCAATAACTCGTACTTCCTGTTCCCACGGTAACAGTCCCCATGATCAGTGGCCAAGGCCCCCTCGGCTTCTCCCACGATGACTTCTTGCATTTAGCCCCAGATGATTAAAGACCATTTTTTAATTAAGACAGCAGCAGAGCCCTCAACTGTCTTTCTAAATGCTCGGAGGTTGCATCATCCACATTAGGATGTTTCATTCAAGAATATTACGATTGCCCAAGTTCCCACCCGGGCTTCAAATGCTGTTATTTAAACCCGCATGACTTGAGGCTTTTGGAAAGGAGTTGTTAACCACAGGGCATAGCAAGTGACAGGAAAGGATTGCAAGGATGTTGGTGTGGTTTGCTGATGTTATTTTTAGATCTTCAGATGAGTTTCTGGCATTTTGTTTAGTTTTCTTTTTAGTATAAATGAACCCCAGGATCTGTTTTTACAACTTTGCATAACTACTAGGCAAATACAGTAGAAAATGGTTATTTAAAGAAGCCTTAAAATGGGTGCAACACAATCTTCTCAAAGCAGTCTTTGTATATGCAAGGACTCAAAATGACTCAGTAAAGGGAGGGACAGGATTTTTTTTTTCTACAAGCGTCACTTACATTTTCCTCCATGGGCAAACTCTCTGTGTTCTTCAATGCCCATGATTTAGACTGGCTTATTTTTCCAATAATAAACTATATCAGTGAGGAATGTGAGGCTGTTTCCTTTGGACCCTCACTGCTCCACTTAAGAAGGCGAGGGGTCGAACAGTGGGGGATTATAGGGTGAATCATGAATAGGTCTTTCTTAACCATGTATGTGACCGCTCTGAACATGTGACCAATGATGCTGCATGCCTGTGTGAATGCTCATGCTCATCCTCTGTGGTGTAGGACTTAAACAGTGTCCGGCCTGTAACAACGACTCTGAAAGGGCAAATAAATACTCAGACATTCTGAAATAACTTTCATATACAGTCATTTACACAGATTCCAAAAGAGACTACACACACACACATTTTTACAAAAATAAAACATGGATAATTTTGTTCATATTATCTTAAACTATTTTGTGAAGTCATAGTCAAATATCGGCATGTAACTACGCTTAAATTAGATTGCAAACATGATAAATAATTTGTCTCATAAACAGCATGTTAGCAATGTCATTAAGTGCATCTCCATTCACCTTTTTTATGCAAATGCTTACGTATGAAAAAAAATCTGAATGGAAATCTCCGCTATTTCTTGTAACTTGCTCTTTGAAGCATAGCTTTGAAGGCACGGGTGGATTTTCTTTACTAAAATATGATCACAGGAGAAAAACCAGTCACAGTAAACCACTCCTATTACACCTGTCTGTCACGTTCAAAGTGCTTGCTGCAGTTTTTGAACAGTTCAGATTGAACTTGTCAGTGGTAATGATGACTGCGCCAGATAAAGATAAAGAATTCCTTACCACCAGAGCACCACGACCATATCTGAAGTCCATGTGTAAGATTTTTGAAATGAAGAAGGCTGTAAATGCATTATGGCAACAATGCATTAATATTAAATAGAAAGTATCATTTTATATACAGCAGTATTTTTAAAAGAATGTCCTGCAGTACTTTCTCTTGTATTGGAGTAATAGTTGAACAGTAGTATCTATACTTGGACTACAGTAACAAAGTTGTGTCCACCACTGTGAGCCTCACAGAGCTGCTCTCATGGCTGATTAGATTTGTTCAAGATACATTTTGTTCTAATGTTCCAATTGTGATGCTTCAGTACTCTTCAATCTCACACACAAACATACATACAGAGACATTGCTGGTGGGCATCTGGTCTCACACATGTTGTTGATTGAGCATGTGTTTGCACAGTGTCACTGATGGATCACATGGTGACGTAGACCAGTTGCCCTGTGGCTGCATAGGATGGCAGGATTGTCGGGGGGGAGCCTTAAATTATAGGCCTGTGTTGGATGTCCACAGGCGGTAATGAGTGGATAGCCTGAGTCACGCTCTGTGTCGGCCTCTGCACTTCAATCACCAGCCATATCCACATGGAAGCTACTGTGACTGAAAAGATCTGCATTTCGTTACACTGCGCTCGGCGTAACCACAGAGCGCATCATGTGATACGCTACAGAGGAGTTTTGCTGAACTTGGATCCTTCCCCTTGAGTGCGACCATCTGTTTCCCTGGGGAGCCAGCGTTGACGGCAGTGTACAGTTTCCCAGCGAGGCCCCTATGAAAAGACTCATCCAGAGCCTCACCTCACATCTGGATGACCCAGAGGTTAGAGGCTGGGGTTGCAGGGACAGTTGGATGGGGTTTCATCTCAGTTCTCTCCTGCTCATTCACAAGCAGTGCATACACACAAATCTGTGTTTAAAACTACGTACAAACATTTTATGCACATATCTGGAATTCGTCGATATTGTCTTACCTAACTTTGTTCATACTCTTGGAACAAAGTTGGAATTGACTCAGACCGTATGAACACACAAATGATGAAGGCTCTGCTGTCTTATAAAATGTAAATGCACAACTTTTAACTAAAAGCACAGTGTATTAAAATGGCATATCATTAAAAAAGGCTTTAACAGATACCAATATCTAAAAACTTTTATTTACTAATGCATGAGTTAATGTGACGCCTTTCATCCAGTTTTGGTTTTTGCTGTTTTTTATTGAATCTGCCTGTAATGACAGCTACTCAGACCAGTTTTTAGTAACATGAAACTAATTTTCAGTTTAGGGCTGGGCGATACTATGGCTGAAAATATTATCACAATAAAAATGTCCACATCAGTTGATGTCAGTAATTATCATGCTAAGTGAGTTAAATCATTATTTCTCTCTATTTTAAATACTGATTTTTGCTCCTGAGTGAAAGTTGAAGACACTGTGGTTTAGACTATTATTTATTGTCAGAATATGGAAATATTTGCCAAACTCTTCATACAGATAGTTTAAACATTTTGTAAGTGTTTTAGCCGACAGTGTCAACAGAATAATGGAAAAAAAGTCTTGACTGTGGTCAGCATTTCTATACAAGTTTTACACTCACAGTATGTAATTTCTGCCGTTTCTCAATCAAAACAATTGCAAAAGACGTACTTGACGATGTTGTGAAGTAGCATGGGGTCTACCTGACGTGACTGAGGCAGAAATCATGTTTATGGACGAGGAAATGTACAAAAGTTTCATTCACGTTACCTATAGTCATGCTAACTTATCGTTAACATAAGATGAGTCGAGTACCTATACAGTTACTGTAGCTTACATTAATTAAATCATGCGGTAGCTCAGCACTGTTGTTGGTGGTCAAAAGACTCATACTAATAAATCTATGAGGATGTTGAATTTTGTTGTAATGTCATAACATTACCATGCGCATTAGTGGGTGGTCTCATCTTCCTCTTGTACTACTGCTACTACTACTATTACTACTACTACTACTACTACTACTACTACTACTACTACTTCTTCTGGTTAATGGCAAGTGGTGTTTAAGGTGCATTACTGTCCCAGTTGATGGACCTATGGGTGGTTTAATATATTAAGGATTTATTGAGCATTTATTATATCTCTGTCAAGGAAAATTATATTGAGATAATAATCATTATTGCTTAATCACCCAGACTCTATTGTAATTTTTTAACAGGCATTCAGGGTACACTAAAAGATTCTGATTTACCTCCAAGCAGGTGCAGATGGCATATTTAGCCTTGCTGGAAGACACTGCAGTCCGTGCCTTCAGGAGAGAGCATATCTTCAGAGACTGATATAACATGTTCGAAAACAGGTTTTATCAGCTGTTTCTGACTGCTGAGACATTCACAGACAATTACTGACGGTCCCACACTGATGTGTCAGGGCTTTAATATGTGTGTAGAATGTCACTGCTTTCTCCATGATACTCCTCTGGACAAACGTATTTCCTGATAAAGCATAATAGGAGCATGGCAATATGCTGATTGCTAATCATGAGCACAAGCCTGTCAGTAAGTATGTTTACATGACATTAGTGGAAATTGACTTATTGTGTTAGTCAGTCTAAAGCTGGACTTTTAAATATATGTAACATGGTAGTCTGACTGAAATCGCACTAAAACGAATTTCTCAAAGTTGGACACACCCAGATAATGTCATTGGAAGTCGAATTACTCCTGCATGTATACAGTTAGTTGGACCCAAGTGGCCAAGTGCATGCTCCACAGTTTCTGCCCTGTGCTTTAACCTAAAAGTCAAATAGTAGTAAATGCGTAACAGAAGAAGAAGCCAGTTACAACATGGTAAAATCTGTATTCAGAGCTGTGCATTTTTGGATGGATGAGGTAACACAGTTCATGCTGTGTCAACTGAAAGAGTTTTTTAAAAGATATGGATGGGAGGAAAACGCATAGCAGAGTCGGACCTACTTTGGTCAATAAATCGATTCCCCGCCCCTGCTTGTATGCTGGGACAAGAACAGTAGTTCGATTAAATGGCCTAGTCGAGCTACAACTGTAGCTTGACTTCACTGTGCATGTATATGTACTGCATGTAAAATAATTGCAGTTCACTAACACATGCATGGTGGAAAGGAAAAAAATGGCGGCTGCACAAGTGTCATGAATCTTAATTTTGCATGTACTGTATACACAGTGTGAGAACATTTCTAGGGACATATTAGTGAATGAGGCCAATTTAACCCTGTTGTTTTGATGAATTGCACTTTTTGTGCAACTGACTCCACTGAAATATAATTTTGATAAATATGGTTGTAGCCTGAGTTTGTAAAATTAGGTGACACAACTTTATGGAGTACTTTAATGGAGGTGGTGTTGTTAGAATTCATATAGTGCACATTTTATGTAAATCAGGAGGTTTTGGGGCCCCTTGAGGTCAGGAGTATTTCACTAGTTTTACTCCCTCTGTCTCAATCAGGCTTCAAAGACAAAAGTAGCTGACTTACATTTGCCTTAAATTGTCTCAGGGACATTTTAGTGTAAATATCCTTGGCTTAGCCTTTTCTTTCTGCTGTGTGCCTCTGGCAAATGACTATATTAGGGAATGAATTACTGGCATTTGGGTCCTGTAATGTTTTTCCTTCCCCTAGGTCTACCAATAAACAAAGATATCAGGTTGGCAGCACCTTTAACATTGTCCCTATTGTCATACAACTTGTTAAAGTTATTAATATTATATATCCTTACAGAATGGTTGAAAAATGCACTCTGAAAGCATATCTGCAAAGATACCTTGCTTGGCTTTTTTTCATTAGTACCAGAATGTTTGGTTAAGGATGCTTGTAGAGTTACAAGATGACAATTTAAAAAAAAGCATGCCTCAGAAATAACTGCCAAAACATTAGAGCAATCTCTGTTGGCCCGCAGCCAGGGGTCCTACGAGGCAGCTTGTCTGTTACTAATCTAAACCAACTGGTGGGAGCCTTGCCCAGTTTAGTTAAATAGCAAGCTAAGGCAGAACAAGCAGAAGTCCACTGAGAAAAGGAAAGAGACAAGTTGTGAGCGAAGACGCGGAGAGGAAGTTTCTGAAATAGTGGGCAGAGAGAAGTCCATGAGAGGAGGGTGGAGTGAATAAATGGGTGAGTTGTGAGACGGGGGATGGGGCTCCTAGGATGTGACTCAGACTCCCTGTCAAAACCAGCGGGGAGGGGACCTGATGAGAAAAGGGATAGAACGGAGGAGAGCAGGGGTGGAGTGGGGGAAAGAAAACCCGGCCCCTCTTACACCACCCCGACTCTTCGGCATTCAGCGTCAGCAGAAACCTTAATGTGATCAAGATGGAAGTTGTCTTTGGACTTTTCACCGCTCCCCGGCTTTCTGCCTGCCTTTGGGGGCTTCACTACCTTTCCGACAGTTTTACAACGAAGACACTGACTGGGGTCCAGAAAATGGCTTGCAGAAACCTAGACTAAGGACTGCTTACAAAATAAAACAGATGTCAAGTCACTTGGAAAGAGAGAGACTCTTATTTCCCAAACAAGAACACATTGCTCTCTGTGGATGAATGAAAAGGCAACTGTCGAAACATCTCTGGATTACTGTACTCAAAGAAGTTACTGGATCTATAACCTGTTTGTTGGATTATAACCTGGTGTTTAATTACTGAATATACAGCTGCTGGATTATATTGTAAAACGCTGTGCTATCACTGGAGAATTTACAAGAAGTAAACATTGTTACTCCAGCATCAAATCTCTGAAATGTACCGAGGTGTCAGTTCAGCTGTCGGTTCGAAAGCTGGTTGAAGAAGCAACTGCTTTGGGATGTTTTTGGAACCTCTGTTATTTAACTAATAACCAGGAGCAGGTTCATGCCAGAGGGTGCAGATTGCAGTTGGTATCATCCAGCTCCTCTACTAAGGAAACAAAAGGTGAAAAAGTGGAGCAAAAAATGTTCTCTTAAACTGCTAAAGAAAATCTGATTCTTTGAAGAATTGTCTCTTGTTACATACAAACAATGATAGAGAAATTGTTTGGGAGTTAGAATAGAAGTCTCCAGTTTTCAGTGACTCATGATACATGACTCTATTCTTATTCTTTATGTTTTTTTAATATAGCAGATGTTCAGCTCGACTCAAGTACATCTTGCTTGTCGAATCCCCGTGTTCCTTTTCTTCTGAACATCCTGACCTAGAACAACAGGAAAAATAAAAAAAAGCACACTATAGAGCTGGGTTTGATTCATGTAATAGGAACCACAGTATGCTCTATGATAATGTTGGCTTGTGGAGACCCAGCTGTTTAGGGACACTGAATGTCATTTGCTGTTTTAACTCCCTTTAGTGTCATCATTCTCATTTTTGTGGGTGCATGGGTGCTACAGAATGACAGTTAACCAACACCCTGGATTTTTTAGACCACTTTTGCACAGTTAAAGTTAATGTGTACTGAATGTTTGCGGTGTAAATTTGACAAACTGGCTCGGTTTACAGTTTACTGTGTAAAGATGTTGAAAAGTAAACAAGGGACGTTTGCATATTTCTTGATGATGATCTAGATGCTTCAGAATTTGGGCAGCTTTTTTGGCTTTATTCCTGAAGGCTTCATTGTTTAACAACTTAAGAAAACAACTGTTCCAGATCAAATACATTCAGTGCAGACAGCCCGCTGTAATGGGAAATTTGGAACAGTTCTGCTTGAAAAGATAATCCCATGTACGATCATCATAATTAGGAATCCTGTCATTTCATGCAGATGCCGCAGAGTTTATACTTTCCAGGGAAACGTGTATGCTGTATAATTACTCCCCTCTACTCCAACTGTTAACTTTTAAAGTGAAATATTATTTACCATATTGTCATCTGCACATCCAGTAACTCATAACTTGCGAACACTGGCTGTTTCTTATCCCCATTTTTCTTCTCAATTACAGCAGATCCTGTTCTCTATTTTCGCCTGGTGTCAAAACAGCTCTATGGGATAGCACCGGCTGTGCACCATGCCAGTAGCCATAAGGAAAAGAAGTTGGGAGGAGCATGTGACTCATGCTTCAGGATTACAGTACAGCTACGATGATCTGGACCTGGTCTGCTGTCATGGCGTGGACAGTGAGGGGCCTTGGATGGGAGCAGGGGCTTCCAAACAAGGTCGACGGACGAGGTGTGCCTCCATGCCAGAGTGCTGCCACCAACTGGCCACAGAGGACCTGGCTCAGACACTTGAGGTGGCAGCTTCTGTTGCAAATGATGATACTGGATCAGAACAGTTGAAGCTATTGGAAAGCACAGTAACAGTTCCAGTTGGTTTGCAGGAGGATTCAGTTCATGGCCCTCATGAGTTGGTAGGTGTTAATATTCCCCAAAGGTCCACTCAATCAGAGCATCTCCAGGACATTGGGAATTCTGGAGATTTTCACAGTAACTCAAACAGTGGGATGTCCAGGGGAAATATTTCTTTTGCAAGTGATAGCAGCAGTCACAGCGAGAAAGCTATCAATGGCGAATGTGAAGTTGGCACAGAGAGCAGCCAGAGACAGGGCATCTGCAATGACGATAATGTCTTTAAAAGTCCACATATCTCACGTGAAGAGCAACAATGCATCTCTATCTCTTCAAACAATGGGCCTCCACTGTCTGAATCTGCTGGTGAGAAGCCTGGCAACCTTCCAAATCATCAGGAAACAAAGGAGAGCCATACAGAGGGTTACAGCAGACCTCCTGAAATCTCTGAGGCCACACTAAACCAGTCCTCTGCTGCTCAACTGGAACCTCAAACTGACCTTCCAGATGTAGAGGAAGAGAAGATTTCCACCTCTGGCCATGGTGATGCAAGTGTAACCTTACCTGTTCTGCACAGTTCACTTAATATGATGGAGAGCGACAATGTGATGTCACAGGCTACCAAAACTGTGGAACCCGTTGTGACTTTAGTGGTAGATGAAGTATGTGACAAAGGAGTAACTGAAAGCCGGAGCGCAGATTCCGCTGACAAGCTGGATGGATTAAATGACCCAGAAACTTTAAATGAAAATACAGGATTTAAGCATCACTCAAGAGACATTCAAGGAGGAGAGCAGGATCATCATGACTGCACTGTGGTATTGGATCAGGCTCATGGTTGTGAAATATCCCACCAGACACTGTTGGAACAGCATAATGTTGAAATGACAGCGATGAACGGGCCTCAGGGAGAGAAGAGTGCACAAGCAGAAGGCAGCAAGAAAGAAGCAAAAGTCAGGTATGGGCCAATCACATCGTCTGACATCTGTTTCAAAGGTCAGTGTTGCTCTATGACTGTTAACAGCAGCGTGTCATCTGAAAAACTGGATACTGGATATTCAGAAGGCAACACCGTACAGACAGACATTACTCAGTGTGCAGATCAGTGTGTGGAAACGACAACCTCCACAAGTCAACCAACGGAACACACTGATGAAAGCTCAGTGTCCAGAGAGCTGGCCTGTTGTGAGGATCAAGCCGTAGCCCACCAGTTGGAAAACAGCAGTTTAAAACTGGATACTATCCCAGAAGTTAGCCACCTTGAGCCAGATGACACCCCCAGACTGGATCCTCAAAAGAACACTGCTTCAGATTTCACCCAAAATCCACATGTCCAGCACTCTCATGATACACATGCAGCTACTGAGCAGCACACTGTAAACCTGCCGGCATGCTCTGCAGAGGTCAACGATGAGCTCTCACCAGAGGGACTCCATGGCAACCAAGCCTCTGGTTGTTACCTTAGTGAGTCACCTGGCCCTGAGGTGGCAGATGGTCAAAGAGAACAGCACAGGCCAGGAGCCACAGTGTCTAGAATGGAGGCTGCACACGCCATTATTTACAGTGACACACAACTTGCCAGTCCCGTTTTAGATGGAACAAATGAGCCTGGAGATCAAAAAGAGGACAACAGGGTCAAAGTGCGCATGAGAAAGGTAAGGCTGTGTTATATATAGATGTAGAGTGGATCTTAATTGGTGTTTAAATTGATTTTTGTCTCAGTTTCTGTGTAGTAATCATAACTCTGGCATCTCAGTACCTCAAAATGAAATTCCTTCTTTAAAATGACCCGACACCCACTGGGCATATACAGCCTTCAAATGAAATTTGTCCCACTCTCTGGCAAGAGTCTCGGAAAACAATGACTTCACTCTCACATGCTTACAGATCTGTGAGTGGGGGGATCTGTGAAATGTTTTACTCTTTCTCAACTGCTCATTGCAAAACAAGGTCCTATAAGGGCATGCAGACTATGAACACAGAGGGGGCTGGAAGCTCATCTAATCTCTGGGTTGAAAGGCTTAAACTGCTCTCTCCACAAAATACTGTATGTTGTACCATTTACAAACTGCTAGCTAGTTGGGTACAGTAAAGTGCCAAAAATGTAATAAGTAGTTAATGGATTTGGGCTTGTTGGAACAAAGCAACAGCCCAAGAACGGACCCAGTATTTATTCACTATTAGTAGTTGCAGTGTTGGCCTTTTTGGAATGACAACAAGAAATCCATTATTTACAACTCAGGGCGCATTAAGCAGGCATGTTGTTTAGACAAGTACCATATTGTGGAAAGTTAGATTCTTGTGATACGTTCTAGCTGAAGACCATTACCCGCTTGTGAACAGTGACTCTTCTTCTCCAAAAATCCTGTGCTTGAGTTGTTTGAAAGGCTGTGTTTCTGTACAGGTTTAGTGTGCTGTTTATAAAAATTAGAGGTTGCAGAGATGAGAAAGAATACTGGAACTTGTATTTCAGCAGAGAAATACTGCATCCAAAAAGACCTGGCTGGAGACATCTAGGTTTAGTTCTGCTAAGTATTAATCACTATGATTTTTTTCCATTATGTATCAGTATAAAACAAACAAGATAATCATAATCATCAGTTATTTTCTGAGCTGCGTTCCTGTGCTATCATGAACAGTGTGTTACACCGAAGCATGCAACGTGGCAGTTGAAAGTGGCTTGTTGGTCAGTGTGTGGGACGTTTTGATGCCCATGGTTTATATAATGTGACAATGTGCTGCACTGGTGATAATGGGTGGTATTGTTTCATCATGTTCAGTTGCAGACTGTTTTGAACTTGCTCTTAAGTATTGTCAGTGCAGTTGCTCTGTATCTATCCACACAGATAATGTGTGATGTCATGCTGCTGCTGGTACACACTACGACACACACTCTTTCCAAGGCAGGATAAGATAAATGGCTTTCAACCTATGGTAAACGTCCCTCCATCCCACCAGTGCCCAGATCTCTCTGCTTATTTGCCAGGTAACGAAACACGCCATCTGGCGGATTTTCATTGGCTCTCGGACTGTTGCTCGAACTTCAGATTGTACATCCTCACTTTAGTACGTCCGCCACCTTGGACACAAGGAGTATAGAAGCAGACTGAGAAAGAGAGCCATTCCTCTCTCACTCTATCTCTTAAACTCTGATCAAATTGTAAAACTAGGCAGTCAAATATAAACCAAAACATCCGATATTTAATGCCACTATTGGCTGATACCGATGATGTGCCAATATTATTGTGCATCCCTACAAGACTCTGTTATTGTATTGTCTATTTCTCGCCTAAAATGTTTTTAGAAACATATTTTAGTTCACAGTTTGACTGTAATATAAGAGTTGGGAACAGGAAGTGGGTGCCATACTGTTTTCTGTATTGTGAAAACAGAGGCTGAAAAAACTGAGATCAAACAGAAAAACTAAGCAGGCAAATATTAACCAAGATTCTGTTACTGCGCTGTCTATATCTCACTTCAAATGTTGTCAGTATGTAATTGTTAATACCTTCATACCTTCCTAAAATTTCACCGGGGTTTACTGTATATGACGGTTGTAGTGTCTCCCCCACCCAACTGCCCAGTAAGCTAATTTTCCCAAGCTCCCTCAGCTTTTACAGGATAATAAAAACTCAATAGAAACTCACAGAAGAAATGTATATATATTTTTTACACCTATTTCCGTTATTAAAGGGAGAATCACAACCATGCACCATTTGAATTCAGGTTTTTCTCTTTCACTTAACTACAAAGAGCTTCACTGCCTGGTTTGTCTAGTTAGTCATTTATGTAGTTAGAATAGAATAGAATAGAATAGAGATTTATTGTCATTGCACAGTAAATACAATGAAATTCATTGCACTCACGTACTGGACTCAGTAGAAAAAGTATACACAATAAATAATAATAAAATAGTACATTCTCATCCATTTCATCGTCTCATCCATTCTGTCACATTCATGTCATTGTACACTATACAGTGCCATGTATGCATTAAGGATTAAAAACAAGAAAGTGCAAATATAAAGTGCAGTGCATTGAATGAGGTATTGATGTTACTCATTAATGTTGACAGATATATGTGGGTTTGTTTTCAGGTCAGAGTTGAGTATGGTGATAGCTTTGGGATAAAAACTGTTCCTGAATCTTGTGGTGCGTGTTCTGATGGGCCTGTAACGTTTCCCTG
>JAPZEB010000020.1:10953959-10969670 GCA_029783705.1 Chaetodon striatus | reverse complement strand
TCTTGGTGCATGTTCACACGTTTGCTGTTGTGATTCTTACTACCTCTTCGTCTGTGTGTGAGAAGGAGAGTGTTTGTCTGTGTGTGTGTGGGTGTGGATGTGTGAGTGTGTGTGAGAGTGTGAATGATTCAGAGCATACCTAAAAACATGCACAGACTCTTACTGTGTAAGCATGTGTATGTGCATGCTATAAGATTACAGTCAAGCTCGACTCAACATGAATATGGGACACGTGCCAGGGACATTCTGTATTTTCACTCTCTACCTCGTCATCCATCTTTTGCTATCTCTCTGTAGGTTTTTAGATTTGTTTTGCATTCTTCTAACCGAGCACTTCGCTTTAAAAACATGTCAGTCAGAGGTTTGTCTTGTGGTTCCCTGAGGAAGGAAGAACATTCAAGACTTAAATACATAATTTGTATCATAAAAAAAGAAAAAAAGAAAATGCACCATGTGTAACCATTTTATCTATAAAGCATGAAAAGTGTTTTGACTAGACTCATAGTCTAGTCACCACCTTTTTTCAAAGCCCTCAGTCATATGACAGTTGTTCTGTTTACACGTACAGAATAGTCCATTTTTTTTTGCCCGTATTCCAAAAAAAAAAGACTAAGCTGTTAATGTGGCTAATGAAAATGAATATTTTACTAATATTTCTGTATACATGCAGCTGTGCACACTCTAATTAATGATCCCTAACATGTCGTTTATCATATCAAAATATGGAAAAGGGGAACGGCTAGATCGACTTGTTTTTCCACCAGTGGCAGACTTGTTTGACACACAGACTATAAAAATAATAGCTGTAGCTACTGTGACATTACCCATTGGTTTGTGGACTCCCATTTTTGAAGCCTTGAGTCCGCCATTTCAGCCATCGCCATCTTGGTTTTTTTAGGCCAGAAGTGACAATATTTGGGCGTGAGATTGGTGCTGTGGAGGAGTGAGGGGTAGATCTCACTGAGAGACTGAGGACACTATCAACAGACAGCCTGTCACTCAAAGTGGCCTGCCCTTAAATATTGTAACTTGAAGCTTTAATAAAATATAAACAAGGGAATTGGAACAAAATTCACCCCTGTGCAGTTGTCATGAATGTTGAAATTAGCTACAGAAAACAAAACCGTCTTTTGTACCAGGCTGTAAACATGTTTGTTTATGCTGTAAAGTTGGGCATTTTAACATGGTGGTCTATGGGGACTGAGTCACTCTTGGAGCCAGCCTCAGGTAACCTATTAAAAAAATGCAGTTTTTGGCACCTCAGAGAATGCACCGGAGAATGCTGCTTTGCTCGACTGTGTGAACACAGCCTCCCTCTGTAATTTCTTCAGCCACCCTCTTGACATGGTTGGTGTTTGATATCTGGGCATATCCAGAAAAAAACTGATATCAAGCAGCAACCTCCAAAGCTAAAATGGAGCCAATTCAGAAGCACCAAAAACTGCAGTTCAACAAACAGCCACTTGAGGCTGGCTCCAAGAGTGACTCAGTCCCCATAGACCCCCATGTTAAAATGCCCAACTTAACAGCAGAAATAAACATGTGTACAGCCTGGTACAAAAATGGTTATGGTCTCTACAGCTAATTTCAACATTAATGACAAATGTACAGGGGTTGCCTTTTATGTAACTCACCTGTTTACATTTTATTAAGACTTAAAGTTACACATATTTAGGGCGGAGCTGTTTGACTGACAGGCTGCCTATGAGGTGTTGCCACAGTCTATTCTGACTGCGCTGTATATATGTCCAAAGAATACTCCTGAAACCCAAATAATAACAGCATATACCACATGTCTTAATTGGAAAATGCTACATTCAGAAAAAGCCTAATTCGGAATATCTAAGAAGAATATGCTGCTTACATGGCCCGCTTCTAATTCAGAATATAGTTGTATTTGGAATAACAGTGAAATATTAGCGTGTATGTAAACTTAGCTGTCTTCATTGGTAGATAAAAGTTGTTAGGCACTTTTATTGTTGATTTCTTTTAACTGTGCTGTACTGTCACCACATTGCAACACTGTTTTTCTTTTCATTTTGCTACATGATCATATAAAGACTCAAGTCGCTCATAATTCACAGTCTGTTTCATCTTTAGCAGAAGTGTAATTAGATGTGATTTCCACATTAACCACAGCCTATATCAACATAATAAATAAGGCTATATGACCTTTTAATAAATGATACATGTACACACAGTCACACTGTTTGTACGGTCACATTTCTTCACTGTGATAAATTATTCCAATATTATTTTGTGTCTGTATATTTGAATGTAGAGACCACAGTCAGGGCCATATATCATTTTTGCTTCAGTGGGCTCATGTTAGTGAACCATATCTTTCAGTTTATTAGGTTTGGCGAGGTCATTCTGACTGATTGTCCCGCTGTTATATAGGTGACTGGCAGTCACCTAACTCGACATGTCGGTGTGTGAGGGTGAACACTCTTGAGATATTTATGATTGAATTAGAGTCCTCCAACACTGTTCCTGTTCAGTGATTTAAAGCCCCCTTGTTTCTGCCCCTGTGCACTCACAAGGCCGCTTGTTTCGAAGACTCTGGAATGTTTTGCTAAACCCAGTGACTCCAGCGAGCTCACGCCAAACTTGTTTACTTTGCCTGTTCTACCACGCTCCCTCTCCTTCAGCATTTTCTCGCTTTCTCTTTTTAACACATGAGCACACTGAATGCGTCTTTTGACTCTCTGATCATAAGACCCCTCTCTGTTTTATTGATCCAGTGATTTGTTCTGTCTCCAGTGAGATGTTTGATCCATGAAGATGCTCCGGAGGGTGCAACATAAAAGCCATATCGGCCATCTTTTGGCACAAGCTCGTAACATTACAGCAAATAAGGATCATGTCTTTTCTGCAGAATTATTTTGATGTTGTTTTTACTTGGTTGTGTACAGAGAGAACAGTGTTTACACCCATTAAGGCAGAGAAAAAGCCATATTTGAGCCCTTGGGGTTATAAGCATGTAGCAGCAGCTGATTCTTAGACTTTTTTTTAGGGTTCTCAAGCTATTCTTTCATTTCTGTGTCTCTTCATCCTAATCATCTCTCAAGTGGGACTTTTCAGCAAGATCACAAGCAGCCCACTCAATGCACACTCTTGACTTCCCATTGTCCCATTCGCTGCCTTTGCTTTTACTCTGCTGCTGGAAGGTGATGCGATTTTTCAGAGCAGAGCTTGGACAAACACTTGTCTCCCACACAGACTCAAACATCCAGATATAACTGAGATGGAACAACGAGCCTGCTATTTCAAGGGTCCATTGACATTGCATGGAGATGAGGTGCAGATCAGCGCAGAGCTGACACTCGCAGAACTCCTGATTTTGGCAAAGCTTGGGATTCCCAAAGTGGTGTGCACAAATATTTGCACACATTGTGGAATTCACTCCTGCCTCGGCACTCGAAAATGTCTGATTTCACACCGCAGACTTTCAGGGCCATCCACTCCTACACCTTTCCACCCTCCGTCAGCAGAAATGGTGTGAGTGCTGTTGCGAGCGGAGCTGCTTTGTTGGCAGGGACAGAGCTGTCTTTATTACCTTGAGTCACTGTGTGTGCTGCGCCTTCCCAGCTTTAATCAATAACACTGATTGGTGGTGCTGTGTTAGAAGATAGTCATGTACTGTTAATGAGAGAACTGGAGAGGCAGAAAGTAGATGGTGGAGTGGAGAGAGAGTTTCTGAGAAAATGTGTCAAGGGGTTTTGTTTCTCCCACATGATTTAGACACATGTAGAAACAATGAGGGCTTTTGCACAATATAAGGATATAATGTAGGGTTGCACAATATTGGACAAAGCTGACACTGCAATATTTTCTTTTTCTGCAATGTATGTATATTGCAATATGAAAAAATACAGGAGTTTTAACTGGATGACTCTAATACAGTGAGTTTTTTTTTTTAAAGAATCATTGTAGAATTATTGATGAGATTTTGTAGGGGACTGCATCTGCATAGAAAACAGTAATATTATATTTTTTTTAAACTGAAAAATGGCTTTTTACTCTGAAGACTTTTTTTTGAGTGTGAACCACATTCTGTAGTGATTTTGGCTGAATCACCATGACACCAAAGGCTAATTCAACAATCTGATGTGTCGAATTAATAATGCATGTTGCTTACCCTAAATTGAGGGTTCTATTCTGTCGCTCCCCTCCTGTTCCTCGTTGATTTTTAGGTTTTGGTCGACAACTGCTTTGGTCGTAATTAAGAATTATTTTTTAAGAATTCTCTTGTTGATTAATGTTGGTATTAATGTTACCTGACCAGCCTTGCAGCTCTGAACCACAGTAGAGAGACCTGAGCTTATCTACACACTTACCGCTGACTACTGTAACTTCATAAAGCATACACTTCACTGTGCGTGCAGCGCTTGCCAGTTACGGTACTGTTCTACACAAACACACACACATAGAAGAGTCTCACTTCCCATTAACACCTCCAGACTACATCACATACACATTACCTGTCTTAAAGAGGATGGCCAGGCCAATAACAGGCCCCCAGGAAGTGTGCCAGGCTCATAGAAGTAGATCAGAATTTGATCCATTCAGTCCGATAATATTTGGAGAGTCTAGAAGAGCCACACGAATCATGTCATCCTCAATCAATTTGGCGGAGCGCTAAACTGGAAGTAGCTTGTTCAGCTGGCAGAAATCTCTAGTGCGTCTGCTCTGTGGGTTACACAGTGCATGAGCAATGCCAATTATCTGCATATTTTTATACACAGCTGTCAACTTTTTTGGCTTCATGTATCACTGAGCAACTTTCATAAGAATGAACTGAGCCCCTCCTCCAACACTGTATCCAGTTCTCTTCAGTATAAATTAGTGGGCGGAAATATTAGTCATGAAAAATGAGAATGTGTGAGTTTTCATTTTGTATCATGCAGCAAAAAAGTTGCAGTGTGGTGTGTTTTGAGTTAATTTGCCTTACTTGACTTCACAAGTCCTGTGGTATGACTTTTTTGCATGTACCCATCCCAGTGTTGACGCTGAAACAAGACATCCTGCAGCTCCAATATAAAAGCACAATTGTGTCTTTAATCCGTAAAGGACAGGGATTTCATCATCAGCACATTTTTAGTGGTGTCTAGACAGATGATGGCTTAATGGTGTGTAACTGCGCGTTTTGATGATTGCTTGAGACTGAATCAACGAATGTTGCCTCACAGATATGAGATAGGGAGGGAGGCCACTCCTGAAAAAAAAAAACACATGGAATAAACAAAAGGCAGTGAAGGACTCGCATGAAATAAAAGGTCTGATAAAAAAAACACGATGTTTGCACATAATGGGTATGCATGAGGACCTTATGTGAAAATGCTGACAACAAATACCACAGTATGATGAAAATACACTTGGAACTTCAAGATGATGAATTTACTACAAATTGAAACCCCTTGAGTGTGTGACCATCCTCCATGCACATCTGTCTGTCCTCACCTGTGAGGTATGACGGAAGGTGAAAGGTCGAGGTCAGAATATGTGTAACAGTGAACATATTTCTACATTTTTAGAATGGCCAGTGTCTTAAGGCTCAGAGTTTATTATCTGTCATGCTTGTGATGTAGCGTCTAACAAGACACAAGATGTGAGACAGGAGGAAGATGATGGCGTGATGACTCGTCACTGGTCATTAGTTGTAAAGTGGCCACATTCCATGAGAATTTCTTCCAGATGGGTTCAACAACATTTTGTGCACCATTAAAAAGGTCTCATCTTTGGTGACTTAGCTGCATCTTGGGGTGCCCGAGCTCATGGTATGTTGTTTGTTTACTCTCCTGTGGGCCTTCATTTCCTGTGTCTCTGTAGCTTTTTGCGGTTCGAGCAGGTCTTAGTGGGTTAGCCATCTTTAATTTACTCAGTGAATTCACAGGGGATTCTGAGCTGATCCTGTTGCTCTTTTTGTTATTTTTGAGTCTTCAAATGCCATTGATTGTGAGGCATTCTCCTTCAGTTTTGGAGCAATAAGTCACAATGTAGTCCTCTGTTTTGGCTGTTTATTAGAATAGGAACTAGAGTTAATGGGAATGACACTAATCTTGCGATGAAATTTCACTTTTTTCCAGTAAATGTGCAGATAATAATGAATAGTAATAGGAATACTAAGGTTAACCTTGGTCCCTGTCAGTTTAAAATGCTGCCACTAGCAGATGTCCATACAATGTCTGTTTAGTCAGGGGACGACAAGCTGACTTATCAAAATGTGAGAATCCCAGAAAGCACATATGGAAGGCTATGTATATTGACAGAGCAGCGTCATACTAGCAAATCAGAGATTGTGATGTTGTTCTAGTGTTTTCACAAATGAAAACACAGTGACCTATTTTTTCACGTGGCACTCCAGTCACCAGCACAAAATACCCTGTGATTATCGTCATCCAACTGTCCTTTCAGCATCGCACTGACCTGCCAGCTTAATTTGAGCGAGATTGTATCATTTAATGGGACAAACACAAGTTTTCCTCAACCACAGAAAAGTAAAACACCAGACAGCATTCTTTATTTAAGGATAATCATTCGTCTGCACAGCTGATTCCAAATATTTATGGAGATTTTTATCTTGTACTCAGAATAGATGTCTTTTTCTTTGATGCCAGTCACAAGACTGCATGAGTCAGTGAAGCTGTTGTTAAATAAAATTTGGGCTTGAGTTGAGTATAATGAAAAGATTGTGTTTTCCAATAAAGGTAAGATAAAAAGTAAACATACATGCAGTGCAGTGTCTTAAAACTCTTAACACAAACACTTATGATGGAAGACAGTTTAGATAAAGGAGAGGGATAGAAAGAGAAATTTTGTGCACATTCTCTGAAAGCTTATGAATATGGACAAAACGGAGCAGGACCACTGGAGTTGGCAGGGGCAGTGTAGCATAGTTCAATCGACCATAAAAGACATTTAAAAAGTGACAGAACAGAACAAAGCAGTAAGAGACTTTTGACTGTGCCTTTTAGTACCATCTATTAGCTGTTTTCATGCCATCTTAAAGAATGAAGAAAAGTATTAGGGCAATGTTGTTAACAACATTTGAAACAGATGTACAAATAAGCCCTTAGACTCCAAATGCACCAAGTTGCCACATCAGTGAAATGCTCCTATGGACTGTAGTTGTGCAGTCATGGACGTAGTTACACTTCCCGAGACCTCTCCTTACATACTGTTCTCAGCACTGTACGAATGCCGAGGCTAATGCCGAATTTCTACTGCAAAGGTGCACTAGAAGATAGTATCCCCTCAATGTAGGCACAATACTTAGCTGTCATAGCAACACTGCGTGAAACTGCCGCGACGTAATCCTCAACTTGACACAAACACAGCTTGTTCTCTTGCTGGATCATTTCATGGGCAGCCACAAAGAGGAACATCCTTACTTTGTCAATTGACTGTGGTATAGTTTATTTTTTTAATAAGTTTAGTGAATAAAAAAATTGCAGCACTATTGATGGTAGCTTGGCTATTTAAAAATGGCGGATTTATTCAGGATGTCTTGTGTCTCTCTAACCAATCAATGGTCTGCTGTGTTTTAAGCTCAGACCAACAGACATCTTATTGCCATCTATAGAGCAGTGCTGTTAGCCTAGCTAAAAGTGGGATGATAACACTGGCTGTATCCCAATGCAAATGGGACTGGGGGTAGACAAGATATGATGAGTGAGCTGATGTGCCAAAGACATTGGGAAAGGAAATGATTACAGATGGATTTCCACAATCCAGAATGGCATTCAGCTATCATATCACCTCCACCTCGTGTCTGACCAGGTTTGTGACTCCTTATTTTCTCCATACTGAAAAGTGACTGGTATATTTATTTATGAGGAGGATGACAGATGCTCTTGGTCCTCAGGCATAGACTTTTTCCTTTTTCCATCTCCTCATACTTTCCATTCTGCATTTGTCATTGTGTTACAGAGGACATGAAGATCCCTGACAGTTGAGACCATATTACAGACAAAAGCAGCACGCCTAAGTGGACCATTTCCCAAGTGACCCCTTTAACCTCCACTGTCCTCCATGCCTTTGTTAGATCTTATAGAAAGATAGAGAGAGAATTGTTGTGGTTATGGCTTCCAAATGTTTTCTCAAAGTTTGCTTGTGGTACTTGGACTTAACCGTTGCTGTCAGTTAGATGAGATAGTTACCAAAATGTGAGTCATTCCAAGAACAGTCTGATCATCAGTAAGTAAGACTTTGGTTAGAGGTCTGAAGCTTTAAACAGCACCAAGAAAAATACTTCAGATGTTCTGGCAAGCTTCTGAGGAAGGAGTTATGAATGCCTTTAGGCCCCTGCTGAGCCCTTTGAAAGCTTTTTCTAAGAATCTCAAAGGAAAAGTTTGTGTCAGGGCAACATTGTGATCCATCACAAGATGTGTTCTGAACTACCATTAAATGGCATCAAGTTTATTTAGTGCTGTATCACCTTTATACCCTTTGTTTCTGTAGCAAATTTGAGGTACTTGAGATGTATATTTCCTGTTCCACAGAGTGAGTAAAGTGGCTAGCCTAGTGCCGACATGTCCAAACTTAATTTTGTGTCTTGTTTCTTGCTCATCTTAACAGAGACCTTCAGGAAGCTTCAACATAATCTCTCTTTAGACCTAGCGTCCCTTTCTCCCTCTGATCGGGAGGTGTTGCTAGTGACCCCTCACCCTGGAGTCACTCAGGGATCATAACCTCTTTGCCACATGAATGGGTGAACACAAGGCCACTGACTGAGTGTTGTCACCCTCTGTGTCCAGGCCAACCTCCACTTTGACTCCTTACAGCTGGTAATAATACAAGCAGCGAAGCGCTTAGCATTAGCAAGTTGGGTAGGTGACACTTAGACAACATAATGTCTTTTGTGTGTGTGTGGCTGAGATGAGGGTCAGTGAGCATAATGTGTCCAGCCTTTCTTGGACTAAATGTCTTGACAGGCCACAAAGTTGCCATCTACAATATTTTTCATTAATTGGTTGCAAAACAAAGCAGCAGGTCGGTACTGTTCTGAACAAGACATTTTGGGAATGTTATAAAAAGGAGAGTTTGTTTTATTTTGCCTGAGGTGACATTGGACCTCCAGTTTTTTTTTTGTTTTTTTTTTACTAACAGAGATTCTAGTGTGTGCATCTATCCTTTTCCCAGATAGCTTTCATTTGAAACTTAATGAGTGGTAAACATGTTGGGTTTTTTCTCTCTTTACCTATCTATCTGCAGGGTCAACATAGCTATCACGTGAACCACTTGAGTGGCTTTTACCAACATGCATGCACTGAAACGTGAGCTAGAAAAGCCTGACTGTCTGATGCATTATGAGCATGACAGTTTTGAGGATCGAGTTTAAAACCTGCGGGTAAATAAAGCCAGAACACTGTAACTAAGCAGCCTCTCCTCTTTATTTGCTTGTCCTGTGCTTGCCTCATTGCCACTAAGTCATTAGTACTAAAAGCGAGGAAGCAAAGGGGGGCTTGTTTTGTGTTTTTTTTTTTTTTTTAAGGCCTGAATTTTTTTTTTCCTGGCAATGACATGGTTTGATCTCTCTGTGGCCAACCATCACAACACGAGTAATAGAAAGACTCTGTTGTCCTCTAAGAAAACACGGATCATTGTTTGTTAAAGTTACAGTTGTTTGTGACTGATGTTATCATCATGTTATTTTACTTTCATGTAATATGAACATTTTTTAACAACCATTGGTTGGGAGGCCATGAAGTTTTGTACTGGAATTTCTGGACCCTAGATTTTAATCAAAGTGCTACGTTTACATTTTTGTTACATTTTTTTTTTTTCTTAAAAATGCACAATTACAACTTTTGGATGGATTGTAATGACATTTGGTAGAGATGATAATGACGCCCAAAAGATAAATCCTCATGACTTTACTAATTTCTCCCTGACTTTTACACTGTGCTTCCAGCATATCACATTTTTAAAGTGGCGCATATACTGTAGCATCCAGAATTACTGGATGTGATCTCACACCCCTAGCAAAAATCTATAAGGCTAGGCTACAAAAGAAGGGACTTAAACGTCAAAGGACCTCTCTCACCCAGCTGACAACCTTTTTAATTTCCTACCTCTCACAAAAGACAAAGAAGCATTAAGACCAGAACATCCAGGTTCTAAAAGTGCACAGTTCATATAGCTGTCTGCCTCCCAACTGTTACTAACACAGTATGCCAGGCCACTCTGCAGGTTAAATGCAATAGGGCAGATGTTTTTAATGCACTTGATGCACTTTATCAAGTTCACTACAAAACAATCCAAGTAGTAGTGGAAGATTTAGAAAAATTAAATATCACAATATTTTTGATCAAATACCTTAATATTGATATTGTGATGATATTATAGGACTGACTACTGGTGCCTTCACAAAATATTTACAAAATTAGATTTTAATAATAACCATCAGTCATGTGGATGTGGTAAGTGGGTAAAGACAAATAATAGAACAGTCTGGTGAGTTCAGGAAGTTACATCATTTTACTGTAATACTATCTTTAAAACCTTATGATATTATGATTTCCAAAATCTAAGGTGATATCTCGTTTCATATCGATATAATACCAAGATATTGCCCAGCCCATATGTTCATATGGCAATTAATGATTAAATCTTGAATTTGAACTTTTTCTGTGAAATATATTTACATCTACTTGGACTGTTACAAGATAACTGCAAAACCAATGACATTACAGTCAACTTCAGCCGTTCTTTGGGTTAAGCGATGTGCTAGCATGCTAACAACCTGAATAAGATGGTTAATATAGTAATAATTATATCTGCTAAGTATCAACATGTTAACATTGTAACTGTGAGCATACTGTTAGCATGCTGATATTAGCATTTAGCTCAAGGCACCACCATGTCTAATTACATCCTCACAGAGCTGCGAGCCTAGCTGTAGACTCTAAGCCCACTAGTATAACCTGGGGACCCCTTTTCATTTGTAGTAATTGTGGGGTGTGTCTGTGATCTCAATCCTGTGTGAATCAGCCATGTCCATAATTTTTGAAGTAAAAATTCCACCACAAATTACACAGAGGCCGTATTAGTCCAGTAAGAATCAGCATCTCAATGATTTGGGGTCATATTTAGGTTTTTCTCTTTTCTTCAAAAATTATGAAGGCTGTCTTGGCAATTATACAGTTTTTTATAGCATTTAGGGTGCAGGAGGCTCATGTTGCTTCACAGCATGGGGAACCATTCGTGGAAAGGGCAATCTCAAATCAATTACATGGGCCAAATCTTAAAAGATGATGAGACTGATAACATGCGACAATGTGATATGACAAGCAGAATCTCAACTCACATTAAGAATAAAAAAGGAGGTCAATGATGATAATACTTTTTGTGTTAGTAAGTGGTGTTACAAATGACTGTACACATCACAACCAGGGTATAATGTCAATAGGTTTTGATAAAATTCTGACTTCGCTTATCCCGTGTAAATGCACTGCACGAAATACAGATGTTGGGGGTAATTTCTAAATCACATGAGCTCCCCAGGTAATACTATGTGAATAGGGCTTTCATCTTGTTTTTATCTGCTAATAAATAATTGCTAAGATGTCTGACTGTCAACACGGATTCTTTTTGTAAAGCTGGGATCAAACTAGCTCCCACTGAAGCTGACTCCCTCAAATCACAGCTGTTACCAGTGCACTGTAACATTAAAGTGATCTAGTCCAGCCTATTTTCATCACACCTACGACTACTAACATAGTATTTTACTGTCATGCATCTGTCATGTTGATTTTGACCATTAAACTTTTCATGACAATGTTACCCATGGTACATTCCTGCATTTCTGATAGTGACTCTCAAGTATCCTTGTTTTAAGTTTCCTGTCCACTCCTATTGCCTTATTCTCGGAAGATGGGAGGACTGGGTAAACAGAGAAGGGTCAGCGTGAGAGCCAGAGCCCAATCTGTTGGGCATATGGAGGTTCTGTCAGTGCTGCCAACCACCAGCTGGACAGTATTAGTCCCCCTCGTTACTTAGAAGTTGAGCTATCATCCCCCAGGGGCCGATGAGGAGCAGAGGGAATGGGGGGGGGGTTCACAAGTCTGACTGCGACTCCTATTCAATGCTTAAAGTCCCCACCCTCGAATACATCAGTGCTGTCCATTCGCTCCTAAAGTAAATAAACCCACTGTGTCTATGTGGAGGACAAAGAGTGAAAGAGTGGGTGAATGAGGGTTCAGGGCATCAGGGGTAATCTCATAAAATGTTAAAGTGTGTTTAAGGGACAAGAGAAAATGACATTCGCAAAAAGAAATTGCAATAATATTGTATCGGGACTTAAGTATCATGATAACTTTGTTTCGCCTAATATTTACACATGAGATTTTTCGTGAATAATCATTAGTAATGTGGCTATACTGACTGGGTAAAGGTAAATAATAAAACAGCTAGAACAGTCTGGTACATTCAAAAAATAACATCAGTTTACTGTAATACAGCCTTTAAAACCAGGTACAGACAACACTTACGAAATTACAATATCCAAAATCTAAGACTATATCTAACCTCATATCATGATATTGATATTATATCAATATATTTCCCAGCCTAAAAACCTGGTGTCAAAATCAGAATTCATTCACAAAACTAATAAATAATTTAAATATCTAAATAGTCATTTCATTTGGCCACAAAAGTCCTTGACCCTGAGTCCTGCTTATCATCAACAAGTCACAGTCAAGTTTCTGTCCACACAGCTAAACACATACACGAACTTCCTTCTGTTTATTTATATTTGGCTTAATACACCAGATTCCTTAGATTCCTTCACAGTGGATTTGGGTCAGCTATGCATAAAGACAAATATTTAGATTTTACAACTGAAGTAAGGCCCTTCATAATCATATCAAAAACCTTCCTTGTTGGCCAATGCTTACAGAGGGTTACCTTAAAAATAGGTCAAGCACGCAAATCAACATATATACATACGTAGGTTTGCTCAGGCACACACAAAAAACAACCTGTGCCTGCATCTCCTTCATTCCTGCATGTGTGAGGCATTTGTATTGTAAGTCTCACGTCCATCCCCTAGTTTAGTAGGTCAAGGTTGTCACATGAGGAATGAGTTAATATCCACTGGCTGATGTCCGTCTTCCTGCTGGGATTTGTCAGCCCTGAGCTGGAGGGCGGAAAATTACTTGCACACAAAGTAAAACGAGAGACAAAAAAACCCCCACTCTAATCTTAAGTGTTTTACCTGGAGGAAGAGAAGACCAGCAATCAGCAGAAGTACACAGCGGCAGGTGTTTTTGTCAAGATGCAAATTTTAGTGACTTTCCCTTACTTTGTGAGTAATATAAATAATACCACTTTTCCACCAAAATTAACGCATGTACATCAGGGTTGTCCACAATAGGGAAGAGATGAGGAATCGATTTTGGGCACTTATCATATTTTTGGTTTGGTAAAGGATTTGTCATGGTGTGTCTGTCCTTTATCCCATCTCTCTTTGATGTGCCTCATCTTATCTTCTAAAAAACGACACAAGACACATGAGCTGTATAAAGTTAGGAACTGGAAGAAATCATTCTGAAATTCAAACCTGCTCAGTGCACTTTTGCAAAGGAGCCTTGGGATCAGCGATAATCTCCCAGCTGAACCTGGTTTGTGTTTGTCATGACAGCCTGGATGTCTGCATGGTTTGTCACGTGGCTCGCTAGAGGTCAGGGTTCAAAGGGGGTCACGGTTCAGGGCAGGGAAGACTAAAGCATCAACTTCCTGCGTTACTCACTGGCTGATTCTGCATAGAGCAAGAACAGACATATGGTACTTTGGAATTTGGTCTTCGCTCCACATGTCTAGGACTCCATGACAAAAGTCAAAAACAGGAAAGAAAATAGAAGAGGGAAGAGAGTTCTACACTTTCTATTGTCAAAGGTGTTATTGGACACCTCAGTGTGGACGTGCACATGCAGGACACACAGGCATATATTTAAAAGATAATAACATACCACTCACACAAACAGAAGAAAAGGCCTCTATCTACCAAAACACACATACGTGTGCACCAATTATTTCACCCTGGTATCAAATATCTCTTATCTCCTTGGCATATCCGACATCCATCCACTCCCACCTTGTACCTCATTGAGACACACTTAACCCAACACAGTATTGCTGCAGGGCTAATCATCTCATTGCAGCTTAAATCTTGCACCCAAGGCCCCATGATTCATTGCTGCTGAAAGGTAGCTGGCATATGTTTGACACCCATGCCAACTCCTCTAGCTGTACGCCAACTTTGTCTCAATCCAGAACAGTTCATTATGATGTCAGACGATATCAACAGACATTACATTCTTAGGGACCGCTGTCATTACATTTTTTTGTCAGAGGATGGTTGTTCTAAAACCTGATGTAGCTTTAATAAGGTTAAATCTGCACTAGAGCCCATTGTGATAAGCATGTGGTTGCCATCAAAGCAGGGAAGATGCTATTGACAAAGAAGTCTTACATCAGGGTCCATTCAGATGTTGCTCTGAAGCCTTTAATGATATCACATGATCTCCATCAGCAGATTGAGTTGCAGATTTTCAGATTTCAGTTTTTTTCTGAGCGCTTGCAAGTAGAGGTCGACTGATTTATTGGTGTGGCTGAATAATCTTTGCCAGTAGGATGTTTTACACTCTTGTATTGTATTTTCGGCAAAACATGGTTGCCATATTGAGGTGGTGGGATGGTATTGGCTGATTAATCAGCTGTCAGCTTTTCCCTGCTCCAAACCATAGACTGTAAAAATAATGTATGTAGCTACAATGACGTCACCCATTTTGAAGTCTTGAGTTCAGCATTTCCACTGTCGCTATCTTGTTTTTTTTTTTGGAGTCAGAAGTAACCATATTTGGGGAGAGGCTGGCACCATGGAGGAGCGCTATCAGCAGACAGCCTGTCAAAATGGGCCGCCCTTAATTATACGCAACTTTGAGCCTTAATGAAATGTGAGTGGGTGAGTTATAAAAAAAAAAAAATCACTCCCTATATGTTGTCATGAATGTAAAAAATTAACTATAAGACCAAAACAGTTTCTTGTACTAGGCTGTAAACATGTTCATTTCTGCTGTAAAGTTGGGTGTTTAAACATGGGGAGCCAGTCTCAAGCAGCCTTGCAAAGAACTGCATTTTTAGGCACTTCCGCACAGGAAGTTTAATTTTTCAGCTGCGGAGGTTGCTGCCTGCTCCAAACGATCATTATTATATTGGCCTTTAAAAATCCACTATCGGCTGACCCCTTTTTGCATTATGGAAAGCAAAGTCTTAGGCCATGAAAGATTGGCGGACAGAACAACTAAAACAATCATTTACAAGAAACAGTACTTTGGTGTTAGTTTTGTGATCATTAAAGTCATATGGGATGAATAAGACATGATCCTGTTTGACTTATTTTGATGTAGCTGATGAACCAACGTGTTCTGTTTATAAAAGCGGGCACTGTGGAGCACAATATTATTCCAAACTGTGATTATTATACCTCACTTGGTTTGGAATAGGAATTCTGGAAATTTCCAGCACAGCTCAAAATGTTGATGTGTGCTCATTTCACAACCATATGGTTGGCATCATTAACCACTCCCCAAGTATTCAGTTGGTTTCCCAAGCAGACCTCCACCTCTTGTAATTCCTAGAAAATGTGGTCACACACACACACACACACACACACACACACACATACACACACACACACACACA
>JAPZEB010000020.1:10920770-10953859 GCA_029783705.1 Chaetodon striatus | reverse complement strand
GCTGAAACACGAAGCCAAGGTGGAAGTGCCAAAAACTGCAGTTCATCAAATGGCCACTTGAGGCTGGCTCCAAAACATCAGTCCCCATAGACTCCAATGTTGAGTAGCTATGTCCATTAAAAACTTGGAACAAGTTAAAACAGCTTCCCTGGCTTGGTGCAAGGGCAACAAATCTGCCTACCAGGACCTCTAAAGTTCAGATATTAGCACATTGTATCCTCATCATAACCCCTCACAAAACCACAATTTGTTTTTAAACTTTTGCTTTTTAATAGATACACGATATAACGTGTTAATTAGTAAGCTTTGAAGGCGCTGGTAGGCAGACTTTGTTACCTCTGGATAGAGCTAGGCTAGTTGTTTCCCCTTGTTTCCAATATGTATGCTAAGCTAAGTTAACTGGCTATAGCCTTGTATTGCATGGACAGACATGAGAGTGATATCAGATGATATCATCTGAATCCAAAAAGTGAATGATGACTGAATGAAAATGTTGAACTATTCCTTTGGTTTTGTATGACGTCTTCAGAGTTTGTGTCTCGGCAAAAACCTCTGTGCGCTGACTGTGGTGCTTGGTGGCTACTTCTGTTTCAGGTGGACAGCTCAGAGACTCTCTCAGATTCAGACGCAGAGGGCAAAGCTCTCACAGAGGTCCACTCCATAGGAGTCCAAGTGGAAGATGACAAAAGGTAACAGTGATACAAGTATAAATCAAAGCAGGGGAAAAAGTATTTTTCTTTTAAATCTCCTCCCAACTTGAGGTGTTTTTATTTTGCCTGACATTTAACTTGCCTTAATTATGGACATAAACTTGCAAACTAAGATGCGCATTTGTTTATTTGCTAATTTATCTTTGCCCCAAAATACGTGGCTTCATCAAGAGCTTTTGGTCTTTGCTCAGGAAGTTTTGTGAATAATTTTAATACATAATTTGAAAAAACCATTGCTTCCTGGGCGCCCGACAGTGCAGCCACCTACAGTATAGTTGATTTCTAGGCTAGATCCTATTATTTCATTAAACATTTCATCAGACATCACAGCTTGAACTCACTAACATTTTGTTCCAAGAATGTCTTGTTTTTCTGCTGTAACCATTACTACTGCAAATCATAGGGTTGACATGACTTTCACACGTGACGCAGCCCTTCTCCTAATTATATCCAGCATTGCTTACGGGTCAGATTTACACGCATGCATGCGAGCACTCACAACATCACATACTCCCGAACCCCGAACAGTGAGTAATCGTGCACCTGTTAACAATGTCCCCCACCTTCTGCAATCATCGACGATGACAGTGTGATGTCTGGGGAAAAAAGAGAAGTGCGAGAACGAAAATGTGAGTCACACCTCACACCTCATCAGACAGCAAAGAAGGATGAGGGGAGGTGGGGTATAAACTTGTAATAGAGTAAACACTCATCACTGAGTCCATTGACATGACATTTGAACATACTGGTGCGTCATATGCCAGAGGATTTAGCTGGGCTTATCACAACCGAGTGAGTAGTAGTGACTGCAGTGGCAGCATGACTATCCCTGCTCCAACAGGAATGTGCAATTATCAGAAGAAGAAAAAAATGATTTGAGCATTGCTTTTGCATGCGATACTGTGCGTGACTGGATGGCTCTGGGCCTGCTGTGACTCCCTGTGTTGCAGGCGGGCTCGTTTCAAGCGCTCCAACAGCGTGACGGCGAGCGTGCAGGCCGACCTGGACCCCGAGGGCTTCCCCGGGCTCAGCATCGCCGTGCCAACGCAGGACAAGAGTCTCCAGTTTGGCTGTTCCTTCCAGAGGCATTCGTCAGAGCCGGAGTCAGCTAGTCAGTACACAGAGTGCCATCGCACCGTCCACACACAGGGACAGTGGGCCTACAGAGAGGTTAGTCTGCAGTCATCCACAAATACATTTGTACTGTTTGTTATCATTCATTACTCTATGGTCCAGTGTCCCCTAGTTCATGTAGATGTAGGTATAAGATGGAGTTCAGTCATACCTTATGGTGAAATAAATTGCCACAAGACTAGGACATGAGGATGAGGTGCACCAATTATTAAACTCAAAGTTTAGGACTTTGGACTTGTCAGTCTTGACTTGGAACTTGAGTGGAAAGACTTACTTGTGACTTACAAAATAATGACTTGCTCCCACCACTGCCGAACACTATGTGTCCAACTGTTTCTTTTGTTAACCCAGGATTTTATCCAGAGTGGTTATACCACTGAGACCTGCTCAGCAGACCCACGGCCCCACCAGCACCCACACTTGCCTCCACGTTCCCACTCCCCTCTGCCCATCACCTCTGAGAGAGCCTGGGCTGGGACGCCATCCCTGGAGGGCCCCCGCAGCCTGCCCGACTCTGGCCGAGCCTCACCCTGCATGAGAGACGGAGAGTTCTTCTTGCGCCTCCTGCAGACAGAGGTGGAGAGGATGGAGGGCTGGTGTCAGAACATGGAGAGAGAGGCAGAGGAGAACGAACTGCCAGATGAGAGTGAGTTCAGGAGGAGGATTGAACAGGATCAGAGGAAGGCTAAAAAATGAATGATATCTAAAACTACTTGTGTGCTGTTTCCTCTCTAGTTCTTGAGCTGATACGAAATGCAGTTGGCAGTGCCCAGATGCTCATGTCTCAGAAAGTCCAGCAGTTCTTCCGCCTCTGCCAACAAAGTGTGGTGAGTATGTGCGATTGCATGCAGAACCATGACAACACACATTACATTATGGTGCATGGTTTTACTAAGATTCAATACCGCTAAAGGCAAAATTATCTCGGCCGCAAAAACACTGTTGCAAATAATTTGTCCTGTGTTAATCTGTTGTGTTTCTCTCTCAAATCCTTGTATATTACTTTATCACCAATCACATGTTCCGTCTCCCTGCTCACCCAGGACCCATCAGCGTACCCCCAGCCCACCTCTCAGGACCTGGCAAGCTTCTGGGACCTGCTCCAGCTCAACATAGAGGACGTCAGGGTCAAGTTTCAGGACCTTCAGAGGCTCAAGGACTCTGGTTGGAGGCTCCCACCTGAAAAGAAGGTGAGAGGCCCAAGGAACCAAACAGCCCTGCTTTCCATACAGCACTCCCCCAGAGATAAGATGGCAGTGTGCAGAAGAGTAACGCAGATGGTCGTGCCCTCCAAGCCTCTGCAGGCTGTGAAAATACAGAACAGCAAGAGGAACTGAGCTGAATTGCCCACGAGACGGTGGAGTCTTAAACTGCTAGGAATCTAAATGCATATCAGCTTTTTTTGCTTTTATTGCAGCTGATCAGACAAAAGAAAGTCTGTGACATTATTGTCTGTAAAGGTTAGGCTACTCACTGATCAACTACATTATTCTTGATAACAAACTAACAGTTGTTTCTCCTTTCCTCTTTTTCTTTTTCCTCTCTCATTTCATTTCCTTTTACGTCACCCGATGCATGCTGAGATGCCTTTTGCTTATTTTTTGTCGGTTGGTTCTTTGTCTCTCATAATGTCTCGGCCCGTGACTCTTCCTCACTAGAATTTTACCCTTTTGTTGGTTGTTTTGCTCTTTTGTTTGTCATTCTCTTTGTTTCTCCCAATATCTCCACTGTTTTTGCATGGGATCCCTTTGGTTCAACCATACAAAACCTTTTTTTTTCCACCACCCAACACAAAAATCCACTGTCCGTTTTCATCTTATATCAACGTCTCACCATTGCTGGGCCAGGAGGATAAGAAGCTTCCTCCTCCCTTACCAAAGAAGCCGGCAGGCGGGGTGAGTGGCAGCCTCCGGGCCGATAGCGTCGGGGATGGGGGCGCCGGAGGTGGAGGAGGTGGGTCAGGGGGCCTGGTGGTGCCTCGGATTGGTGGACATACCCTACCCATCAGGGAGAAATCCCTGGACCTTGGGGACCGTCAGAGGACAGAGGCGAGGAGGAGGCTGCTGCAGACCAAGCGTACTGCCTCCTTCAGGCAGAACTCGGCCACAGAGAGTGCGGACAGCATCGAGATCTACATCCCAGAAGCCCAGACTCGACTCTGAACACAAGACTGAGGTGTGTCCCGCAACACCTCCTCACTCACCCCTGCAAATCTGATCTGAAACTCAGGCTTTCTCTGAGCCTCGCTTTGGATCATCTGCGGGTCATTGCCGTTTATCCGCTACCCTCCCCTTCAGCATTTCCATCACTTCACTTACTGCAAATTCACTTCTCTTGCTCATTAAACAAGCAATGACAGCCATTTTAGTGTCTTGAAATTTGGACATTTTACTGACACAGAGGCCTAGACCTGAAATGGTAGCTAGCAGATATGACTTTTTTAAGAATTCTCTGAATTTCTTTTTGGCTGACAAACAAGAAACAGTCCACTTTTATAACAGTTGTCAGCGGAAGTTCACGCAGTAGTAGCATGCTTGTGCGTGTTCACCTAGCACTTCTCCATCACTGAGAATAAAGGGCTTAACAGGCACAAAACCTCTTTGGAGATTAGGAGATCACAGAATCTCCCTATGGATTCCCCTGTTGCCATCTCCTGAATGCCATTTGCAACAGAATCAACTGCGATATATCCGCACTCTTTACTGATGCTACCAGTATGGATGAATAAACATGGATTTATTTCTCACCATCAGTTTAAATGCCCTTAAAGTCAGATGCTTGGCAATCCCCAAAGAACATCCTTGAAGCATAGTCAGTCAACTACAGCTGGCACTTTTCACCCAGGTGCCATCTGTCCACCCAGGCACCAAGTCAAAGATTATTCCCCACTTCCCTGCATATCCATCGACTACCCTCAGCATTCAGCAGTGAGGCTGTTTGAATGTGCAAGTGCTATTTGTACATAGAGTGCACACTCGTGTTTGCCAAAAGGAGTTTTTTTTTGCGGTGTAGCATCACAGCCTTGACAGCTAGAGAGCATCACAAACAAAAAAACACAGAGCCGTTTTGCTTTTTATGTAGTCTCTCTGAAGTTTCAAGTGTTCAGGGGTGGGGTTGCGGGGAATTTTTAGGGGAATATATTTTGGTGGCTTTTCAAGACTTTACTGAGAAGGCCCCCATTTCACTGTGAGACTATAGCACCACCAAGTGGTCAAATGAGGACCCAAACTAACAACAGTGGTCTGTAGAGAGTTCTTTCCACCTCAGTCAGGAATTAAGATGCCCTGATGAAACAGCCATGAAAGGAGATAAGTTTCTTTATTACCTTATTAGTTCTTTCTCTTGTCTTCTCTTAATACTGAGAGTGGACTTTGCCCTGGTGCGTTTGCATAATTGCAAAGATAAAGCAGTGGATCAATAAAGTAAAGGGGAGGAGAGCTGCCAAAGTCTTCAGCAGAATCCACTCGCCTAACTTGAAGTACAATCCCCTCAATTTCACCCACCACTGATGAAAGAAGAAAAATAGATTCTCCGAAGGCAAAGAAAACAAAAGGAGTTTAATGTAGCTCCCTCCAAAGCCCGTCCAAAGAGTCATCAAGAGAGGAAACCATGGAAATGATGAAAAAGAAGCAACTTGATAGTGTAACTGGTAATATGATGAGATTAAAGGAGCAGTGTGTAAGATTTAGGGGGATTTAGTGGCATCTAGTGGTGAGGATTGCAGCTGAAATTTCTCCCAGTTAGAATTCCTTCAGTGTTTATCTGTCAGGTGGTTTTACTGGGAGCTGAATCATCTGGTCTCATCTTCCCTAGAACAGACAGACTAGGTGATAAAAACCGCTAAAAACGCTGAATAAAGCAGCTTCATATTACAATTTAGTGTTTCTCTGACCCTGTTTGGTGCGTCGCTGACGGGCTGCTAGACGATTAGGAGTTTTTTTACTGGGGGCCGAATTATCTGGGGAGGTCTCTTATCTCCAGAACAAACAGACCAGGAGATAAAAGCAGCTAAAACAGTAAATAAGGTAGTTTCATGTTAAAGAAAATCTGTTTTATTGACGCTGCTGACACAAAAATGTGAATAGCCATATGTACAGCCAGTGTTTAGTTTGTCTGTTGTGGGCTACTGTAGAAACATGGAGGTGCAACATGGCGCCCTCTATGTAAATATTAATGGTTCATTCTAAGGTAACAAAAACACAATGCTAATCATTTCCAGGTGATTATATTCAAAAGAAAACATCATGTTTTATTCCATTTCTGCGAATATATCCCCCTATACCCTACACACTGGACCTTTAGGTAACACTGGTTATGACTGGAATTGTACTGTATGTTTGTTGCACTATGTGTTCCTCTCCCTTCTTATTTATTTACTTCTTTAAAATCATACTATCTGGTTTTCCACGGAACAAAGTGTAGCATGATTTACAAAGTTTTGAAGGGGTCTTATTTATATATGTATGAACACATATTTCTGATTTAGTTGTTTGGTATGGATGTGGCGTGTAGTGTGAACATGAAGGGCTGCGTGTCGTATGGAACGTGATGAAGCCCAATGAAAAGTCCAAATCAGCCGTTTGAAAGACATAAAATATAAGAATCTTTTAGCATGATCTGTTTTTTCCCCTTTTCTAATATTTGGATGGAATGTGTTGGCTAAATGGGATATTTTAACGGGAGATGTATATTTTATAATATAATCTACATTTCTAGATTAGTAGAGACTATTGAGTACAATATATGTACAAAAACAGCATATATCAAATGTGAAATACTACAGTATTATTATGATAGATTATAGCGTTGTGTGATACTACAGCTGTGTGGCATATCCAGACTCAGTACATGTGAAAAAGAATTTCAAATGATTATTATCTTCAGTTTGTGAGTGCTGGGTCAGGTTCACAGGGTATAACTGGCAAGAGTGTTATTTGCCAAGTATGATCCTCCTTAGGCCTACTGTATATCTGTCTGTGGTTCTAACAACATATACTGCTGTATCCCCTCCCTGTATTCCCCCTTTAGAACCAACTACATGTGCCTAACCAGCTATATGTGGAGGTTTCCTTTGAACACAGTTTACAGTATATATATAGAAAGATATGTAAATAGAAAAGTATAAAAATCTACAGAGACTATTGTTGAGAAAATGTTTTTATTGTACTGACACACCATCCCTTGTCTCCCTCACTTTCACGTGCAATACACACATGAGACTGGCAGATTTTGTTGATGTTAATACTGCATGTTTTTTGTCGACCTCCTTTGAAAAATTTAGCAGAATCTCGTTTTTGACTGATAAAAGCAGAGCAAATTTTGTAGCTTATGAACCTTTTTTTGTGATTGAAAACAATTGACAGGATTTTACAATGCCGTTATTACAATGAGTCATGCCTTTGTACAAAAATGATATCCTTGGAGGACAATGAAACTGGCAACCTTGAAACAGCAATCAATGTTTTTGATTTGAATCTCAACAGATCAATTTAACAGCCTCCATGTAAAACAAGCTGCCCTGGAAATGGAGAAGAAAAGGGCTGAGAATCCGACTTCATGTTTAATTCATTTGCAGCAGTGTGGGTTGCAGAGCAGCCCTTTTATCCCCTCATCCTTCTCCTCTGTTACCCTCAAACTTGACAACATCTCAGTGGTGTTTGACACAGCCCTCATCAAACAAAGCACAAATACCTGCTTTTATACTGTTACTCCACTGTGAAGGCCTCCTGACTCCACCCTCACAATCCTCAAACCTACACGCAGAGGGATGGCGAGGTCTTTCCATTACGAGACGTCCTTGAGGGACACCAGGAATCAAAGAGGCTTTGTCGGATCGTTATCCACAGTAGCAACTTCTACTTCTTCAACTCTCGCTGACTTTCTCCTCTATACTTTTGATCACAGGTGTTAGCCAGCCACCTTGCCTTGAAACAGGTCCATTGCAAACACATGTGTGGTGGTTTGATTTCCATACTTTTTGTTCAGTATTTTACCCACCCATCTGTGCGCTATCTTCACAGTATAAATACAGGAGCCTCAGCTAGAAATAGCACCTGGGTGTATAGTTGTACAAACATGATCTGAGCACTCACCAACACACCAGACAGACTACTATACGAACCCTTTCACCTCTTTCTAGAAGTGCAAAAACCCCTCGTGGACAGCCAGACGGACAAGTCAACTCCGAGTACCTCAGTTTCTAGCAGCAGTGTCTCCAACCCCGACCCAGGCCTCTGTCCTCAGGGGATTCTCTAACGCCACACAACCGACGGACCCTGATAATACAGGACCAGATCAGTCCCGCAGGAATGTCGTCCATATTCTCTGAATGAAAGGGGGAAATCATTTGAGCCCAGATTCTCTTGTAGCCATTTTTTCTGAAACTGGAGAGGGGCTGAATCACAGGCAGTGAAAGAAGTGGTGGTTGAGGAGGGAGTTCAATTGTAGCCAGTGTGTGTGGGCTGTATACTGTGCATCTGCAACAAAGTGGAGCAGGAGGGATGCTGTAGCAGCAGATTTGAGTTTTAGTTATGCAGACATTTCTGAGAGGCAGAGTTGCTCTGGAGGAATAAAGCAAGGTTACTGGTTGAGTCAAATCTAAGTGGGAGACGCCAAGGACATATTTTGTCTAGCTAAGTAACCTGAGCTTTGGCTTCTCTTTCTTGTTGGATTACTCCCTGCCATATTTAAAAATGGAGCAAATTTCCATGTCTTGTTTTGTAGTGGCATATGTTTAGAGAACAATCACAGCCAACCTGTGTTGAATGCTGAATGTTGAACTAACTAGCAACAATAGGACATTTTTGGATAGCATTTGCAGTAACTAAATAAGACCCTTTTAAACTTATATTTTGTATTTCCCGCTGGAATGTTTTCCAGTGTATGTGAATGACATCAGCTGAAAGGAAGTAAACATCAGTCCAAGCTGTTCCCTAACAATGAAATTTACGGGAAACAGTCTTAACAACGAGGCTGATATCATTATTGATAAGATAGCGCTGGATTATATACATGCATTGTTTCATGTGAAGTTTCCATCTAGTGGCGGACCCCGCCACTAACACTGAAAACTGCTACTTCAAATGGGCATTACAGAATGTGAATACATTAAATGGATATAACCATAAAAAACATTGAAAATTAGGTCTATTTCATGATAAATCTTAAGGATTTTATCTTTAAAACTTATTCATACTTTAACCAAACTTCCTTAAAAAAATTTTTTTTTTTTTTTTTTTTTTTTGCTCTCCTCTTAGAAGTTTTGCGTCCCTTTGCCTCCAGAGCAGCTCACACCCCAGGAGACATGTAACTGAAACTCCAATGTGCCTTTAGCACTGAGGTGTAATTGTGTTTGTATGTATGTGTGTGTGTGAGCACGTGTATTTAAACTGTAATGTTGCTTTACAGTATACACACAGGTAACCATGTGGGTCAGAGACAACTGAGCAATTACTGTGTAATTAACAAAAAATAATACCCTGCCACCCTCACGTTTACAAGAAATGTAAATACCTGTTGCCAATGGACATTGCTATTCTCACTATTACATATATTGTTATTACAATATGATTATTATTAGTATGATTATTGTCATTGAAAGGATTAATTATTGCCATCACTCTCATTATTATAAATGGTGTTGTCGATTATAGCTATGGGTAAACATTGTTCTGTATTCAAGGGCGAGTCTTGTGTACAATAACAAAAAAAATAGTTTAATCTATGATGACAAGTCTTAAATCGCTGCTACTAAGGAGACGGAGTAGAAGTAAAGCAAACTGACAATAACTCTGGGAAGACATTTTTCTCTGGGATCAATGATGGACACTCCAACGAGGAGTGAGAGATCACAAGAGGAAAGAAAGCGTTGAACAGGTGGACTGAATGGAAGATCCAAACATGAGACCCTCTTTCTCCATGTGCATTTATTCCACTCTGAACTCTTAGTTCTGCCAGAGGAGGAAAACAACATGGACATCAAACTGATACAGACTCTCCACTCTCTCTGTATTCTACTCTATAATGTAGCAAAAACTGAATAGCCCTTCGTTGTCTACTCTCTCCACCTCTCCTCCTCTTTCATGTATTTCTCACTGAACACCATGATTTTTAATCAAACGGGTTTGATACAGCGAGCTTTTCTGTCTTTAAGCTCAGCTTTATCTTGAGTTCTCTTATTTTATACACGTTTGATTCAGTGCCAAGACAGCATATTGTACATACAAACATTAAATGCTTTTGTTTTTTCTCCTATAAAAACAATTGACTGGAGCATATAGCAATAGCGATGCCATAAGACATGAACTTTGTTTCATAAAGCCACCAGTGGATACACAAGATGCATGAGAACACCACGGTGACGAGGGAAATACAGTCTGATGATGTGCTGGACGGCAGTGGAGCGTGTCGCACAGTGAAGTGTAAATCATGATTCTGTTTGTGGTGTTGTGGTTCTCATTTTGTACATACAAATTTATTTCTTGATCTTGTATGTTTTATGGATCTAGATGTGTCAAAGGAGCACGTCTGATAGCGCTGAAGCCCAGAGAGATGGCACACTGTGACGTGGTTTACCCCAACACAGAATGTAACACTGTCAACGTTGTCAAAACATTTTCTAATGGCTAATATTATTACTATTAATATGATTATTATAAAGCTATTTTAGCGAGTTAAATGAGGGGTGCTGTGTCTCCTGTGTCCTTATTTTGTGTTGATTTTCTGACTCTATTAAATTATTTAAGCAGTGGCAGAACTTACTATGGGCAATATATATAGGCGGTCGCATAGGGCACCACCCAGAGGGGGGGGGTTACCAAAATCTCCCTCTGAAGAGATCTGGATTGTTGGATATGATTAAGACCAGAATTCTAGTTGTAGACTACAGTCACTCTTATGAGGGAGTTGCTCAGTCGCTCTGATGTTGTCAAGGTTTCAGCTCAGGAGAGGACCCAGATGCAGAGTCAACAGGCAGGTTTGCAGTTTTCAAAAGAAGGCAATCTTTAATACGGCTGCTCACAGATTTCCAAAAAGCAGGCAACTCAAAAAAAAAAAAAACATCTGGGAACAGAGACAAAACCCAAACTAAAAAAAACAACCAGGAACAGGAATGAAGACCAGCAGGAAAGACGGACGTAGTCAGCAGGAGTGCACAGACAGACTGAACAAGAACAAAGGCAGACACACAGGTATATACAGAAGACTAATCACAACAGGTGTGAAAGGAAGACTCAGGGAACAGGCAAGGATTAACGAGACAGGTGTGGCAGAAAACAGGCGGGAAAACACAATGACAGGAAGTAAAACCAGACATGACAGACGAGGATAGAACCTACAAAATAAAACAGGATGCAGATTAAATATGAGCTAACAACATGAAACATGGAACACAAACAGAAAACTCAGAAACAAAGTCCATAGGATAACAGAATAAGAAACCAAAATCCAGGGTCATGACAGATCTAAAGAACGGAAATTTCAAATTATAAAAATAAGAGTACAAATACACCTCTGTAAATATATAGCAATAAAATAAATTTACATGAATTAATTAAATTAAATTAAAATGTACTTTAAAACATACAAAATAGAATGTGCATTATGCTACAGTGTTTAACACTAGTACCTAAGATGTAAAAATCTTACAAATAATGCATATCGTCACTGTGCTGAGGCTGTAAGTGTGAAATTTAACTACAATATATACACCAATAGAATAAACAAGAACAGAATAAAAGTAAACATAAGAAATATGTACAGTTATGTTCATGATAAAGTCCTGTACTGAAAAAAATTACAGATTTATGTGCCTTATGTGTTTAAGGAGAAAATATGGTACTCCCTGCTTCAGCAGTGCATTGCTGCTTCGTCTTCTTTCCGTTTTATGTCTTTCCATTGCTTTTGAGGTTGCATATCTCTACTACGTACTTAACTGGAGACAAACTTGAATCTACCAGTGGCATTTTAGCAGTTTGTCAAAATAAAAGTCCTATTTTCATGTTTTTATCGGGGGGTTCTTGACCCCCATTTGGGGCCATGAGGCCTTAATTGGTTGTAAGAAAACTTTTTCTTTTTTTTTCTTTTTTTTAAATAAGCAGGCCTTTATCTCTGGATTTTATTCATTTCTGTAAAGAAAAAAAAAATTAAGTTGTTATTTTTATAGTCTAGGTTATTATTCAAGATATACACTTTGAAAAAGACCTGAACACAAGCTATATTCAAAGAACCTTCACTCTCTGCCAAACAGCCTCATCCCTCCCAAGTATGTATGATTGTGGCAAAAAAATTAAGTATAATACAATCAGACAACTGTACCCAGGGACTACAGATGAAACCCATGGACTACAGATGAAAATTAGCTAGTAGCTAACTCTGGTACAGCTAAGAGCTGTGCACTGTCCCTGTCAAATAAACAAACAAATAATAAACAAATAATAATAACACACTTTATTTTGTAGTTGAGAGTCTGGCTCTCTGATCATATCGTAAAAGGCTAACTTACCAGTGTGCGCTCATGTGCTTGACATACCTTGCTGGAGTGCACGAATAGCACAGATAGCATCTGTCCTGGTTATTCAGCATGTGCAACTGATTTTGTGTCTTTCTGTAAAGTCCGGATAAGTGTCTGCGGTATGAAGACTCTTTACGATCAGTCTTGATTTGAAGAGGAGGGATGGCCTCTTTAACTCTAGCACCTAGCTTAGCTTCACTCAATGTGAAGCTTGATGCACTTTGTTTTGTTTGTGAGATCTTGTGCAAGCTTTTTCGAATCTCCTGAAATAATGTGTGCATGCATGCAAGAACAGAATCACACAAGACTCTGTCACTTAAAATCCCATTATCCCCACACAATGCAAATCTTCAGCAACCCTCCTTCCTGCTTTTTTTTTGTACTTGTGCCATAATGTAAATAGGCTTTTACTGCTGTGCTCAACAAGTAAAAGTTCAATGATAGATGGATGATCCATGGTAAAGCGTTTTTGCACCCCACCACCTGCATGAAAAATACATAGCGGTACAGCACAGATCCATTGTTTGTGTAAGTGTGTGTGTGTCAGCCTCCTGCCTCTATTGTGATCGTGGTCAGTCCATCAAAGCCCGGAGAGGGTGTCGGCGAGGCATTTGGTCTGCTGTCTGCTTCACACTTCCTTTGTTTGTGTGTGTGTTTGTGTGTGTGCTGGCCCCGAGCCTCTGTCTCCCCGCACTTCCTCCTTGCTATTGTGTGTATGGAAGCACATGCTCTCTCTCTCTTTCTCCCTCTCTAATCAGTGTCTTATTGGGCTGATCCCCAAGACCATGGATGAGCTATTTCTGGAGATTCCTGTTATGAAAAGATTATTCCCCTCCCTCTTCTGTCTCACTCACCCTCACTCTCTCACTCTCATACACACACACTCACACACACAGCAGTCAAACTCATTATCTCACACTGCATCAGTGAAAGGCAGAGGACACACGCTTGTCAGTGGAGGCATTTTAGATTCACGCTTCAATGACGAATGCAGTACCTTGCCTCTGAATGAAACAAACACACAGTCTCACACACACACACACACTCACACACACAGTGCATTGACAAAGTAGCATTGTATAAAAATATAAATGCCCTTTTCTTCCCTGTTTTAATTACTTTATGGTTAACCCATCTGTTATAGAAAGCATCTTTATGGCCTTGTTCTCTAAAATTCTCAACCACAAAAAGAAGATCAGATTATAGCTGTTCAGACGCTTACACACACACCTAACATGTTCATCTCTATATCAGGATGGCCGGTATGACCTTTGCAGACCCATAATTTGGTTATCTCTTTAGTGAGCCTTTGTTGACATGGCCTTGGGTGTTTGTGTTGGACTGACACGTCCGTCCGCTGACCCTCACCTGGCCCCACTGTTTGGGGTTAGGAATGGTAGAAGAGGGGAGCATAAACCCCGGGGCAAGCCCAGAGGAAGGCTCTCCATGGTGGGGGAATATCTTTCATCTTTCACTTAATTTCTGTTTTTTTTTGGTCTTATTTTGTGTGTAACCTTACCATTGTGTCTTTATTTCTGTCTGTCTCTATCTCTGTCTCATTTATTACAATTTAAAAATTATTTTTCACCCTTGCTTCCTCTTTTTTCCTCTTTCAGCCCCTCTCGGTGTCTCAGGGTCAGAGGTGACACTGTAAAGTTTACAACCTACAACAGTAGCTTCACCCAACAACATAGCAGCCACATGTTGATGAGGCAAACAAGGCCAATTTGATTCAAATCAAACGGCTTTGGTTTATTTTGTGTTTCAAAATAGTAGTCATAATTAAGAACAGCTAGAGACATGAGTAAAATGTATGATTAATCACAAGATAATCCACTGAAACTTCCCTTATGATATGCCTTCAAGGTAAAAGTGTTTATTTTGATTCCCTTTCCAGGGAAAAGTTGCATTTAATGCAGGCTTAATCCCTCATGTCTGCGTGCTGTAGCACTGATGCATCTCCTCGTTTCCTCTCTTTTGTCCAAAGCCCTCATTATACTCGTGTGTATTTGATCTGTATCTGAATCATAAGCCAAACAAGTGAGCCTGACTCTGACGAGCTTTGATGAATGAAAATTGTAGACACTCTAAAGAGACACACTCATTTGCCCCAGAGCGACTGGCAGCAGCCGCAGTCTGCACGTCTGATCTCTCACACTTTACCACACACGTTCATCAACAATCACCAGCGTTATTCTGTATTTGTCACCACAAAACAACTTGAGAGCGCAAACCCCCTCAACTCTGCGCAGGGTGGTTGACCCATCTCAGCGGAGGGTAGCTTTGGGTTGGGGTTTTGGGTGCAGCCTCTGGGTGGTCGGGTTTTGTGGCTCGGGGATTTGGCCTTGTTTGGTAATCTAGCTTCATCTCTACTTCCTCTCTTTGCTTTCTCTCTCTCTATCAATCCCCTATCCCTCTCTCTCTTTCTCACACAAACACACGAACAGAACCATAATTATCTTTCTCCCTCGCTTCAGGTTACATATTTCTGATAAAAAACACCTCCATGTATGAACACAGAAGAGCATGTTTTCCGCTGTATTATTTGATTTATAATGAGCTTATGCTTTAGCTGGATAAATACATGGGCAGCAGGGCATAAGACATTTTGGCCAAAAATGTGTTCGCAGCATCAAGTATTGAATACTTGAAAGTCTCAGCTGTATTGAAAGTTGATACTGAATGCATTGTCACATTCACTGAATTGTTTACTTACTCTTTCGTGGAATATTTCCTGATCTTATTCTGAGAAATCAGGAAACTTTGCTTTCTTTTAGGCTGCATTCAGTTTTTGTAAAGCTGCTTGTTGTGTTTTGTTGACTTTGGCTTTCCTTCTGTTTGGGTTCCCACAGACTCCTCTGTATGTGCAGAAATGAAAATAATAACTGCAAAATCAACCAATTTTTTCACTCACATTGTGAGTTTACTCAAGTTTGGAGTAAATTAAACACCAAACCTCTAATGCCGACCTTGTATATAATGATTTTACGAGTAATTTCACTATCCCAGACAAATTTTTAGTGTGGGAGTAAGTTTTACGTCAGTTTATGCGCGCTCTCGTGATCTCGATCATTTGGTATAAGGTTGTCATAAAACTCAGTCCGCTCTGTCTAAAGTCAGTCTCTTTCTCGTCTTGATGTTCAGACAAAATGTTTAATATTATCAAAGGTTTTTAGTCTTGGTTCATGCAAATACTGAAGTTCAATGACATGAACATTGTCAATAACCAATAGCTTCACAGGCTGACAGTTACATGGAGCGGACTCTGGGGAGGCGCAAGAACATAGACAAGTCTTAGTTCTCTTGGACTGTGGAAAAGGAGAAAAACTGGTGGAGCTGTGGAGTGAACTAGTGTGAGGAGTGGTTTCCTCACTAAAATAGCAGTGCTGCATGTAGTAAGAGTAGTAGGGTGAGCCGACAAAATCCAAAATGTAAAGTTTGTACACAAATACAATTTATATTTATGGATTAAATTAATGCAGAATTGAGGAAAATACTGTCGACATATTAAGCCTTTCATCCAATATATTCTCATCGAATGGTTATTAAGATATCCTACGAAAAATGCATGCACAACAGTTCACATGATGTCCTATGAATTTGCGCCCCACAAATGATGTTACACCCTTATTGTTCAGTTACATAATTAACGTAAAGTTATGGAGGTTAGGTTTAGGCAATAAAAGTTACTGTGGTTAGTTTTGGAAAAAAAAGCAGGGTTAGGAGGTACCTTAACATGACTCAGAGTTCACTCAAAGTTCACACGGATCCGAACACGTGAAAGGGGAAAAGTCACGGGCTAAAATCTGTTTTTTGTGACCCATCCTCCATCCCAACCTGCCTCCTTCGAAGCGCAGAGGACTACTTCCTTGTTTACTGACGTTAGCACATTGATCACGTGATCACTGCCTTTCAAAATTCATGGGATATATACGAATATGGGTGTGTTGCATTTCTTAGGAAAACATATGAAAAATTTGTGAGAGCAGCCTGTTTTATCTTGTGTTTCTAGAATTATGTGTTTTTGCGGACATGTGAGGAATCGTTTATATGTCGTACTTCTTAAAGGGAGTTTGGCATAATATTTTCCACCAGGAGCACGATGGGAAATACTCTCAAAAAGAAATCTAGTTGTAATCTTACAAATTAGAACCCTTGCAAGATCCCTAGTCTTTGCAAAGTCCTTTATTGTGTTGCTAAAACTCACCCTCTCTTCAGATGTGACAGGGTGTTAGACTATAGTCTTTTAAAAGTCTTGCACTGCATGGTAGGCATCACTCTGTTGAACCAACTCCAATAACAGAAATCCAAATGCACTTATTTGGGATTTTAGAGGCGTGGTGCTGCATGAAAAGTGCTGTCAACGTTAATTACAGATGTAAAGCATATGAAAATCCATTGTGTTTCACCAGGTTTTAAGCCGAGGCCTCTGGGCAAACATTTCAAATGGCTCCCACCAGAGGGTGGGACTCTTTTTATGAATTCCTATGTTATACAGACTCATGATTTTGCTCACTTTAATAGCTGGCAGGATCTCTTTTGGGTGAATCACTTGTGACTCCTCAGTCAGCTGGGACTGCTGTGGCAGCCAACAACAGACTGCACTGTTAGCCAGGATTTTCTGCATCATCTTTTCCCTCCCTCACAGTCCAAGCTTTGGATTACATGTCTTTCCCTGCCACATGGTGACTCGTCTGGCTTTCCCTTTTTGCACCACCTCAGCGCCTGTGCGTTACCATGGCAATAACACAGAGCTGGCTGATACCAAATGTTGACATCATTGAGGAGTTCTAGAAAACTGTGGACGAAAGATTCCTAAAAGGAAGAGGGGGAAACTGGGCGGGCTGTTTTGAAATAGACCAATTATAAATGAGCAGTGTGAGACCCCCCCCTCGCACACACAAACAGACACACACACACACACATTTTTGAAATATATTACTGAGGTATCAACACTTTTCTGTCCAAATAAGGCACGGATTGTAAATTACATAGTTGCTAGTTGCCTGTAAAAACTACTTTTATTCTGGTGGGGGAAAAAATAAAGGTAGAAATAACTAGCCCATTGCAAATTTAGCTTTATCCTATTATTATAGCAGGACCATAGCCATGGAGTCAGTATTGGGGGGGACAAAATCTGCTGTAAGGTCTGCCCCAGAAATGAAGCCAAAATATCCCAGATTTAGGTACTGCAATCTTGCACTAGTGACATCATTTGGAGCCAGAGTCTGTGCAGTAGCAATTTGCATGCTATCAAGTTCACGTCCATACACCCATCCCACCAGTTGCCAGCAGTGCCATTAATTTGTGAGCACACTGACTGGCACACACAGCTGTCAATCATGACATCATCCCCCCCCTTTTATAGCATAATAAAAAAAAAAGAAAACCAAACTTTTCAGGAAAACGAATGCTTGAACAAACATCAGCATTAAAAGAACTACTTAAATTACAGAAACCATCTTTGGGGAAATTTGTGACGTGAACTTTGATCGTTAAGTTTGTCCCGTCCGGTTTACAATCTGCACTGCAGCCAGCCACCAGGGGGCGATTGAGATGTTTTGGCTTCACATTTAGGGACCTGTCATGTCGTCCATCTTTATTATACAGTCTATGGACTTCACAGTGGACTATCTGACAAATGTAATTTAATAAAGACATCAACATTTGTTGAATATGCCCATGTTCTGCTGGTATGGCAACACCACTTGGACAAACCACATGTAGAACTGCAGTACAGTGTAACACTTGAACTACTAGTAATTACAGGCCAGCAGTGTATGGACAGTAGTGTGTGGTTGCCTGATAGAGAGTGGCTCTCTGTCTCTATCTAGCACTGTTGTAGTACAAAGTAATGGAGTACTTTGCTCAGCCTGCTGCACCCTGGATAAACGGATGAAAATGGATGGATTGATACCATGGTAATTCTATTGGATTTCTTTGTTAATGTCTGCAAAGTGTGATTAGGGGTAATACTATAAAAGTGTTTACATCATCAAGACTTCCGAAATTCTGCATCCAGGACTGACTGTGTTATTGTTGAGTCATCCTGAGCGTCCTGTACGTGCGTCATCCTCCCAGTGCACAGGGGCTGGAGCAAAGGCATTACCATACCTGCAACAGTTCTCTTCTCACTGCGCCACTTGCGCTTTTCAGACTAATCTCCCGTCACAAAAGAGCGTCTCTCAATTGTCTCCAGTATTTTCTAATGATATGCAAAACGGGCATCAAGCTCCGAGTCTACTGCTGCCTGTTAGGGGAGGTGGCTGAGGCTCAGACGAGCCAGGAGCTGAAATGAACAGAGGAGAGTCCCGCGGAGCACAGTAAATCACTTTCGATTTCATACAGCGATTGGTAGGCACATTTGTAAAGACAAGTCAAATCAGTTAATTAAATCAGATCAAATATACAATAAGAATATGAACAGAAGTTATTAGATGAAGCTCATACCAGAAATCAAACGAGACCATTTGGTGTCATGATCAGCGCGCTTTGACACATTATTATGACATTATATTGGAGTCGCTAAACTTCTCCCCCACACATACTGTTGTTCTGAGCGGACCTGTGTGTGTCCAGCTCTCAGATATCAGGTGGGGAGCAGCGGAGCGGGTGGAGGCGGGGGTGGAGCCACGGCAGAGTTGCCCATTCCTAAAGCTTGAATCACTCCTCTCCATTCACATTCCTACCGGGGACCGCTTCATTCAGGGACTCACAGCGTCGGACGGATCTGAAGAATTGTGGAAATCTGTGTATAGCAGCCAAATCAGATGATAACCATGGATTTACTGTCTCGCGCAGCGCTCACAGGACATTTGCAGTCGACTGTATAGTTTGAGTTTTCTTTCCGCTGGATGTGTCATGCGGGCTTCGTCCTAACGGTGGAGTAGAGCTGACTGTGGACAGCCGCAGCCTGCCGGGGCGCAGCCGGGAGTTTGGGTTTATGCTGAGGCTGATCGCGACCACTACATTAAAACATGATATTAACACGTAAGTAGATTCCACAGTCATTACTTTCAGTTAATTGTTTGTGGTTTATTGTTTAAAGTAAATATGTGGCCATATAATTAAGCGGATTCCTGTTTATCCAGGAGATGTATAGCTCACTGGGAGGGATAATAAGTCGCCTTATTGTTGGTTACTTTTAGTATTTAAGCTATTAAATGTTGGTTTGAATTCATACCCTCAGGTAAAACTCTCTTTAAGCCGTCTTTAGGGCGCAGCGCTGCGGGCTGTCAGATAAGAAATCTCCCCACTTTGCGCGTAAAACTCCGCGTCTCCAGTGACTTCACTCCTCTTCACAACTCACTAAAAACTGGTTTCTTTTGCCTGTGATTTTTCCCCAAGTTACGCACGACCCTGCGCGGTTCCTAACTCACAGAAAAGTCTTTCTCCTCTGATGCACAGCCCAGGGGAGCCTCCAGCAGCGCAGCGCACACTCGACGGTTTGATCTGGATTAAATGAAACTGTGATCCGTGTGTGGAAACAGGGTCGCGAACTGGAATGTTCAGGTTAAGTCGTGTTTTGTGTCTTGAAAGATTATCAGACGGTATGGTACCAGTCCGCGACACTTTTGCCATGTTATTACCTCCAGTTTATTTAAGTGCCTGTGCCTTTTGCCTGACGGCCGACCTTTTGGGGCGGGGGGATTGAGGTGGATGTGTTGTGGCTGTGTAAAAATCCCGTTTTCAGTCCAGCTGCTGGCAGGCTCAACTTGATTTGTAGGCTTTGACCCTCCTTTGTTTCAACTGTTTTAACTGTCTGTTCCAACACATGGCTCCTTATCAGCTACTTCAGGTCTGGAACAGATAGGAACTCAACAGAGGTTCAGTTGAGCCATAAAACCACTGAAAACGTGCGCACTGACACAGAAATCCAGCCACCATGATAAGAGGTGAACATTACCGATGGTAATGTAGAGACACTATGACACTGACACCATACAGCCACACTAGAGGTGCTAATGATTATCTTCGTTGTTAATCTGTTGATTATTTTCTCGATTAATCAGTTATTTTTTTGTTTTTGTTAAATGATGAAAAAAATTTCACCAGTGTTATCCAAAGCCCAAGTTGACCTCCTCAAATGTCTTGTTTAGTCCACAACCCAAATATATTCAGTGTACTGTCATAGAGTAGTAAAGAAAGCAGAAAATATTCCCATTTACAATACTGAGATCAGAGAATTTTGGCTTTTTTACTCACTGTCATACATTGATTTTCAGATTAGTTGGCAGTTAATTTCATGGTTAATCACTAATAGATTAATTGTACCAACTCTGTTCTACATACACTTTATGAGTGACTCTTGGCAACAAAAAGAGAAACAGCACCTTGTACTACCTCTTTCATCTACTTAGTGTCTCTATTTCTTTCAAGCAGTGGTGGGTAAGTAGTTAGTGTTTGTGTTGGGAGAAGAGCAACTGAAGGAAACACACTAAACTGCACTCTTTGTGAAACAGGAAGTGAGCTAGGGCCTTATCTGAAAGATTTACATCCAGCTGGCACACTGTTTCTTCATGTCCCCCTGCGAGGAGACACATGTGTTCAATTGTGCTGTTACCTTCCCTCTGCTGAAGGTACATGGCTGTCCTTGGATCTGTTTATGAATGGATAGCTATCAAGGGGGGTCCTTGGCAGGTAGTCTGTCACCTGGCTGTGGAAGGCTTATCCAAGGCTTTGGATATGCCTGGTCACTTGATCCATGGCTCGGACTCTCTGTGAGAGCATAAATCTGTCAGCAGGGAGCACAGAGGCCTATGGGGTTAGTGCTGCCATGATCCATATGGACCAGCTGTGTGTTTGCATGTCTGTGTATGTCCGTGCATCAGTGCCTGCCTGTGACTGGAATGGACCATTCATAGTAAACGCATGCTGCTTTTGTGTGTGTGTGTGTGTGTGTGTGTGTGTGTGTGTGTGTGTCAACGGAGCAGAGCTTAAGGCCAGCCAGATGGCGATATTCCTGGCATCGTCTCACTTAGCTAACAGCCAGACCATCTCAGCAAGCACCAGCTGTCTCAACCATGGAATCAGAAAACATGATAGCCATCAGGAAGAAAATCTGTTATCGCCCATCTTTGCATTCCAGAAGAGTACTGGAGGGATTTCTCATTGGTCACGTTAAAAAAAGCTGTTGTCTCCAGTTGTCCTGATGCTATTAGACAGATTCAAGCTGTTAAGGATGTGGTTGTCGTCCATTAAATAGTCTCACAAGGTGTCAGATCACAAATTAATCAGAATCACTTTCATCAAGTTCATGGATGCTTTGAGAGTTTGTCCTTGTCACTGTTGAGGTGAAGGACAAAGACTGGCAGCATCCAGGCTCCTGGCTTTTGCTTGTTGTAGATTAGTGCTGAACCAAAGAGTCTGGCCTGGTTTATCACATCACCTGTCTAGAGCCACTTCGCAGCTCCTTCAGAAAGGAGCCACTCAGACCTGGAGTTGATAAGAACCTTCTGCCTGCCTTTTGGGTTCTTTTACAGTCGGCACTTTGAGACCCAGCGATGAGCGGGTAATTCCAGATAAGCCACGTCAATTCACAGCAGTTGTTAGTCAAGCATTCTTCTTAATCTGCCAACTTCAAAGACACCAGCCTTAGTCTTGATAACTGTATTCAGACTCCTGACCTCCAGTTTGCCATGTATGCAACAGAGCCTTTGAGGCGGGGAGCAGCATCCTTTGTTTGCTAGCTGCTAACAAACTCCCACTGGAGCTGAGCATTCAGACTGGGCCAGGCCAGATCCTGCTGCCTCCTGCAATGGAGGGAAACTTTGGCCGGCAATTGTGAGAATTTCCTGCCACAGGAAAAGAGAGAGGAGAAGGGGTGAGCAGAATTGAAATAAGCAGAGAGAGCAAAGGAGACAAGGGTGACAGCAGGGAAAAAGAAAGCAAAGGGTATGATGGATAATTTTAGAAGTGGATACCGCTGGGCAGTGAGTGAGGCTTAACCCTGACTGGCAGCACACCAGTTCAGCTTTGGCCAAATTCCAGGAGAAAAGCCACTTGTGATCCATATGAAATCTCTATTAGCATCGGCTTGGCTCTTATTAGTCATGTTATCAGCCGATAATCGCTCTCATCTTTCTTTCCCACTGAGAGGGAGCGTGTCTCTCTGTGTTGTTTCTCCTCATTCACATCAGCCAGAACTAATGTGTGGCTATCTTTTTTCATTCCAACTGAGGGGATTTGCCTGCATTTCTGTCCACAGAGTGATACATCTAGTTTAAATGTGTCAAAACAATCAGAGATTCTAACATTTTATTCCATGTAACTTGTTCTTATGAGGCCAGTTGGGTTTTAGCCACATATCCATCTGTTTCTCTGTCCCACCTGACGGACATGTTTCAGACATCCTGTGTGGCCTCCCTCAGCAGGACCAGAGGGTCTGGTTTGTACTCAGATTCATGCGTTAACCCATCCAGCTGTTTGTTTGTCTGTCTGTCACCAAGCCAACTGGACCACAAATAGGAGAAAGGTTTAATTTGGCAGGTTACCTTTTGCAGTTAGGGAAAGACTCCTATGGCTAGTAGCAGGAAAGTCACTGCTGTCAAAATGACAAAATGCTGACAAAGTTCTTGTGGACTGCTGCGTAATATAGAATAACTACATGTATCTGTATCTTGTTTCATCCTTTGTTACCAGAGGTTTGACTCTAGTCACTTGACTTAGACTCAAGTTAAACCTGCAAATTTACTAACTTCAGACTCGACAAATTCAAAAAAGACTTGCAACTCGACTTGGACTTTAACACCAGTAACATTTGACTTCCCTTGGATTTGAGCCTTTTGACTTGAAAATACTTGATACCTTTCCCCAAACCAAAAGATTTAAAAATGTGTAATTTTAATATCCCAAATCAATTAATTTCTCTCCTTTTGCTGAATCAATGAACATTAATGATATTCATTCCCAGCAAGTAGACACTTAATTTTCCAGATCCACTTTGCTTGAACCAATCCAACAGCATCCTAACAAGTTGTACGAGATAACTGTGAAGAATTAACATTACATTACCATATGCAAGTTGGAAAAGATGATGCCAAAGATACTTTGGTTTACATACAAAAACTAGGCAGTGGACAACAAAAAACTAATTGCAGTATGCAAAATGTGCAGGTCAAATATTACAAATGATGATGCAGCAGCGTCCAATGGTATAATTTGAAGTTGTATAAGAACAGTAAGTCGAGGCTATCATAATAGTTAGCAAGCTAATGCTTAGCTAACATTACTATGTTGTTTAAATTACATTACATTTGGTTTATGACTTGTTTGCGAGTCGAAACAAAAAAATGTAAGACTTGGGAATTGCCTGTCTGAAATTGAGACTTGTCAGTCTTGAATTGGGACTTGACTCAGAACTTGCTGGTCTTCACTTGAGACTTGACTCAAAACTTGCCTGTCTAGACTTCGGACTTGTCAGTCTTGACTTGGAACATGAGTACAAAGACTTGAGATTTACTCATGACCTGCAAAATGATGACTTGTTCCCACCTCTGGTTGTTACTCCATGAGAAAAAAAAAGACTAAACCTAAATATGCAGAGGAATGTGTCCTGAATGTGCTGCTCCAGAAATTACACTGCTCAGAAGGAAGTGTGTGGTCAACTGTGGCATAATTAGTTTGTGAGGACATAGAGGAGAGTATTTTCAGTACTTTGGTTTTGGCCTGACTCCTCTCACATTTGTAATCTGTTGTACTTCAGCCAGCTTGGCACATGTAGAGACAATATCACCATCATTATCGAGGTTTCTATTTAGGGATAGCGCAGCAATCAACATTTCTCTCTGTCATATTTGAGTGCTTTGCTGTAAGACATACATTCGTCCAGTGTGGCTTTGTAGCTGTCTTTAGCCACGAGGACGTTCGGTAAGCACACACAATCACCGGAGCCAGTGTTTGTCTTGGCTGCCTCCACGCCCATTATCTGGCCAGGAACAAACGAAGGCAGGGCCTTACAGCCGGGTGGTCGACGGCCACTGCAGCGCCGCTAGGCTCTCTTACTGTGAGGGAAGCAGGAAGAGGAAGTGAGGTAGTTCCCTGGCGAGGGCTAAGGAATTGGGGTGGACAGTGAGGGAGGACAAGAAATAAAATACACCCACAAATCTCAGGTTATGGAAGTAAACAGAAATGTAAAGGAGCGGATGGGGTGTTGGAGGGTGACAGTGACAGGGTTTTTTTTTATGAGACTTAGATATTCTTGTAAACCTCTTTTATGGCTTTGTTGATCCAACTTTTTTTTTCAATTACAGATGCATAAGACTGTGTGTGTGTCTGTGTGTGTGTGCAGCTCTATTGTTAGGTTGTTTGTGCCAGATGCCCCATGCCCCTGTCCACTTCCTGCAGCCAAACAAAAGATGGAAAAATATTCATGCTTCACTCGGTGAATGAAGGGAGCCACAATGCAGTGCAGTGACAAATATTCGGTTTTATCCATCTGCGTGGTGAATACTGGTGTCATTATTTTGTTTCCAAGGCACACTAAGTCCACATTATGTCACTGTAAAGTAGATTTGACACACATTCTAGCCCAATGGGGTGTGTCACTGGACAGGTTCCCTCCATGGGCACTTAATGGATCCCATAGCCCTCTTTTTTGGGGTTTGGGGGGTGGAAAGCTAACCACGTGTTTGTATGTCTAATTTGCATTTCAATAGCTTTACTGTCTTTTGAGTGGTTTGTCTTTAAACATGAGGTCAGTCTTTGCAAACACACAGAGACATGCATGTGCACACAGTCACACACACGTAGATGCACAAGCAAACACAAGAATCTCGAGCTCTATGCGGTGCTCACTCTCAAGAATGTGGGTATAATTACCCCTCGGTTTTTGCTCTTGGTTCACTACGCTCCGAAAATACTCGGCTCAACACACCCACACAGCTTCTGAGACAGCTCACATCCACAAGGAGAAATGGAGCTCATTTGTCAAATGAATCAGCGTTAAGACACAGTTGTTAATGTGTTATTCAACACTTGGGTGCACGCTAGTGGTTGCTTCAGGGGTGCTTGCCCCTGCAGTGGCAGAGGGGAGACCCTGTCTTGGTCATGTCACACCTTGTCGTTAGTGGGTTTGTCTGCCGTCTAGGCTTGTTGTTGGTATGTAAATGCTCGTATAGGGTTGAGGCCAGACCCTTTGCAGCAGTCTGACCTATCTGTCTGTCTGACACAACTTTATGGTTACCTTTCTTTTGTCCACATCAAGCCAGTTCCTACCTGGTAATGTCTTTCTTTTTTGACATTATTTATTACACGGTAGTCTTTGTTTTATTTTTGTAGTTCTCGAGTCTTCAGTCTGTTCTACTTTTGAGCTCAAGTCCTTGAGCTTGGGCTAAAAAAAGCCAACAATTCCTTGGTGTAATTTAGCTGCGAAATGAGGTGGAACTGATGGTGTTTAGAAGATAAAATAAACTACTCTGCATCTCTTTACCGGTGGTTACTATTAGCTCAGTCACGCTCAGCCAAACGTAGCAGTCCTACTTAAAGTGTAAACCACATCACTGTAATGTCTAAATGTAAAAGTTGTAGAATTTTAAATGGAAACTAACTATCCTGCCTGAATTTCAGACTTCACACAAAGTTCTCACATTTGTATGGGGATTAACTTGTATTCAGCTTTCATGTTTTGCAGTCATTCTAAATGCTGTTACTTTCATCCTTGCTCTACCAGTGTCTTTTCCTGCCTTTGTTTCACTGGTTTTGTTTACAGGGTTTCTCAAGGTCTTGCTACATTTGTACTTGCTGTCATGTCACTTAAGAGGGCATTGTAAAGTCAGCTCCTTAAGGCCTGGAGACATGTTTCTGTCTGTCCTCTTTTCTTCAAACTGCTGCCTGTGGGGGTGATGGAGCAATTGAGGAGGCTGGAGTTTGGGCAGCCATTTGGCATATGTCGACTAAAGGGCTTTCACAGATAATTGGGAGACATCATCATGGCTCCTCTAACACAGTGGACCTCGACATTCAGTCAGTACTTAGCACAACAAACCCAAATGTCACACCTTGTATTTAAAGGCAGTCACGGAAGAGTTTGTCTGGCGGTGTTGGAGAAGTGTTGTGAATATGTTGAACATGTTGGTAATGGCACTGATGGGCACTTGAGAAGCGTGCATCTGATATGTATGTAAAATGTTATCTATGTGCAACTTAAACAGCTGAGGTTCTTGTATTTTCTATACTGGCATCATAAGGGGACAGAAGCTGGAGGGCAGCAATACATTTACAAGATGTCATGTTTTTGTTAAAAAACTTAAACCCAGGAAACTTTAGTATATCACACAATGACAGATTACTATTCGTGGGTACACTTGTGTTGCATAAGAAAAGACTCCTCACAAATGTTTTTTGTTCTGTGTGAACAACAGATAGCACTGCCTTACATTGATAATGAGCTTAAGTGGCACACACTTGGCGTGTGAGGGGGTTAACACAATTTGCACGAAGGATGCTTTGAGCTGTAGCTTTAGAAGCATGTGAGAGAAGAGTGACCGAGTGTGAGATAGCTAATAGGGTCAAGGGGTTCACATTTGATAAGCTGCTAGCATGTCAGAGTGCTCAGTCCCAGAGTTTTGTCTCACTTTGATATTTGGACAGGATAACCTTTTACGCCTCAGTGATAATCATGGCAAGCCTTTATGTCAGAGGATCTCATCTCAGTCATTGATTATATTTTCTGTTCAGATGGATCCAAGTATCTTCCACAACATCTGACATGCCTTTTGTTTTCTCTCACCTTTGTCAACTGCAGAGATCGAAGCCAAAGAGGCCTGTACCTGGCTCCGAGCAGCAGGGTTCCCACAGTACGCCCAGCTTTATGAAGGTAAGACCCCGCCCACTCTACCACAACCATGTAGCAGTACTGAAGATACCAAGTTGGTGCTGGTATGAGAAAGCCACAGTTATACTGGGAATCATGGTAGAATCAGACAGATTTTACAAGTTGTGTTGTTACATTAGTGACCTGTTAGTTTTTGAAATTTTACAATTTTACCAAAATCTTTTTTTTTTTCCTAACTTTTTTTATTGGAAATTCTAACATACTATAAAACAGGATACTCACAGAGAAAAGGATCATGTTAAAAAGGGAAACAAAGCAAAGTGTTTTACAGGTTACCTAAATCAGATCAGACCCTACAGTCCTCCTTATCATCCTACATACCAGACCTCACACAGACAGCATATCAGTATGTCTCAATATGTCATGCCCTTACCTCCATCTGATGAAGAAAAAATGAAATGTATATAAATTACTATTCACTACATACATCAGTCTTGAACTGCAGGGAAATGTTATTGCTTAGCATAAAAAAAGAAGAGGGCCCACAGTGCACAGAATTTATTTTCAGACCCTTAAAGTGTGTCTGATCTGAAAAAGTCTGAACTGAAATCGGTACTACTGATGTTGGATTGTCAATAAAATATAATCCCTTGAATTTTGATTACATTGAGACAGGGCTGTTGGGGTATGGATTGTATATAATCACGGTTTGGTGGTTATCCGCAAATGCCATCTTTGCCATCTGTGGCACGGCAGCCTGCAGTGTTAATAGGCTGTTACCCATGACCAATAACCAATGTAATTAATCAGATATTGCTGGGGGCGGGACATCAAGTTAGGCTACAGAGAGATGACTGTAGACAAAGGGATGACCTCATCACTGCGGCGGCCTTACGTGACTGCCATATCAAAGTAATGCAGTTATTGTCACAGCCTTGAATTTAGATCTCAATAATTTTGTCATACAAATAAGAGTAGCTGTCATTCTACCAACCTGTTAATGTTTAGCTCATGTAGAAAACCACAGTGTCATTTGTCAAGTATACAAAACATCAATATGCACACCTGCTCCTGTGCACGCATACACACACCACACTCAGCAAAACATTCCTGAGGAGTAAGGGCTGTGTTTTTTCCCTATGCACCAGAGCATTGCTTTGCTTATGCAGGAGAAGCCACACAAACCACAGCAGCACAGTATTTTCTAAACATTAACTATAATGTAACCTATATAGTAACTCTTTGATGACCAAAGGTCTTTCATACCGCGTTAAAATAAACACGAAACATGCTCTCTGTATACCCTACCAAGTTACTCATACACTGACATGTGGTTGAGAAAGAATGCGATGCCCGACCCTTGAGTTTTAAATACACACTCACCGATATACATCAAGCATTCTTTACACTCCATATAGCTACTCCAGCAATATTATGGCATGCTGTGGGCATACCAGCTGTCCTTATGTAACCACAGGATGATGACAGCAGGACCAAGCTGCCATTGTCAACGGATCATTGCTGGTTGCTGCTTAACCGTGAAAGGTTTCCTATTTGAGCGGGAAGCTCATTGTATTTCTGCTCAGGTGATGAAGCTGCTTTTGTTAATCCACAAAGTGCAACCCAAAAACCACAATCAATCACACATTTCACACCCGCACTGGTTTGCAGCCGTCTCCACATAAGAAGGAATTTGTGCTGATTTTTTTCTTCCCTTGTATCTGTGGGTCAATCTCTATTGTTCGTGCTGTCAAGACTATTGCCCCACTAAAGATAAGCAGACTGATAGGCCTGATTCAGTACAGTCGGCTAAAGGTGCTGGCCTCCCCTGAGCAGTATTTTCTTATCATCATCACCCCTGGGGGGTTTAGATGCAAGATTCCCATTTTGGGTTGGGCCAACACATTCCAGAAACATCTTAAAATCCATCTCTGTACCAGTCTGCTGAAATATTCTTCATGCTTTAACTGCCATTGAAGTGATCCTGTTAATGAGGTAGACTAGGGAGAAAGAAGGAGAAGGAGAAAAGGAAGTGGGAGCGCTGAGCAGTGGTGGAGTACCTATTGTCATTCTTCAATCAATCCCCTGTTCTCTGCCTCTGTGCTCACATCCCCCCTGCCTGCCCAGTCTGAAAGCTGCAGCTGTGTTTGTTTGGTCGGCTAAGACGCAACTTCCTCTTTTAGCTTTTCATCAAGGCTGTATGGGGGGGAGAAGGTGGGACGAAAGGCCCTAGTGGGTGTTTGAGTGGGTGGGCGTAAGGCCAGGAGTTGTATCTTTAGTTTTATCTGAACACATTGATTTGTAGCAAGATGACCACACTGATCAGACACTCTCTGTTTAGATGCCCAGTTTCCCATCGACATCTCTTCAGTCACCAGGGACCATGACTTCCTCAATCGGGATGCTATCGAGGCTCTCTGCAGGTGAGATTACTCATCATACTGAACCTTTCATTCATCTTTTCTCTTTCTTTTGATGTTATGCCCCATTCTTCTTCTTCAATCTCTACTTTTCCCCTCAAGTGAAACCATGAGGGCATGACTTCAAAAGGAGGCATGCTTTGGAAAGTTGCCGATGAGATGAAAGAATGACACGATAAGCACAGTGGAGCCATGCACTGTACCTTGTCCTCTCTACATTTAGTTTTCTATGTCCATATCTCATGCTCTTTATTTTCTTCTCTCTCTGATCGCCCTGGGAAGCACATATCTCAGTTCTACCTTTCACTGCTGGATGCTATGGTCACGCAATGCCTTCTACAGCCCCTTCTACACAGCCTTTTGCGGTATGGGGGGACAGAGTTCTATCGCCTTCGGGCTTGCATCGGAGGTAGAAATAATGCCAAAATCATGTCTTTATGAAAGGGACAGCTGTCAGGACGGGATCACATGGGCAGAACGGGTGAGAAGCTTTGACAATGTATACGACCCACAACTGGGAGATTCAAAAATTAGCTGATAGCAGTTAGCAGCTAACTTTAAGAAGAAGAACAAGGGCTGAAATGTCTGCAAAATGGGAAACAGTGAGGTCCGGGAGCTCCTTACCCTCTGAACAGAGGACGAGATCAGCTGCCACATAACAGGGACAGTGAATGATTGTTCTTGTCATGTTAATGCCATTGTAATTGTTCATAAAGTGCTGCCGACACGTATGTTATACATTACAGTAGAGGCTAATACTGTTTTGTTACATGGTATGCCCATCAAGCCTCTTTTGCTTCTTCGATGTCGGGATGCTGTCTGTAATCACACACAGGAGCAGCATGATGCTGCCATTGTTTGGTTCTGTCTAAAAATGCAAAAGCAGCATAAAGAAGGGACTTTGTAGTGGTCCTATAATGCAATAAAAAAGGGCTACCATTTAATTGGTCTTTTCATGTTGTAGAAGACTTATGACAGTGGGAAAGAAATGGTTTCAAAGCTTTGTTTATTTGAAGTTTCAGGCAGTTGCTAATGTATTTAAAGAAGGGCTTGATAGCAGTGAGTGTCATTGGAGAGGGCTGGTTTGCATCCTAGTTGGTGTCCCTGTGATATTAATTAGCATACGAGGAGGAGGTTAATGGCCCTTTAATGGAGTTGACTCCTTCATCAAATTCTGACTCTTGGTAATAGACCACAGCAGGTGTCCCTCTATACATCTGGAAACTATCATCTCAATGTCTCTTCTCTTGGCAGCCTTTCAGCCCCCTCCCCACAGCCCTGACTATCCCCCTGTTCCCATCCCTTCATCTCTCCATTGTTATATGATCTGCTCTAAGAGCTCTCTAGAGGGTGGACCCCACCACCACCACCACCACCCTCTTACTCCCCTTCTCCAGGTGGCTGGGGGGGATAAGCTTTCTGTCCCCTCCCCAAGTTTTCGTCACCACTCCAGCAGATTTCATTCTCCTGGCTCTCTCCTTTTCTACCTCCCTCTCATTCCCTCCCCGCTCATGTGGAGATTATCCTTCAGCAGCTCATTAGCCAGCCCGGCTGCACCCGAGCTCCCCCCCGTCTTTCTCTTCCCCTCTTCTGTTTTTCCTCTCATTTCATCCTTTCTTCCATCATACATCCTCTTGGCGATGAGAGGTTAATGTTAAAGGAAAACATCAGTCAGCTATGATATTTTAAATGTAACCAATGTTGCATGTGTTTGCAGGAGACTGAACACCCTCAACAAGTGTGCTCTAATGAGACTGGAGATATCACCGCAAAGAAAAAGAGTAAGTGCACACACACGCACATAAACTCCACGCCTTTTTGAAAAGCCCCTCTGCAAGTCTCCTCAACCACATTCCCTCACCTCACCCATCAGTGCACTCGTGGCCACAGGGCGAAGCTGTGTTTTCTCTCATCTCGTTTAATGAGAAGGCACCTGTTGGGTTTATTTCTATATCAAGTGGGCTGTGAGGACCCTAGGGGGAAGGAGGGTAGCTTTAATGTCTAAATGAAGGGGTTGCATTCACAAGGACCTCCCCCTACTCAAGGCGTGCTCCCCTTCTTTCTCAAATACTTCCTCATACTTCTTGCTCACCATAAAAGGACTTAGTGTGCTGCTTTTGTGGCACTCTTGCAGAACGAAGCATCAAACATCTCTTGTCTGTGATCACGCACACAAGGGTGTTTGACTGAGTGCAATATGGTGTGTTTTAAAGTAGCTTTTAAGATCAATTTAACTCCCTCAACAGCACACTCTTCAGATTACATTTCGAGGAAACAGGTCTCTTGGAAGAAAAGCGGATAATTCTGTGAATATCGCAGATTTAGGTCATGCGTGTTTCAAGTAAACTAGTCTAGACTGACTTACTGACAGACTGGCTAGACTGACTGAATTGCTTCTTTCTGTACAAATCAGCCTTAATTCCCAAATGGCCTGAAGTGCTACATAGTAACATCCTTGTTCTGTGTGTGGTGGTATTCATTAGGATGACCCTTTCTGTGTCACCTTTCATTTCAGGAGTCCACAAGACTAGAGGAGTCAAAAAGGTTATTTGCCATCTTTGTAGGATGACAACCCCCCTCAGACAGCTTAGGAATGCATTGATCTCCTCGTGTCCTAACAATCCCTCTCTCTTAAATCTAAACTCCCCACTTCTGCTTCTTTCTGGATTGTTCTCTCTATCTGTGGAATTGTAATAATAAATAGTTTTCATTCTGCAGACTCCTCGTGACGTTCAAAGCGCCCACCGTTGCAGTGAATGCTTTGGTGGTTTGATGGTTTGAGGATAAGATATCTCCAGAATGTTGATAAATGGTCGACGCTCTGTTGGCCAATCGCGGCTCTCTGTGCGGTTATCTTACATTCCAACCAACGTAACTTGAGAGAAAAGCCACGATGGAATCTAATTGACTTTAATAATAAAAACCTGTACGTAGCAGGAATAGATCGCACTCTTTGTTCATTTTTATTTGAAATTACATCATGTTTCCACCGCAGATCATATCATTAATGATGCCTGTATGTGGAGTCCGTGTGAGCAGTGAAAATGGAACACTGGCACTCAACTAGTGGAACATGGATTTTGTGGATCTGATTCTTTTTTGACTGGAATTTTTTATTGTGAAGTGCTGATTTCCTGGCATCTTTGTACGGGGTTTCTTGTTATTGCTTAAAAACCTCAAGCTAGTTGCTTTCTAAACCTTTTTGTGTGTTTTGGTGAGTTTAGATTACAGATAGGACTTAAGTAAGGTGAGGAGAAGGAGGTGGTTAAAATGTGGCGTGTGGTTTAGTTTTATGAGCTTTGGTCCTCCACTGTGATTGGGAACTGTGAAGAAGTCCTGAAATCTCCCAGCTCAACTTGTGTGTACATTTTTGTGTGTTTGAGAGTGTGCAGATTTGTTTTGTTTGTGTTTATTTGTTTCACTCATGTAAATACAAATCACATGAAATAATAAATATAAACATGTGTGAGGTAGAAACCTATAATGACTTGTAAAAAAAACCACACCCAAAAAATACGGATGGGGGAAAAAATCAATACAGT
>JAPZEB010000020.1:10902259-10920670 GCA_029783705.1 Chaetodon striatus | reverse complement strand
GATACAGCATAGTATCACGATATTTTGCATGGCAATATTGTATCACTACAAAGATGCCAAATTTCAGTGTTTTTGTTATACATTATAAATATTGCAAATGCAAATAAAACCTTTGGTAGCCTATTAAAACAATAAAATTGAGTGGGGGGTTTTCAGTCCACTATTTTTCTGCCAGTTAAAATGACTTAAGTGAGATGAACAGACTGAAAATGTTATCTCACTAAATAAAACAGAAGTTGAGAAAGTTTTCCTTAGAATACATATTTGATATCTCAGTCATGGATATAAAGATGAGGGATTGACAGTAGTGTTGTGTTAGTGACACTGTCTCTCATTCATTGACTGTGCACATGCACAGACAGAGGGGACAAAGACTGTAGGGGGGGAGCGACCCCAGTCTGGCCGGCTGCACTGTGAGCTATGGGGGTCATAATGGAATTTCCTGAACTCCCTCCGGGGCCTGAGATAGATTAACTAAACTGGGGGAGGTGTGTGCATTTTGTGAAGGTGCATGTGCATTATATGTGACTCAGTAATGGTCCCTCTTTTCTTTGTCTTGTGTATGTATTGTCCATGCAGTCAAGAAGTGGCCTGGTTGACTATGAGTATCTTTGCTTTATCAAGTCATGTGCTTACCCACAGCACCTCAGTTTAAGATCACGTTATGTAGAACCATAGTCGTATTATGTCAGTGGTATGTTATATATCTTTCAAGAAGAATACCTCATGGGATTACTTATGTAAGGTTATTGTGTTGTTAGGTGTTTGGCAGCCATCTTATATCAGTATATTCTGTATAGTTTACAATCAGATGGATAAATGGGAACTGGACGTGAATGTGCACAATGTAAAGTGCAAGTGCAACAATTATAAAGTTAATTCCATAACTCCAGAAAGTTTCCTGGACCAAGGTGAGGAATGTTGGAAAAGAAATGGAAAACGTAGCGGTGCATAATGTCCCCTAACTGTTCCTTTCCCTCCCTCTCCTTTTTCCATCTCTTCTTGCTATTTCTTTCTCTCTGTCCCTTATCCCCTCCTTCTCCCCTTTCCAGAGCGAAGACTCCGATGAGGACGAGCCTTGTGCCATCAGTGGCCGCTGGACCTTCCAGAGGGACAGTAAGCGCTGGTCCCGTATGGAGGAGCTGGAGGTTTTTTCCTCACTGCCCTCAGATGCTGCCCAACCCCCATTCCCCAAGGACCAAGTATCCCAGAAGGGCAAGCATGCCCTGCGTGAAGGCAATAGTTCGGAAAGTGTGCTGACCGACCTAAGCGAGCAGCCTGAAGTTGGCTCCATCCACAGCAGCGGGAGTGGAGGCAGAGGAGAAGAGAAGAGCCATGGAGCTGCCCTGACAAGTGAAACTGTACCCGCTGGTGCTACTCGTGCAAGCTCTGTAGCTAGCATGTGTTCGTCCTCGGGCACAGGTGGGTCAGGATGCGCAAATGAGGACTCCCTGTCTGATGGGATGCCTCCATCGCCCCTGGAGACACTCGGACAGTTCACCTTTGATGTGAAAACAGGGATGGGAGGGCTGGGAGGAAGTCTCGACAGAGGAGGTGGTAGTGGCAAAAGCACACGCTCAAGAGCGAAGAGCTTCCTGAAGAGGATGGAGAGTCTACGGCTCCGTAGTGGCACCACCTCCAAGAGAAAGAAGAAGGGGAGCACAAGCGGAGGGAAGATAGAAATCAGTGGCCCTGTCATCAAAGAGGGTCTGGATGATGACAAGCTGCGGAGGCTCAACTGTGTGGACATCTCCAGTATCAACCTCAACCAGAACCTCAATCACCACCGCAATCCCACTCAGACTATGACACTTAACCGCAATCGCTCTGTATCCTACTCCACTCAGACCAGCAATGGCAGCACTGGAAGTACTGGGAGCAGCCAGTCCGAAGCCAGCAGTGGAAGTGCAGTGAGCACTCCGAGCCCAGTGACTCGCGCTCGCAGCCACAGCACAGCAGCTGGCTCCAGTAAGAGAGGAGGAATGTATTTGGAGGGTTTCGATCCTTTCAGCATTCCCCAACAAGCTTCAGATCTACAGCCAACACCCCCACCCAAATCTGCCCCACCCATCCCCTGCCAAGCTAGTAATGGGATGACAGTGGATGAGCAGAACCGCAGGAACAACCGCAGTGTTCGAGACAATAGCAGACAAGCGGAAGAAGAAGAAGAAGAAGAAGAGGAGGAAGAGGAGGGCATGATCTTCTTTTACTTACCAGAGGGTCACAAGCCTGGAACCTTCCCCAAAGCCCTGCAGGACGGGAGTTCACGCAATAACAATGGGAATGATAACGGGAACTCAGTGATCCTCAGGGGGCGGCAAAGTCGACGCCAGCGTCGTTGCTCCTCAGGCTCCGTGGACAGCCGGCTCAGTTTTTATGACAATGTCCCCTACACTGAGAGGGAGGAGGAGGAAGACAGGGAAGAGGGGGATGAACGCAAACTGGAGCAAGTGCTGCAACATGTCAGCGGCCTGCAGCGGTTCGTTAATGCATGGTCAGAGGCTGTGGCTGGGGAGGAGGAGGAAGAGGAGGAGGACGAAGAGGAAGAAGGAGACTCAGATTCAGCACTGGACTCGGCCTCCCCTTGTCCATCCTCTCCTCTGCAGAACCGGCTGGAGGAGACGGAGAATGGGAGTGACAAAGACAGCACAGGAAACCCACTGGGAGAAGGAGAGGAAGGGATGAGAGAGAGGAGAGATTCTGGTGTCGGGGCATCTCTAACCAGAACCAGCAGGTCAGTAAATCTAAACTGTCTTCTTATTAATGCACTATAACCCTCAAAGTTCTAGGGGTGTAAGAAAATATCAATTCAGTAGAGTATCACTGTATAAAGTAATTTATGTAGCACCTTTGACATCACTCATTGGTTTGTGGTCTCCCATTTTGTGCCTTGAGTTTGGCATTTTGGCCCGTCACCATCTCGGATTTAGCTGCTAGCTTGGTTAGCATGGTGCATTTATAGCTTTGAAAATGCGAATGTAGGCTAGTGAAAAGAGGCTTAACACCATTTAAACAAAATGTGCTTACTGATAAAACAGAACATCCGACTTTATAGAGGGTCTTTTAGTACAATCAAATGCCAAACATGACTTTTTATAGGTGTTGAATGATAGTCCCAAAGAAATGAAAAGCATACATCATAAAAAACATAAAAACATAAAACATAAAAACATATACTACACATAACAGTATTTCACATCAGCCATACATATATTGCACATAATCCCAGCACACAACAGAGCACCAAAAGCAAAGTGCAACACAACCTCTAAGCATCAAGCAATATTATTTAAAATCTTGACTGAGGTTGGCGCAAATGGATATTTAAAACCATTCAGTTTAAATTTTGGCATCCTGTATTGTCTGCCCAAAAATCGCAACATAACACAATGTATTAAATTGTAACCCCTGCATCGTGATATATGTCATATGGCAAGATTCTTGCTGATACACAGCCCTTGTTGGAGGTAAAAATTATTCGTCACCTACCAGCCTGGTATCTAGCCATGGTTTTGAGATATCTTTCTAATGTAATGGAGGTGAATGAAATTGTCTTTTTAGTGCTCACAGTATTAAAAAACTAGATCTTTTTCATAGAGACTATTCCTTTTAGGAAACCAACTTTTATATAGACTACTTGTGGCTGTGTGCGTGAACTGATCCTTTACCAGAGTAAATTATAATTCAAACAAACATGCTCATGCTTTTAGCCGTGTTTTGTAAAACTCCTGACAAACATTACCTAAATGCAAGAAAAGCTCAAGGACAAGAAAACGATAGAAAGACAAACAGTGAGGCACCAACAGAGAAGAGTTTTCCATAGAAAGTGACAGCAAAGGATAAACATGGGGACACGCTGAGACTTCTCTCCTTACGTAATGCTGCTGGATACTCTGGAATGCTGCTTGGTCTCCATGGGGACTGTTTCTGTTTCTTCAGGAATCCACAGACAGAATTACATTCGGGGGGCGTATGGGTTTTTAGTCTTTTAGACAGTCTCTTGATTGATGTGTACATAAATCCCTGTAATCCCTTAACTGATCACTTGGCACATAAAACTGCAAATACTGTGTGCAGCTTTGTTTCTAAGTTTTTGTGCACACAAAGGCATGGTGCAGATCCCAGGAGTTAAACTGCTCTTTTTAATAACATCTCAATTTGTGCTCTCTCCTCTTTCCCTGTACGTACTCCAGACCACAGAAACTTCGCTGGCCCAGCTTCCAGAACTCCCATCGGCCCAGTTTGGCATCAGCCCAGCTCCAGATTAGCTGCCAGTCTGTGCTACAGATGAATCTGCTCCAGAAGCTCTCACTGCTGCAGCTCACTGCTCTGCTGGAGAGACACACCCCGACAAATAAACATGGCTTCAGCTGGTGAGTGGACTGGAGGGAAATGAAATGCTTGTGTAAGGGACACAGGGAGTGTTGAGGAGGAGGCAATTCTGTGCTGTGATTATTCGACAAACGATATTTTAAAGCTTGTTTTTCATGTAAAGTGCCGTCTGCGTCTGGCTAATTGTTCCTCGCAAGTGATGCCCTCGAATTTCTGCCATCTATCCATTCAGCTGCTCCCCCTCTGTCCTACCCGTCTCCCAATCCCCTCCATCTGCAGGTTGTTGTATAGTGTGGTGACGGCTGTCCACAAAGGTTGGGTTTCACATTCTTTTCCCAGGCCCGTAATTGCTGGGAAGGGGCGTACATTGTCTTTTTCTCAACGGGGCAATCATGGCAGTTCGCACGCATGGTGTTACAAGAGCTGGAGGCTGCGAAGAAATGTCGTCAACAATTATCCCTTACCTCTATCTTCTCTGTCACTTCAGTCTGACCTCACTTTATATGCTGCTCATGATTACCAGTGGCACCATATACTTTTTACTTTATTACTTCTTCTTTCTCTTTTCGTGTATATTTCTGTGTTTTTTTCTGAAATCGAATACCTCATTTGACAGGGAAGCCCTGAAAGAAAAGCAGTGCAAAATGCAAGTGATGTACACAAGACTCAAGGAGGGCCTATTTTGCTCATTTTCAAGGTTTTTGCTAGAACATGTTCACATGCTTTAATGTTAAAAAACACCTTATTTTCCCTCATACTATCTGTGCTGAAACACCTGTATCCACCCTCTTTCTGAGAAGGCTCTATCTAGCAGGCCCAGACATACCAAACCAACTTCAGAGAACCAACAGCAACGAAAGCCGAATGTTGTGGCGCCTCAAGTCACCTGTCTCGGCCAAAAAGCTGCACTTTAACGCAAATACTGCCGTCAACTAATACATTCTGTGCCTTTGTTAGAGGAAATAACTCTCCACACTTGCAGACGGCAGTGGTCTTAAATCGCCATTCAAGAAGGGAAACTGGAAGACCGTCTTGATGCTAGTTAGCCAGTTATCACAATCCAATTTTGTAAACCCTTGCAGTAACGTGCTCAGAGCAGATAACCATACATAGAAATCTAACAGACTACGACGACATACTGCAGCCAGAGTAGAAAAAACTGTTTGAAACAGAGTCTTAAGAATGCCTGAAGCCTAAGGTTTTGCTCACTGATTATTTCTACATATATTTACCTCATTTGAAACTTCTACCATGTTCAATATATACATCCTTCATTATAACACCATATACAGAACACAAATACAGAATAGTGTATTAGTTCCCTTAAACTTTGTTGACCAGAAAATACATTACTGGACATTCTACACAGTCAAAATATATATTACGGAAAAATCGTGGAAAAATTGTTGGGGACCAAACAGACATTAACAGTTACCCAGAATCACCTGTTTTCTAACATTTGAAGGAAGTTTTATACTACTCCACAAGGTCCAGTGATAAAAATAAAGTGAAAGTGCATCATTTTCTTGTGTTTTTCCATTTTCTCCCTGTTCCCTCTACCCGAGGCCTTCTTTGGACAGGAATAGAAGGCATTATGACAGTCTTATGACAGGCCGGAGCTCACTGAAAGACAGAGGCCACTTGTTGGCTGCTGGAGGCCCACACATATTCAGAATTCCGGACCGGGATCATAATATGCTCCCTTTCCATTTTTCCCAAACTGTGGTTGTGAAGAGCGCTGCAAGTCTTGTGAACGTCTGCTCTTACAAAGACGAGCTTGTCCTGAGTCACGCACAGCGTCTCTCGGCTAAACACACTCACACCCATGCAGATAGATACACAGCCATAAATCTGTGGGTGCATTCTTGTGAAACGGTCGGAGCTGCATGTTTCAACTCTGGGGTTTGTGGTTGTATACTTGGTGTTCACTTGCACCCAAGTGAACACACACGCACACACACACACACACACACACAGAGTAACAAATAGTGAGACACACACTTTGTGCGGATGTATAAAGCAGTGGGATCCTCCCCTTTTGACACCCATCTGTACATCCTACTCTCCCCCCCTCTGTTCTCCCCTCACCCTGTTTATCCACCCCTCTCATAAACCTGGAGACAGGCTTCTGCAGCCACTTGCACACACATAAAAACACACATACACATCTTGGTCGCCAGGCTAATGCTGCAGTAATCTGATTTAGTCATGCAGGATTTTTACATTGAAGGGATAGTTCTGATTTTTTAAATGAGGCTGCAAGAGGTACATATATAGTATATTACATACAGTAGATGTCAGTAGGAATGGCCACAGTTTAGAGATGCTGGCTGGAGTATGACATGGAAGCGAAGTAATCTACGCCTGTGAAGGGGTCAGCAAGAAAATGTATTTTTGCTGCCTAAAAAAGTTCCACTTAAAAAAATCTATTTCAGTGTAAGTGTATGCTATATTTGGAGTATTTTCACTGCTTTACCTTAATGCCAGACAGTGATTTCCAAGTGGAAAATTAAGCCATTATAGTGCTCTCTTAAGATCCAGACTCCATTGAGAAAAACTGTGATTTAACATTGCTGAACACAGGAGCTGCTGGTCTACTGCTGCATCAAACAGTTATTTTGTTTTTGTCACACAATAATACAAACTAACTGACTTGTTTAAGCAGTGGTAGACCAGCAGTTATTGTGTTCAGTGAGCTAAAATAACTGTTTTTGTCAATAGAGTCTGGTGGATTTGATGAAAGTACAGATGGGGAACTAACGTTAATTGGTTTCCTGTCAGATCGGACTGATATTTTTTAGGTGGCTAAAATATGTTTTGCTGTTCACCCCTTCACAGCAGTAAATTACTTAGCTGTGTCGGACTCCAACCTACTGACAGACATCTGCCATATGTAATACGCTGACTATTGCTAAGTTCCTCATACAACCGTATTTCAAAAAATCTGAACTATCCCTTTAATTCTGAATTAAACCTCAACCATTTGAAGCATATCTGAGACTGTGATGAATCCACCTTGTGAGTCAAAATTTACATTATCAGCTGTTTTCTTCTTTTGCAGAGTTGTAGGTTCCTTAAATAAGACCTAGTAAAAATGAAGGCATGTCATGACACCGTTGACCAAAATTCACATCCACATGTTGCAGATATTGATGAGTCTTTTGTTCTTGTGTCTATTTTTGTGTTGCAGGGCTGTGCCAAAGTTTATGAAGCGGATCAAGGTGCGCGACTATAAAGACAGGAATGTGTTCGGTGTGCCGCTACAAGTCATCGTCCAGCGGACAGGCCAGCCCCTCCCTCAGGGCATTCAGCAGGCCATGCGCTATTTACGCAACCAGTGCTTGGACCAGGTAACTTAAAGTACACAAATAAACACACATATATGGACAGATGGATATAGAAACTTGAGCATATACTGTAATTGCAGAGTACATATAATGTCAAGCTCTTGCCAGTCTGTCATTTAGCTGTAAGTAGCGTTTTCAGTCTCCGCAGCTCAGAGTGAAAGCTTCTTCTTTAAGGTGCTGCAGTTACGTAATATTTGAATGTTAGGACATCTGCAATCAGTCAATTATTCATCCATGATTTTTTTTACTGCATGTTACATAAGATGGAGCAGTGATTTGGAAAAAGCCTGATACCCACTTAGTCAGTGTGTGTATACAGTTTCTTTTTTCTCCGCTCTCTGTCACACATATGCCGGAGCGTGGAGCTCTGCAGAGAGTCAAAGCGTGTAGCTGGGAAGTCACCTGTCAGTCTGTTTAATCCAGAGACATCATGGCCAATATATCTGTATGTGAGTGTGTGTGTGTGTGTCTGTGTTCATAAAGGAAAAAAAGAGGGAGTGAGGAGAAAATGGCTAATAACGGAGGGCAAAACAGAAAACAGAGTGATGGTGTTCTTTTCAAAGCAGGACAAGGCGCCTCTGTTTGAAAGTGGTGAAAGCTCGTGGAAAGTATTCAGGCTGAACAAGCCAACGGCCTTTTTCTCTCTTCCTCCCCAACACTGCCATTTCATACAGCCTTAAAAGGCCACTGATGGGGTCCTACACAGCATTCAGTACAAGGAGGCCCACTGGGTGTCATGGGAGCGTCTTGTAAATACAGTCAACAGGATCTGCTGTGATGTAATCATATTGACTGTAAGCTCTGGATTTGGGGATAAGTCAAGAATATTATTTTTCAACGATAACAGCCTGCAGCTTTAAAAGATGTGTTTTTTTTAAATGTGCTTTTGGCACATGAATTATTTTTGATACGCCTTAATGATAGGATCAAACACCGTACTCATGAGAATACTGAGACGAATAAGGGAATTAAAGTTCAAAGCTGACTTATCAGATTTCTGTGTATGTATGCATGATGTAACTCTCTCTCTCACTTTTTGTCCAGGTGGGTCTTTTCAGGAAATCCGGCGTTAAATCTCGTATCCAGGCTCTTCGTCAGATGAACGAGGCCAGCGGCGCGGACGGAGGGGGCGTCAACTATGAGGGCCAGTCGGCATACGATGTCGCAGACATGCTGAAGCAGTACTTCAGAGATCTGCCAGAACCCCTGCTCACCAGCAAACTGTCTGAGACCTTCCTCCAGATTTATCAGTGTAAGAATACACACACATTTTGTGCTGCAATACACAAGATGGTATTGTTTCAGAGCTGTAGATGCTTGCCTGCTGTGAAGCAAGAAATTGTGAAACAGTAAAAAGAAAACAAACGATGAGTGCAGGAAATACCTGCAGGATGAGGTGGTATATCGAAGTGGTTCATCCTTCTGTGGACATCCCCTCAAGTTCTGTTCCTGTATGATTGTAATAGCTGCATTAGGATCTGTTTATATAAGGTGAAACAAAACCGGTCTTGTGCATGAAGCATGAAGCACATAGTGTACACACACTTATATAACACACTTAGGTCGACACAGATCTCATCATAGCTCAGACCTGGCAGGCGAAGGGAAGCCAAACACACACTTTTTCCAAAGACACCAAAAAAAGATGACATCATGTAGCATGCCAGTGGTTATTAGTTGCTTTCTGCTTATGATATTAAAAAAGGAGTTCTGACATCCTCCCTCTTCCTCTCCAGACATGCCTAAAGAGCTGCGTCTGCAGGCGGCGCGCGCTGCCGTGCTGCTGCTGCCTGACGAGAACCGTGAGGCTCTGCGGACACTGCTGTGTCTGCTGAGCGACGTGACGGCCAGCGTGTCTGAGAACCAGATGACTCCCACCAACCTGGCTGTTTGCCTGGCGCCATCCCTCTTCCACCTCAACACCCTGCGCCGCAAAGAGAGCTCCTCGCCAAGGTGTGTGTTTACACCACTGTAATCAGCTAATTTTAACCTTATCATTGCCTTTATTTTGATTGCCATGCCTGACACAGATGTTGTATTTGCACCTTACATAACATGTCATATGCTGTACGTTTACAAAACAGGAAAAGGTCAGTTTTAAGAAACAAAGGAGCAGGAAACTGGAGATGGAGGTCAGAGAAGAGAAGCAGAGAGAGAAGCTTGAGACAGGAGGAAGGGAGAGAGACAGGAAATAGCAAGGTTACATAAACATCTTCACCTAATTAAGAACCACATATTTTGTTCCATGTTTAGCTAGAAGAGGCTTTAGCAGGTGTCCAGTCTTTTCTCTCCACCCTCAACCCCTGGCACTTCCTCTGCCCTCTCTAATGCTCACTGTCTCGATAATGGATGATGTTTCTAATCTTTTTGTCCTTTTCTCCATTTCTCCCCTCTTCCTTGGTCAAAGGGTGATGAACAGGAAGCAGATACTGGGAAAACCGGACCAGAGAGACCTGAATGAGAACCTGGCTGCCACTCACGGCCTGGCACACATGATCCAGGAGTGCAGCAAACTCTTCCGGGTCAGTAGTTACCATTAGCGGAGCTGAATGTGCTCTCTAACATAGCAAACTCCTCACTTTCAAAGTTCAAGTTCCCTTTTGAAAGATATCAAAGACACATTCAGAATGTTTTATTGAGTAAGATACTGTATAGGTCCTATCTTATGCCAGACAGCGCAACACAACTGTTAGCGCTACTTTCACACTGATGCCGTTGTCATTTTAATGACCAGCGCCCATGTTGTGTAAGCTCCAAATGTACATACGCCCATTTGCGCACCCATGGGCATCTAGGTCTTAAAATGAGGTGTGGTCCGGCGTATTGTTACTGTACTGCTATTTTGAGGCCGCAAAAAGCAGCTGTGCCATTGACCAACAAAAACCAGTGCTAAAGCCAGGATGGCGCAGTATTTTCCTGCTAGTTAAAGTGTGCACTATTCAGATAGTCACATTGGCCTACATAAGCAAGGTAACAATATGCATACACTCTGCTTGTTACACACACAAGGATGTGCAAATGGGTAGCTGGTGGATGAAATGATACATCATTAATCAGAAAAATATTAATGACCTTTTCTAAAATGTGAACATAGCAGAGAGCAGAGCAGAGCTGCTGCCCGACTCCCCATTAGAGGGAAGCTGTGCGCATTTACCCATGGGGAGCAGCGTAACTTCATTGATTATTTCAGAAGATAAAACTTAAGTTCTGTTTACTCTGTCAAGTTTGTAACTACAGTTTTTAGTTTTGCTGCTCAAATGTCCCACGATATTTACTGCAGTGACATCACTGCTCTTCCTGCATTACTGTCCGCTCACTTTTCTAATTTGCCAAATCTGCCATGTAAATAGTGGGGCACCAGTTGCAGGTGCATCTGGCTTTTAAAGGCAATTGGAGATGTCACTCTGACTGGTCGAGTTCATGTTTGCCCAAAACACACCCGTGATTAATTAAGGGACTAAATACAACCCTTTTGCCTCTTGTGCCTTCATTTGCACCCAAATTATTTAGTTTAACTAGCATTGTGGAGTTGGACCCACCCTAAATGCACTTGTACAGTGATGGTTTAAATAGAGTCCATGTGGCAAACTGCCACGTAAGTCGATGTTGTGTTTGCTGACAGAATGAACATGACCTCTGATTCACTGTACCATGTCATTACAAAACACCTTGTTTTTGTGTTTGTCTTGTAAACATAGTGTACATAACTCACTGATTCAATTCATGCTGTTATTTGAACAAGCAGTGTTACGATTATGTAAAGTAAATGTTTTAAATGCCTCCCTTGTGTGCAAGTGGACCAAACTTTGTCTCTTTATTCTTAATTCGGATCCCCATTAGCTTCCACAAAGTGATTGCAAGTCTCCCTGGGTTTTCTCCGCATTTATGAAAAACGTTAAAATACAGCATTGTCACACAAAAGCCACAAACTCATGAATCCACCCCAACTGAATGCATAAACAGGAAATAATCAGCAAACTACACAAGCTTACTGCTAATAATCCAATTTCAACCCCATTATGCCAAAGCCTTGCTCTGCACAGTGCAGTCGTCCTCCCTGACCTGCTACAGTAAATGCTAAGAGGCGGCATACTGTTGGTCATTAGGGTTAGGTTTTATTAGATTGATTAGATTGTTTGCTTCCTGTCATGGTCACATCACACAACAAGTAAACTCAATTACTGCCCAAATGATTATTTTTTTAATTAGATCTTGCACAGAGGCTCAAAACAGGAAGATGATCTATACAATAACTGACTGTAATCTGTGTCCATTCTGATAAAAAAATCCTTTTCTTAGACTGTAATATTGTTAGTGTTCAATTAAACCTGAGAGATGACACACAAAGAGAGAAAGAATATTGACGAGCTTGGCAAACACGGAGATGAAAATAGGATGTGGTGTGTTTCCATTTGTAATTGTTTTGCATCCTTACACAGGTTACACTTTATACAGTTTCCCGTTAATTAAAGGGGAATTAATATAACCACTGTGGAAATGCCTTACAAAAACAAAACATCAAGTAGAGACTCAGTGCTGATCACTCTTATCAGAGGACATTTATAACTCCAAGATGTTTTAAGACGCTCAGAAATACTCTGCTTTGAACAATAATTGCGGTCTGATGTGGTTTTCATACAAATAAGCTCAATTAACTATTTGAAAAGTTCTAAAATTAAAGATGCTCCTACTTCCTTGTTTAAAAAAAAAAATCGAATAGTCAAATCAAACATATTTACCATCATGCACTGTGGCAGCTCATGGCCTACAGCAACACAATGGAAATTTAAGGCCTGGCCTTCATCCTCCTCCTCCTTTCCCACAGATCCCAGAGGAGATGAGTCGCTGCAGGAACTCTTATGTGGAACAGGCGCTGCTGCCACGACGTCTGGAGGAGCTTGCTGGTGAAGAGGCCGGGCAGGGAGGTTACAGGGCCTTTCTCCAGGACAGCCTGGACGCCCTCCTCAAAGACGCCAAGGACAAGTTTAAAGGTTACGACAGCTGCTCCACGCCCGAGCACGCAGAGCTGGCCTGTAGGAAGGTAAACCCACTTGTTTGTTCATCTACTCACATTTGTAGAAAGAAAAATCTTTTTTCACACATCTGTTCAGTCCATACGGCTGCTCTCAGCGTTTGTCAAGCTGTTTGTGGCAGAGTAATGAGATTCATGAAGGATTATTTAACAGATCATCAGTCAATCTGTCTTGAGTGTGTAAACAAGCCACCATTCCTGAAGCACACACTGTTTCTTAAACTATCTGTTTCCTGTCTTCTCCTATCCTCTGTGTGTCTGCCTCTCCCTCCCTCCTGCCTCTCTAAATGTCGAATGGAAAACCAGCAGTTAGGGTTTCCTGTATAGAAACACATCCGTGTGAAACTGGCCTGGCCCTTGGCTTCTCATTCCCATCCCAGTACTGGACTCTATCCCAGAATGACATCAGCTTGACATAGAGACACACACACACAAACATACACAACCTCACCATTATCCCAGGCCTACATTTCCTGTGTGCAGTGTGCAAAGGGCTGCGTATGAGGTTATCTTTTCTCCAGTTTGAGAGTCACAAGGCGCAGAATGTTCATTATCATCTGATGGCAGAATGAAGCAGCTGACTTGGCTAAAGGGCACTGGAAAGTTTTGAAACACAGCCTGACTGTTGTGCATAAAATGCTGGCTGGATTACCACTTCTAGCATCTCTAAATATCAATGATAAAATTAGATATTGTAAAAGAAACTCTCAAAGACTTGCACAAGACACACTCCTGACTGGGAACATTTGTTTCACGTCATTCTCAATTTCTCTTTCCTCTCATTTCCTGTCATCTCTCTGCCTCTGGCTATAAACTAAGCACTTAAAATGTTGCTAAATAATACTAATTTTTAAAAGGACTGCATGTTAAGCTTATTGGTCACTTCCATGTGTTTCTCCAGGTGCATGATGGCTTTCCCCTGCGGCTGTGGAAGGTGACCGTGGAGGTGCCTGCAGGTCCTGAGGAGGTTCTGACACGAGTGATGCGGGAGCAGGGCTACTGGGACGAGGACCTGCTCGAAAGCCGAGTGGTGGAGACCCTGGATGAGAGGACAGAGGTCTACCAGTACGTCAGGAACACCATGGCTCCACATCCCACCAGAGACCACCTGGTCCTCAGGTAGACATCAGCCCATTGTCCTTCTCTTCCTCCATGACTCACCTCTTTGTCTTCATCTTTTTGATGTTCTGATTTATTGTTGTTTTCTAATACAAACTCTTAACTCTCTCCACCAGAACGTGGGTAACAGACCTGCCAAAGGGAGCATGTGCAGTGGTGTGTACATCTGTGGACCATGAAGGCGCGCCTGTTGTCGGCGTTCGGGCAAATGTCCTCACCTCACGCTACTTCATCGAGCCCTGTGGAACCAACAAATCCAGACTCACACATATTTCTAGGATCGACTGCAGGTGAGTGAACGATTGACAGGAGCAAAAACAAACCCAAAATCCAATTGCTTCTTTTTACCTCTACCCCTTATTTGAGTGTCACTTTGCTGTTTTACTGTTAGAAGCAGTAGTGGTTAAACTCTTTAACTGTGAAATAGGACAACCCTTCAAGACCCTGATACGTCATCAGTATCGTCAGTGATGACATTTACCTAAACAGACGTGACTATAGAAATAAGGGTATTATCACAATGACATTTGCTATTTATGGGATTAGTTTTATGTCATAATTCGATCAAACAAGTCATCAGAAGAAAGAACACTGCGTCACTGCTTCACCCTACCCCTCTACCCCAGCAAGAATCAGGACACCCTACCCCCTAGATGTGAACGCACACTACAGAGGGTTAAGGGCTAAGTCGTAGGGGCAAGGGGTATATTGGTATTGAGCTGTAGTCGTTTTTAGTGGTCATTCAGTGTCCTATAGCTGGTGACACATTGAGCTAACAAGACATCTCTTTTATTTTTTCCCAGGGGTCGTTTCCCAGAGTGGTACAATAAACTCTATGGACACTTGTGCGCTGCTGAGGTGGCGCGGATACGTGACTCATTCACCGTGCCCATGGACAAATGAGAAAGCAGTGTGCAATTTGGGCACTGACAGACTTGACAGCTCCTTTGGACCATAATTTAGATCCTACAGAGGACTCAAAATGACTCATTCCACTCATTCCAACAGAGAGGTCGATGGGGTCCAAACCTCTTTACACTCACATTTAATGTACAAATCCTGGATCCTGGATTGAAGGACTTTTTTATTTTTTTGCTCTGATTTTGTTACAACAGACTGATGTTATCGTCTAAAACTGTTCTGTCAGGGCTTTCAGAACACTCCCGAGAGGACTCGTGTCACACAAACATTTCTGCGGGCCAAAGGACATGATGTCACTGATACAGGATGTGAGGTTTATCCAAAGGGTGCTATTGCTTCTGAGAAGCAAAGGGGGGTGTGTGAGTGTGTGTGCATGAGTGTTTAAAGCAACAAACGGTTAATAAATACATATTTCTCACACTGGTTTTCCAGTGGCAGCATAATGTGTACATACAGTATTCTGTTCACAGTAATGGTTTATGTATGTCTTGTGTTACCTCTGTCTCTTTCTGTTACAATAATGCACAGGAGGAACAGTAGATAATATTATGGTCAGCTGATTGATGAATCCATGGGTGAAGAAAGATGTGAATGTGTTGGGAACATGCAGACTGAGCAGAGACAACAGATGGGATATAGTGAGATGACAGGTGGCTGATAGCATAGAGGGTTTTAGTGTTTAGAAAGGCAGAGACAGATGAAAATCGGTGGCTGGCTCACCAAAAAAAGAAGTAAGGATCAAAGAAAAGGCCTCATTTACTAAGATACAAATAAGACGTCCCCTCATTTTGTTCCTGAAGACACATGGGCAGAATTAGTCACCGTGCTAGGAACAAGTCACAAGTGCAAAAAAGCAATTTTTGAACAACAGTAAGAGCTCATCAGTAGCTGTTTCTGACTGAGGCTCAGTGTTAGAGATGGGGAATGTTGCATATTTAATAATGGACCAAATATGAAAAAAGCTAAAATAAGTACTGAGCTTTTCCTCCCCTGTTAAAAAAAGTTTTTGGTAGTGTTATTAAGTGCACAGTCAGTTGTTTTAGGCCGCACTTCACTTACATATACATGCTGAAAAAAAATACTGATTTCACAATAATCCTGATGTACATGAGAACAGAAAAAACAATGCACTGTTCCAACCTGCAACCTCTGGCTAGTCCTATAAAGATGAGAAGTAAAGAGAGAAAAAATGGTCCTTTTATAAAGGTGGAGATTTTACAGGTTTTACTGTAAAGAAGAGGGCAGACTGAATGTTTGTGTGATTTCAAAGGAAGGAAAACGATCTATTGTGTAAGCTTCTTTCTCCGTACTGTCTTCTTCAGTGTTTAAAAAAGAAGTAAGTGATTTAGGTTCTTAGAAACCTTCTTCACTCATAACACTCACGCTTCAATCTGAGGGCGCACATTTTTTTCCCGTGTTGAGTTGTGTGATTAATTCGCTAAGCCATTGTTCTTATCGTAAATGTCTGTACTTTTAACTGTGTCTCTGCCAAATAATAACGCATGACAATGACAGTTAATTTAAAACAAATATATTTATACCTCAGATATATGTTTGTTTTGTATCATACCATCTTATTTTATTTTATTGTAAATGTTAAGCTTTGTGTTACAGAAATGAACAAATGTTTTATCTTTTTTATTAATATTATTTCTGTACAGGTTAATCAAAGTGCACTATTAAATGTATTAAAATAAAGTTTAAAAAAAAAAAGCCTCATTCGTCATTTGTTTACACTTATGGCTCACTGCTCCACTAATTCTGAATATGACAATACACAGCATATCCGTTTAGATGTTCTGAATGAGGCCTTTTTTCAAAGTTAGCATTTTCTGAATAAGACAGAGGATATGAAGATATTCATATCTGCATTCTTTAGACATATACATATACAGCACATTCAGAATAAGCGCCTCATCTGGGGGTTTACAGCAGTTTGTGACACATGGCCTCTTGCATGTTTACGGTCAGCTCTGTGTGTTGTCATGGATACGCTTTACACAAACCAACAAGCCAAAAGTTTGGGAGATGCATACCCAAAACAAAGGCCCATTTTTCTGGTCGGATGGGAAAACACATCTTTCAAACATTATGAAAGAGTGGATATAAACAGATTTTTGGATATATGCAAATATAATGCCGACCTTCTCAAGAAGATGATTAAAGGAATGAAAGACTGAGGCTATTTTTGCACGATCCAACAAGTCTGCCACCAGTAGGAATCTTATTTTGATGCAAAGAAGCTAAATGGCACAAGCAGCTCCAGCTGTTCCACTTTTCTGTATTTTGACGTGATGAACGACATGTTAGGGGATATTAATTGGAGTCTGTATGTAAACAGGAGTATTACTGGAATATGTATTTTTGTTAACCATGTAAGCATCTTAGTAGGAATATTGTCTTTTTCAAATTAAGGGCAAAAACCTAATTATTTTGTGCATGTAAACATAGTCATCATATGGCTGAAAGCTGTGGAATAAGGTAGTAAGCAGACTTTTAATTTAGTTAAAATACTCTGCCCAGGATGAATGAACTGTCATGTCTTTTATTTTTGCAGGTCAGAAGTAAGTCTCAAGTCTTTGCGCTCAAGTCCCAAGTCAAGTCCCCAAGTCCTACACTTTAAGCCTCAAGTCCTAAACCATTCATAATGCGCTCTTCTCCATATATAATGCCATATTAACAACAGACTAATATTATACCCTTTTTCCACCATTTTAAACATGGGTAAACCTGCTAAAAATAGGTGATAGACTCTTTTCCCACTGCCAGTACACCAGAGCTGCAGCAGATGAGCATGTCTATCTGTGTGTTTTTTACGTTCGACATCATGGACATGCCGGAAAACAGGTTAGTAAACAGCGGGAAAAAAAGAAAAAACCTGTGAAAATTTTAAGGTGCTTCCTTCTTCTTATGTATCTCTTATTTATTCAGTCTCTGTATCAAACATGATGCAGACTAGTTTGGATTGATATTTAAAAGCTGCTTGGGCAAACAGAAGGTATTTGGTGGTGACATGTCATTGCATCTTGCAAGTTAAGGGGCAAAAATTAGCTCACCTTCATGTTGTGTTTCCATCAATGCTGATCAGAGTTGGAGGTGATAAATACCAATAACTACTGCAGAGTTGTTTGACCCAGGTGTGAATGCTGATGTTAACCTTTCCCATTACATTAAAAAGCAAGATGTTAGCGGGTGTTAGTGTGTTTTTATATGCAGTGAAAATTGGGCGATATCTTAATTCTACAAATATCCTGAATGCTTTTTAAAATTTGTCCTTATTTGTTGTAAACACGTTTGTTTGAAGTTGTTGCATCTCTGTCTGTAATTTTCGACCTGCACATTTTACATACTGCGATTTGTTTTTTGTTGACCACCACATAGTTTTTGATAACTTGACTGGCTGCTGTCTGATTGGTTCAAACAAAGTGGATCTGGGGAATTAAGTGTCGAGGTGTTGGACAAGAATATCATTAATGTTAGCTAATTCACAAAATGAAGTGACTCATGGTACACATTTTAATGAACATACATTTTAATCTTTGGATTTGGGGCAAGGTGTAAAGTATTTTCAAGTCAGAAGGCTCAAGTACAAGTGAAGTAATGAGTCATTGGTGTTAAAGTCAAGTTCTCAACTCAACTAAAATTTATTTATAAAGCATA
>JAPZEB010000020.1:10875476-10898879 GCA_029783705.1 Chaetodon striatus | reverse complement strand
GCTCAGAAAGCCAGTGTGCTAGAAAAACAATCTAATGATGAGAACACACAAGTGAGATCTGACAGGCTTTAATAAGGGGTGCCAAACCCAAGATAACATAAGAAGAACTCTACACATCACTGAACATGTTAAATACAAAAATATCTTAGCAGCCTTGAAAAGCCTTGACGTAGAAAAAGCATTTGACAGTGTAAATTTGGCGTTTCTGTTTGAGGTACTCAAGAAAATTGGACTCAACAACAAGGCCATCCAATGTATTAAAACACCTTACCAAAAACCTACTGCAAGGATAAAAATAAATGGCAGTCTGACTGAGTGTTTAATATTAGAACAGTCTACCAGGCAGGGATGTTGTCTTTCACTGACCTTATTCACATGTTTTTTATAGAGCCTCTGGCCCAACATGTAGGCAGAGCAATGACTCTGTAGTGTAAAAGCGCTTTGAATGGTCAGAAGACTAGAAAGGCACTATACAAATGCAAGCCCATTTACCAAGACCAGTCGTGGATACAAATTGAACTTGTCTAAAACACAAATTTTAACGATGATAAGGCCAAGAGTCAGATTTGAAACATTACAGACTGGGAAATACAAAAGGGGGTATGGTATTGCCAAACCTTAGGGATTATTTCTATGCAGCAAAAAGTAGTTGAGTAATTTATTTGCTGAAGGACTAAGATACAAATAGTCTAGAGCAACACACGCAAGGAAGGCAGACAGAGACATAGAGCAGGATTTACTTGAACAGGTGGATAATGTCACTCGATTAATGCCACAATTGTTGTTTCATCTTGTATGAAAATAGATTAAGAACGATATATGACAGATATCCACACAACTCTTGACTAGAGGTTCAAACAATTGATTCCAAGAAATATAACAACATTATGCACAATAGTGAAATATGGGAGCTGAAGAAGTTCAACCTGCCAAAATGATGGTGCACTTCTACATCACCATCATCAAGTCCATCCTCACCTCCTCCATCACCATCTGTAACGCTGCTGCCACTGCCAAGGAGAAGGGCAGACTGCAGCATATCGTTTGCTCTGCTGAGAAGGTTCTTGGCTGCAATCTGCCACCCCTCAGGGACTTGCACACCTCCAGGACCCTGAGGTGTTTTTAATTTAATTATCTCTCATAATCTCATGCACCAATACACCAAATTAAAGTCCCTGTATGTGGAAACCTACTTGGAGATAAACATGGTTCTGATTTGCAATTTAGGGACTTTTATGACAGAGCAATAAAATTCAATGTAAATTTAGATAAAAATTGAATAATTAGAGCTTTAATTGGAGATTTAAAATATAAAGTATTATAGAATAATATATACATTATTTCAAGGAGAAAAAACAAACAAATAACACAAACCCAGGAACTATATTGATATATTATATTCAGTCCTTTATATTATGGTAAAGTCTGTCTACAAGATTGTTTGGTTGTTTTGTTTTTGTTTCATTTATTAGTGAAACAGAAATTCACTGCTGTATTGTCACTACACATTATATGCATTTTATGGCCCATTTTTATAACACCCCAAATCTAAGAGCAAATATTGTCTATAGCACAATCATGTTGGAGCAGGTGTGAGGCAACAGATGTAGGACAGTCCCATGTATTCTGGCTTTGTCCTGAAACTGTATAGTTTAGTTTAGGGAAGTGTTCCCATGTTTATTATGAAAATTCTGGGCTATGATATACTTAGGTCATGTACAGTAGTGTACTTTGGTAATGTAATAATATTGTGTTAAGAGGAGACAGATATTTTCTGAAAATCTTTTTTTTTTTTTGTTAAGATTATGTTTTTTGGCCTTTGTGCATTTATTAAATAGAAGAGGGTGAAATGGGGGGAGAGAGAGAGAGAGGCTGGACTTGGTGAGGCATTGCCTCTGTACATGGGGCACCGGCACTATCCACTAAGCTACTGATGCCCCAATACCTTTGAAAAATCTTGTTGGCAGCTTGTAAAAAGGCCATGATGAGGAGAGGAGCAAGGCAGAACCACCAACATAAGATGGAAAGCTGGAAACTGTGAATAAAATATATAATGGAACACTTAACTCATAGGATGAGAGCTCAAGAGGAGCGATGTTGAGAGAAATGCATGACCTTCACATGTTTACATCAAGAGGAGAGAAAGAACCACTGAAAATTGAACAGGGTAATCCAGATCTTTACATATTTTTTTCTTCTATATGTGATGTTTCTGTCATGGAAAAGCAAAAAGAATAAAGAATTTTTAAAAAATGAACACACAAGTGCCACGAACAGTGCAGAAAATGCATCGACAGTTTATGCAGAAGCTCCGGCTCCTGTCTCGCTTCAGTCCTTCAGATTTTGTTAAAGTCTGTCTAAAGCCTCCCACAGACTGTGAGATTTTAGCAATTTAACATAGAGGGTCACATTATTAAATAAGCTTAAGTTTTGTGGGCACTATATACTGCAGTGTGTCTGTGTGTGTGTTTGCTAACTGCTAGGTTGCTCCCTTGGCAGATGCAACTCTGCTACGATTTCATTCCATACTTTCCTTCTTTGTGTGATAATGGTAAGAGCTGGAGGACACATCATACAGGCAAGGCTTCTGCTGCCACATCTCCACAGGGTTTTCCTCTTTGCTGGAATCCCACACATTTCTTTTAGTTTTGTCTCCATGGTGAGCTGCTATCTGTCTCTTTGTTTGGGTTTAGGGCAAATGTGTCATTTCATGCAGCATGTCTGTTGGTTGGTTTGTAGACATAGGTCGTAACAGCAGTCACACAGTGAGATGATCATCCCAAATTTCAGACTGTCAGAATTTTATCCCAGGCTGTCTTTGATTACAAGACTGTGACGGTGGCCATCCTTGAACCACTCTCAGTATGCGATATAGGACCACTGTTTTAGAGCCACGACCAAAGATATTGCCACGTTTCTTACACATTGGTCATCTTACATTTGTGACGGTCCAAAATTGCACAGTGTGTACAGGGCTTAACAGATATTTGGCTGTTTTGTTTTTGTTTCATTTGTTTGTTAAACACAGAAACTCACTGCTGTATTATCACCAAACACTATGTACACTTTAATGTAATTTATAACAATTTACAAAATGTTTCTCAAAGAAGCGAATTAAAAAAAAAAAACAGTGAAGGCAATAGTTGCCTGCTGGGGTCTTTTTTTTCGCAGTAATGGACCACTTTAACCACTAGAGGGCAGGGTCCCTCCACAATATACAAAGTCACATCAGGTTCAGGCCCTGTCCTTACTTAACCCCACACCGCTCCATTATGCAAATCCTTTCCAGCCCTTAAAGCACTGTATACATTACCAAATAGATGGAAAAGCATCAACAGTGGTAAAAACACTGATCGTTTCTGCAGCATGACTTCACAAGAAAAGATTATTATTAAAGTGGTATTACAGTATGCCTGGCTTAAGGTCACATTTACAGCAAAGCATATGAAGAATGTATGAAGGGTGAAAGCTATTTGACATATCTGATCAATGTAGTGTTAGCAGACAAATGTTTCATGTTTTTTTTTTCTTATTTTGCTTTTTCTGCCTTTGCCTCTTGGCTCTCTAGAGTCTTACAATAACAGCACTGTTCGGATTTAGTTGCAGTTGAGTAAGACTTGTCATGCTTCTTTTCATTGGTAATTATCACAACATTCTCCACAGGTGACACACAGTACATCATGTGTTTCCTTGAGACCTGAGCTATTATTTGTGATCTTAAATCAGTGATAAGAGAACAGCAGGCTGTTTGGAGGCTGTTACAGTGCTGTTCACATATAAAACCACTAAATATATTTTATGTGTTTATTTTCTGAAGGACTGTATAGTCCGAGTCAAATTTAGATTGAATATATTGTTTCATAGAGAGATTTAATACATTTATTTTCATCATTGAACTGTACGTGGATCATTTAAAATGCCTGCAACAGCAACAAGACACCTTCATATTCTTTTGAGGTCATGTGCTTTTGCAGTTTTCATTGTCAATGTGACATGTTACTAACTTTAGCTACTGTGCTGTAAGAGACAACACGATGGTTACAGGGCCAGCAGTAGCACATGATGAGATGACAGGTGATGGTGGGAGGTGACAGAGTGCAACATGTTCTGACAGCAGATCTGCATTAAGCATCTCTCCTGGTTAAACCATACTGGGTTTGGAAAGGAAGACCGTGGACTTCTTCTAAGAGGGAGATGATAAATGCTAAAGCTGCAAATACAAAAAGCTGTACAAGGACATATTACATAGCCTATAAAACAACTAACATGTAGAACAAATGTGGAGATACCACAAAGACAAAAACTAAACAAAGAGAAATAACCCTCTTAAAGGTCCAGTGGGTAGGATTTAGGAGGATCTATTTGCAGAGACAGAATAAAATATTCACAACTGTGTTCTTGTTATTGTTTAATCAGCTGAAAGTAAGATGAGTGTTTACTTAAAATGAGCCATGGAACAGTTTTTTTTTTCCAGGAGTCTGCCATGTTATCCTACAGTAGCCTAGAACAGACAATCAAACACTAGCCCTTGATAGGGTTATTTGAGTTGGCCGCCATTGTACCCCTACATGCTTGCCAAACAGGACAGGTTTCAATTGATTGCAATCTGCACCCTTTGCTGCTAGATGCCAATAAATCCTACACACTAGACCTTTAAGTCTAGCCTACATGACAGAAATATCCAGAGGTAACAGGTAGAAATGTCTGTCAGTCCTGGGGCTTTGTGTGTGCAGGGTTTAAGAACAAATTAAAGATTATAAAAACTGATTGTATGCAAGGTCCGTTATTTTACTACCTTTACATTGAGGTCATTTATGCTAACACGAATAATGCACACTTACTCCATGCCACAAAAGTTTAATCAAGCCAATGTTTGGATCCTACTTGGATCTTTTTCAGGTCAAAATGAATTTATGCCAGAGCTGTGGACTCGAGTCACTTGACTGGGACATGAGTCAGAACTTTGATGACATTTGGCTCGACAAAATCAAAACTTGACTTGCAACTTGATGTGGATTTGAACACCAGTAACTTGTGACTTCACGTGGACTTGAGCCTTTTGATTTGACTTTAAAATACTTGATGCCTTCCCCCAAGCCCACAGATTTGATTGTATGTTGTTTAAAAAGCCTTAAATCAATTCACTTCCAGAATCCACTAACATTTACACTATTCATTACTTCCCCAGATCCGTTTGGTTTGAACCAATCTGTATAGCATCCAGTGAATTTGCAGGTGATAACCACAAAAAGCTCACATACAAAAACTACAAGGTGGGCAACGAAAAAATAAATTGCAGTATGCAAAATGTGCAGGTCAAAAATTACAATGACAGACAAAGATGCAACAATTTCCAGCTTCATTCAACATCTGAAGTTGCACAGAGAACAGTAGCCTAACTCAAGTTAATGATATAATGCTTAATTACATTACTCTGTTGTTGAAATAACAATATATTTGGTTTATGACTTGTTTGGGATGCAAAGTTTAGTGCAAGGACTTGAGACTTACTTGCAAAACAATTGCTTGGTTCCACCTCTTATCTATGCTGAAACATTAGTAATAATCATCACAAATACAATAGCCTGCAAGCCACACTATTCACCCTGTGTCAATAAGTGGGCCAGTCAGACATTCATTTCTTGTCTTTCTTGATTAGTGCAAAATGTGCAATCACAAACAGGAGATGCACAGTAAAAAGGAGGTTAGTGTAAAACACGTGACAGAAAGTGCCAATAAAAAAGAGGTTAGACACAGCTAGGGAAGACAGAATGTATTATATAAAATTGAAACTTGGAATGTGTTACAAAATCTTATTACACAACCAGTTATGAGAGGGGTCTTCAGGGTAAGTTTTCTTGCAGCCTACTAAAAAACGTATTGATAAATATATCAACAAGGACTTACATGATTTTGTTATTTTTTATTGTTTTATGTTCCTGCTGCAGCCTGAGGGGAGAAAGGCAGAGGACTTTGGGGCAATGGGAACGCTGTAACCTGGCACAGTCACTCAACTCCACTACGTCCTTTCCGTAGTTATGAAACTTTCGAACGCAGGTTTTGTAACCGAGACGCTCTGACCAATCACGGCACGAGTTTGCTGCTCACGTGACCGTGTTTTTTATGTAACAAACGACTGTCTATGGGAAAGTCGGTCCACCACACTACCAAGGACCGCGGCAGCTATAGAAATGTATAGACACGTTAACAGAAAAAAAGCTAAATACACATAACGTTTGGTTTTTAGACGCTACAATGTCGCTCCATTCGCAAGTGGAGGACACACAGGAGGAGAGAAGCGCCTTCTTCATCGGCGCTGACTCGGACGACGTCTCTGAGGAGCAGGACCACCATGAACTTATACTACAAAAAGCCAACGCGTTAGCATCGGAAAACTGCCTGAAAGAAGCCATTGACTGGTTTTCAGTTGCTATGCGGTATGGCACCGTGACACCGGAACAACTAAGCACCTTAGTGGACTGTATCCTTCGCAACTTTAAGAGTAAAGCGGCCGGGGCAGACTCACTTTCAGGCCGGAGTCAGGACGCAGGGGATAACGCTAGCTGTGTGCAAGATGTGTTTGACTGCCCCAACTGTCATAGTTTTTTAGGTGAACCTGTGACCATAGCCTGTGGACATTCGTATTGCAGAAGATGTTTACAACGACGGCTGCTCTCCAAATGTAAGCTGTGCAGCGAAGCTGTTAGCAGCAAGGTGAAAGTGAATGTAATTCTGTGCGGACTTTTAGAGAAAATGTTCCCAGATGAGCTGAAAAAGTCGAAAACACTATGTGAAGTGGACGAGCTGTGTAGAAGAAGACGCTACAAGGAAGCGGTGTCGCTAGCAACTGATGTTATTCAGTGTGGTGAGTGTTATTAACATTATATTACAGCCATGTTTCATAAAGTGGGGAGGTGTCCTCTGATGGTGTGTCTGCTGCGCACTCTCAGTGAGGATGATAGTACATGATGTCTCACTGGGACGTTTATTATGTAAACATTATATACGTCGGTTCAAAACTAGTCACTGTTTGTTGCTGCTGTACCCCGGGGGGTAGGAAGAGTTAGTTCTACTGACCAACATTTTGAAAAGCAATGCTTCATGTGTTGTACTGGTGCCAATCTCCTCCCATTGGCAGCTGTTTGATCTGGTAGGTCCTGCTTACGACACTCCACCAGCTGAGCATGCGCACTATGTGCAAGTTGCATAAGGCAGGTCGTGACACAGAGTGGGGCAGGTTTTGTAACTTATCAAGGGGGAGGGCATTTGAATTTTGTAACTGTAGTTGTTATGGAGCACAGTTTCATAAATGTTTTACAAGAGGATGAATGCGCCATTTGTTCGCCAATATATGAGGCAGGGTAAGGCTGGTGTTCCAGATAGACAGTCAGCCAGACAGTGACTTAGCTTTTGTAACAGATCCTAACGTTATGCAATGAGATAAACTAGGCTACTCCTGGGGCAGATGATTTAGAATTATTAAGTTAGTGATGATGGAGGTGTGTGGGTGATAATGCAAGTTCATATAAAGACTGTAAAGTTTGTATAGGTGATATCATTTTGAAATATGCCACTTTCACCAGTAACAACAGTGGTCTAAAGTGCCCTCTAGCAAGGTATTAAGTGCCCAGCTGCTCCAGTGGAGGTCACCTGAAGTTGGAGAACTGCCTGCATGTTTAGCTTTTATTGTGAAGTTCTCAGTTCTGAAAGATAAAAATGTACAGCTCTCAGTGTCATCTAGAACAGTGGTTTTCAACTAGTCCAGCCACAGGTTCCACATTTCTCCGTGCTCATTATTTCAAGTCCACAATTGTGTGGCCATGTCGGCCAGCTAGTTTGCTGTCTCTGACAAGTAGGGGTCCCTCAGTCACTCATTCTACAGCAAGAATTAACCTGTCGAAATAAAAGCTCTGTGTAAGAAATTCGTTGTACTTGAAATTAAAATGTGTTTTTTACAAATAGACACATTTGCAAGTCACTTGCAGTACATTCAGAATGGACCTGTGACCCACTTTTGGACTGCGACCCACCAGTTGCTAACCACTGGCCTCGAACATCTTTCCAAAGTCATTGTCTATGGAGCAGTTCCAGACCTAATACCCTATGATAGCACTCTAGTTTTTGAATGTCGGAGAAAATTATTCATGCTTACTTATAGTTTTGGGACTGTCTTAGACCAAAGGAATTACGTGTATGAACTTTGGAAATAAGCATAGTGCTCTAAGGAAATACTAATCGAACAAACAAAGTCAGAATAGTATGATGCATTGTGGTTAAGGCACTGCCTTCCAAGACAAATAGTCTTTTTTTTTTTTTTTTTTTTTTTTACTTAAACCACTGAGTCCTAAAGAACTTCTAATTATGAGAAGAACAATAGTCACTTACTCAGTTTTTTATGCTAGTGTAGTTTGGGGGTTATAGGCTTAAAATGCCAAATTCTTTTATCCTTGTCATAATGTGGCGATTCCTAACCCTGTCAATCAGGACACATGTTAATACCAGGTGTAAACGGGGCAGAGGAATTCCAATGTGTGGCAGTGTAGATTCATATCTTACCTTCCAAACCCTGTTAAAAATGTCTGACAAAGAGCTGGCAATATATTGAAATCAAATATTTGACCACATACCTTGGTATTTGTTTTGTGAATATATTGTTGAGTTGATTAGTGGTGCTTTCATAAAATATCATTCCAGTTATATAATTACGATATATAGCTCAGACGTAGTCTGGCAGTCTGGCTTGAAAATTTTTCTGGACCTTCACCTGGTTTATGGGAGCTTATGGAAACATCCATTGGAATCTGGGTCAAGTGATATAACACACATGTAACCTTACTGTGTCCCCGTTGACCTCTGTTACTCAAACACAGGGTATTTAGTGAAAGACACAACTCAAACTGAAGCATTGTAAGGGCTAGTGTTATCCTAACAACAGTGAAATGCCTAAACACAGTTGAGAGTCAAACCAGAATTATTTGTCTCCACATTTACCCTGCATGACTTTCACCAATTCTTTTACAAGAATATTTTCTTGAGGTCAGGTTATGACTGTGGAAAAGCTGGAAAACCATGACATCCCTTTGCAAAATATGAGTGCACAATTGACGGTGTCCCTGCATTGTGTAACTCAGACTTACAAAACCAGTTAATAAAAGCTCACTGACAGTTGAGAGACAACAGCGCGCACCACAGATCTGCAATATCTATGCTTATGTGTCCATTGGTTCTGCCCTGAAAACTTTGATGCATGTCATATCTCCATCTCTCCACTTATTAATCCCTATCTTCCTCTTTTGTCAAATTAATGCCAGAAAGAATCAAAAGTGAAAAACAGTGTTGCATGTTACTTTAAGGTCAAATGAGGGTTACTCACAACAGAACTGTGGCACTTTCTGACAAGACAGTCATGAGGCACTGGGTTAAGGATGCAGACTGTTGACACTGTGGCAGCAATAGAGTTGTACCACCTGCTTTTGACAGCAGCGCTGTGTCCTCAGTGCTGCAGACAACCTGAGAAGCAGGACTGAAACTTCCAGATATTCAGGAGTACTTTGTTGATGTTATGGCATCTAGATAAACCACCTGTGGTTCTGTTCACATTAGCATCTGCCATATACCAGAAAAATGAACAAAATCCCATTAGTCTCAATGAGAGGTAATAAATTATTTGGAAAAATAGCATGTCATGCGCAGAAAAAGCATGACTCAGTCTGTGAAGAAAATTAATCTTGTTAAACTTCTGAGGGATTGCAGGTAAACGTAATCCACTAACAGAATTCATTTGTCAGGAATGTCTGCAGGACACACTGATGGAAAAGACAGAAACTTGCTCACAACAAAGTGATGTAGTTGAGTGAATAGCTGAATGTCAAATGGCTAGCTTTTAATGCAATTCACGTACAAAAAGTCACGTATGTTTATATTTAGTTATTATCCCAAATAATGTAGCCATTCCTGAAAGGGTGAAAAGTTGTTTTGGGCTTCCACACATTGTTTGCTAGTGATTTGGCGTACATGCTATTATTAGTAGCTGTTGTGTCCCCTTTAATGCATCCTATCATTCAGTGCAGAAATATAAATCCCACTGATCTTCCCATGCATCTTATTTGTCTTTGCATTGTCGGCAGAGAATTCAGTGCCACAGTTAATATATAAATTGTATTTGTCATGCAGTTATGTAACATATGACCCGCAGGAAGTGACAGAGTTTAAAACCTGTTAAGGTAAATAGTACCTACTCACACACAAAGAAAAGGTTTTAGGTTTGCCCATTAAATTGTAGACAATCTGATGTGGTCACTATATCAAGTGTGGTGCTGTGTTTCATGATATAAAGACAACCCACAATTGGATGATACCTGTTAAATGCTCTGCTTTCCAATATTTAAAGAACAATATTCCAATAAAAAAACCTTTTCTCATTGCAATTTTTTCTCTCCCCTCTTTCTCATGTCCCCTGCAGATCCAGAGATGACAGCAGTGGCTCGACTGTCTCGGGCGGAAGCGTACATGGCTCTCAAACTGTACCGTCTGGCTTTGGAGGACACAGAGTTCAGTCCTGGGTCCAGCTGTTCTGCTGAAGTAGGTCACTCACTAATACTGCAGTCATTTGTTATCCCAGGCTACAGAAATATCAAGTTTGTTTTGAAAATCTTCTCTATGAGGCACAGTTGGTGTGACGCTGTGATGAGAGTAGGCTCGTCATGATAATTATTGGCAAATTGTAAGATATAGCCACATGACCTTGATCATTTTACTGACCCTGATATTGCCTGTTGTGTTTACATGTGTGTTTGTGTACATGTTAATTTCACCACAATTTTAGCCAACATGATGCCAGAATAAAAAGCAGGGTATTCCTGACCATTAGAAGACTTGGGTGCAGCCATTCTCCTTTTATTTTCTCTCCACCTCTGTCTTCACGTGTGAGTCCGAAGAGAAATAAAACGTTACGAAGACAACACAGCATAGTTTACCGGCAGCACTTCTGGAATGTAAGAGGCACTGTCCTGATAGTAGTTAGCCTGCCAACCCGTGGGATCAAGACTAAAAGTCAGTCATTTCTAGTTTTACCCTCCTACAAAAAATCATCCTCCACTCCGTAAATCCACTAGCAAGCTGCAGCGAACGGGCTGGATTCTGGAGGTTGTTCCCATAGCTTAGCTAATCTTTCAGTTAGTTTTAAGAGACATCGCTTGGTTAAGTTTTTTGTTAGACGAATTTTTTATACTTTAATAAGTCTCAAACCTAGTCATTTTGGACTACTCCTTTAAAAGAACTCTATTCTTACATATTTTCTCTTGTAAATCAGATTAACAGATGTTAATTACTTTTGTAAAAATACATATTTTCAGATTTCCTTGACTGACTATTCTTCAGAATTTCATTGCTCTTTGAAAGGGTCTACTGGCATTATTATGCTATCATATCAAAAGTAAATTAAATATTATTGTTTATTGTAATTGTTTCTGGAACAATATGTCATCCAATAAAAGCAGGTATGGTGACAGGCCTTTATGAGAGGATAATGAATGTTGGATATGACACCAAATTTAATACCTGGTATTTGGTAGGTGGCACTACAAGGTTGTGTATGTATGCCCACACACCTGCCTTGACCTGCTTGAGTCTGGCAGTAAGTTTCTTCTGATATATTGGTCAGCTGGTCATTACTAAGAAAAGGTGTATTTTAAGATTGCCACCCACAAAGCCACAGGAGGGAAGAATCTAATTTGTGGTGTCATTGGATTATAGTTACTATAGTTAGAGTTAATTGTAGGCCAGACGTCAGTAACACAGAATCATGCTTATTAATTTTTTTTGTTTTTTTTATAGAATACAAGTTTATTTTTGATGCGTGTGTTGGCAGCTGAATTCATTCAATCATAGTCTTAAGAATAAGTTGTCAGTGGTGACCCTGTTTGTATGTTTACACAGTGTATTTTTAGCAGCCCTCTGCTGTTTTTAGTATTGTATAAAAGGCCTTCTCATAGGGTAAACAAGTTAAGAGTATCATGACTAAAGAAGGTTTCCAGACCACAACTGAGAATGCAGTGATTAAGGTCAAAGTCACTATTGACTATTATATCACTAACAGGAGACTAAATGTCTGGGTTGAAGCCTGGGTTACTTTTTATTCGTGGTGCCAAGTATATCATGAAAAAAACCCTGTGCATTTCGAATTGATTTATTGAATAGGACTTGAATACTGCATTTAGGAGAAGCTGTGTCTCTCACTTATGTTTAGAAAATCCGTGTTCTGTATGGCTGTTGGTAAAACAGTTCAGCATGCCTTGACTTTGCCTTGATTTTGAATCTGTTGTTAAGATTCATGTAAAGCATGAAAATGTTTGTGTACACATTAGTGAAAGGGACTAAGCATGAAAGTGAGTATGCAGTGTAAACATAAATACTGGTGTAAATATATGATTTCTCTCTTTGTGTTCTCAGGCTTTGTTTAGAAAAGCTATGGTGCTGCACGAGATGGGCCAAGTGGACGAATCTCTCCAAGTCTTTCTCCGCTGCCTGGCCGTGGATGAGGACTTCCCCTGTGCTAAAAGACAAGTGGAAAAGGTGAGAAAGTTTAAGAGAAAGAAGTTATGATAAGTCTGCTGAGTGTGGGAAGAGAAAAAGACGTAACATTAGACTGTCAGTTGAGGTCACGCAGTGTTAATGCAAGTCAGCTGGAAGAGCTAGCTGCAGTATACTGTAAAAATCAAGTACCACTGCTTCAAGGAATCTGTACATGGATGTCCCAACTCTTTGATTGGATAGCTAGGAACATAAAGCTCTCCCATTATGATCTTTATTGCACAAAGCCGTTTGTTCTGTTTTTATAGCGAGCATCTGCTATTCTACTGCATTGACTTAATGGAACTTCTATTCATGGCATGGATCTTAAAATTCCACTAAGGCTTTACGACTAAATAAACAGTTAAACTGGAAACAAGGAAGAGATGCTTTGTTTTACAGGCATCCTGATGATAGTACCTCTTGTGTTGCTGTGTTTTAATTGGATATACATCATACATTGTCCTCCATGCTTGTAATTGTGTCTTGAATGTGCTGGCAGAGATAATTTACAGCACCCATATTATTCCACTCATCCATATTGATTTAAGTCAGTAAGAGCATATGCCATTTTTTACAGTTTATGGACAAAATCAAGATGTGCACCACCACCCATTCAAATAAAAAGTGCAAATATAAAAATCTATGATAAACATACCAAAACAGTGCAAAACATAGGCTACAATGCAAAAATGAGGTTAAGGGTCAGTCTGTCATGGAATTACATAAGTTGTTAGTGGGTCAGGTCTTGTGACTCTGACTGTAATGACATTAGTGCCACTTGACAGACTGATCACAGCGTTGTTGTTATGTAAGTGTGACACAGTTGACTCATGCATGCAGTCCCACGTACATTTTCAGAATAATGTGAAAGTTGGTGCCACTTTGTGATGAAACTTTGTTGCATTCAGTCGCTAATGCTGTTTTGTGTAATCCTCTCTGAATCATCATTGCATAAGGAAACATACATAATCACATTAGTCATCTCATACCAGTTTTCACTTGGTATAAAGTGTGTGAAATTGATCCGACTCGTTAAGGGATGCTGGTTTTATTGACGTCTTGTCTGAATTCTTTATCCTTCTGATCCTGAAAGAGACACTGTTCAGGCTGGACATCAATCCACACAAGCGTGGGAGCCAGACAACGTGCATCAATAGCATGTCAAATCAAGTTTGTGTAGCCTGTAATCACACTTAAAGTCTCAAAGGCCTTCCCAATACCCATATAATAAAAATGGAAAATTAACAAAATTGAAAATGACAGCCTCCAGCCCTGTTGCTCTCACGGAGAGATTATTAGGCATCCAAACAATGCTGAAAATATTGCTATACATTATGCCTACCATACGGTAGAAGACTTTGATACTTAAAAAAGACTTAAGTCTGACACCATCTTACATCTGTAGACAATGTCAGTTTTTAGGCACATATAAAAGATTTTGCAAAGACGGGGGATCTTGCAGGGTCACTGTTTGCGAGACTAGACTTTGTGATTATTTCCCATCCTGCTCCTGGTGGAAAATATCATTTAAGAAATATGATGTTTTAACAATGCTTAATATGTCTGCAAAAACACATAACTCTTCGTTAACGCCTTTCTAGTCAATTGGGCATTGGTATAATCCATAAAGATCAATTGTATTTGTGAACAAACATAACTTTTTGGATTTTGTTGCCACAACTGGCCACCAGCCTCCATTGGTTAGATGTGCTATTTTTCTGGCAGGAGACTGGCTGAATGAGAGGTGAACAGTTTTGTAAAGTAAGATTTCTCACTGAAATGAGAGCCAGTTGGTTGATCAGATACTCCAAATTAGACACAGACTGTTGTTCACTTCACAGCTCTTTCACAGTAGAAGAAATCCAAGACTCATTCAAGTTCTTGTGCCTCCCCATATTCCCCTCCATGTTTACCGTTTACCTGGTTTGGTGCCGGAGAGACTGAATTTGGACTGAGTTTTATGACCGCATTACACCAAACAATCGAGATCACAGGTGGACACATCAACTGACGTGGAACTCTTGTGATTTTTATCCTGGCAGTTGAAATTTGTGTGGGAAAAGAAAGTGGCTGAAAAAGTTTTTTGGTGTAAGGACAGGGCGTCACTCGTAGTAAAAAAGATAATAATGCAAAATCTGTAAACTTATTCACTCTTACACAAGATTTCTGTAAGCAGGTTTCTGGAAATAATGTCAATATAGAGTCTGTGACTGAACTGGGAGGAAACAATAATGGTGTTTGTTACTGGGTCTTACACACTGAGGTCAGACTGAGGTTATACTGATATCTGTTGTGAACATGGAGCAAGGCGACTCTTTGTACAAAGTTTGCTTTCTCTCCTCTCTTCACATCGCCATGTACACAGTCGTGACCAAGTTTGCTTTTGGTCTTGAAATGGATTTACCATAATGTGTGGTTGAGTCCTTTGTGAATAGAAACACTCACTGCATGTTTCCAGCCTTGAAAAAATTAAACTTTTTCTTTAAAAACATTTACATTTTCCCTCTCAACCTAGTCAATTCCAGCAAATAAGAAATAGTTTTTTTTCTTGCATCCTAGACACTTTTTAAACACAATTTCTGCCTGTTAGATGTGAAGAACTATATGTACAGGCTGACAAACATAGTGCTTTTTACAGATCCTTTGTGACCTGCTCTCCCACGCTGATGAGAATGTCAAGGTTGGCTTGAGGGAAACCACTCAGAACACATCGCCTCACTTGCGTAGTAAAACCCTTGTTGCCGATGCCCAAGCCCAACCACCGAGCCCAGTCCAAAGACAACACCAGAACCAGGTCCGCGCAGCCTCAGCACACCACCATCTGGACAACCAAGAGGTACGGGCAGACTGAATAATGACATTGACATTGTTTATCATTAAATAGGTTTAATGCTTGTGTCGCTGCATGTTTATTGAAATAATCGCCATCTTCTTACCCATCGTCCTCTGTCATTTTGCAGAAACGCTGGGAGAGCCTTGAGCGGCCTGGTCTGAGCAGAGCTCATTCCCTGCGGATGCATGGCTCCAGTTACGGTGAGGAAGGGCTGAAGAGAGTTTGCTCTGCTCCTCAGCTGGGGGACCAGGACAAGGGTACCTTGCTGAAGAGGAAGCTGTCAGTGTCAGACACAGAACCCTGTGTTGTGGACAGTGGAAGTAGCAAACTTAAAAAACAAGGTCAGAGGCCAGTCTGATGTCCAAACAAAATATATAATGATTATTTAGAACCAAATATATTTTACTTATTATTTTAAGAATTAATTGTAAAATGCTGTATTCTCTCTGGTTGACTTAAGGTGTGGGTAAAGGCTCCAAACAAAAGGCTGCCAAAGTGAACACTTGCAGAAGTGTCCCTAAGGACTTGCTGGACCCAAATGACCTGGAGTGCTCTCTCTGCATGAGGTAAGGTCACACACTAGTGGACACATGACTTAACACTCCTGTAAATAGGGATGTGCAGATTAGCAAATGATGGCCGATACTGATGTTTAATATCAGTTTTTGTTGTTGTTATTTATTCCACTTTTTGTGCCAGGGAAACAAAAGAAATCTTCATTCTAGCAAAGTTCTTCAGCCCTTTGAATGAGCACAAATTCAGTCATACAAATTTATGAAATAACTTAAAATGTAAGATTTTACATGGAAAATATCTTTTTTAGAAACTGCTTCAGATATCCTTTTATTATATATAATATATTGTTCCTTGCCAAAAACTGAATTTTACAAAATAACTTTTGAACACATCGTGATAACTTACAATTTACCTTTACCCAATCGTATTCACTTTAACAGAATAGAGCTCGAATGCATCATAATGTAACTCAGTGCATCCTCTGTTAGCTGTTAGTTCTGGCAGCTGGCAGCTAACAGCTAACGTTTACTAGCTCTCCTCCTCCTTATTTGCCAAAAAGCTGATAGCAGCTAACAAGGTGAATAATGGTCGATACTGATGTTCAGCAGTTAATTTGGTGCATCTCTATTTGTAAGTGACTTAAGATTCAGAATTTAACACTGGAACATTGCATCTCATGTGATCTGTCCAGGTTGTTCTATGAGCCTGTGACAACACCATGTGGCCACACCTTCTGTAAAAACTGTTTGGAACGCTGCCTGGACCATATGCCTCAGTGTCCCCTCTGCAAAGAGAGCCTGAAAGAGGTGAGAGCAGTCTTGTCATGTATTAAATTAGGATATTAATCTTATTGTGCTAATCAAACATTTATGTTCTTTGCTTCCTGTTATAATCACTAACTCATATCCTGCTGTCTCCAGTATCTAGCATGTAGGAAGTACAGGGTGACAACTGTGTTGGACATGCTGATCAAACAGTATTTGAGTCGGGAGCATGAAGAGAGGACTAAAACTCATTTGGAGGAGACCAGAGAGCTTTCTGAGTAAGTATTTTTATCTCTGGCCCTGATTCCAATGTTTATCATCAGAGGTTTCTATATGCAGACGTTTTAAAGCGGCTCACAGGGTCTAAAATGTTCTCTTCCTCCCTCCCTCCTTCTGCGCAGTCTGACGAAGAATGTGCCTATCTTTGTGTGTACCATGGCTTACCCCACTGTGCCTTGCCCCCTGCATGTCTTCGAGCCTCGTTACCGCCTCATGATCCGCCGCTGCATGGACACAGGCACGCGGCAGTTTGGGATGTGTATCAATGATCCCCAGAAAGGGTAAGCATGCAAGCACACTAACATGTCAGCATATGGATTTGTATGAGTAACAATACTAAAAGGCTTTAAAACCTGACACATTTGCACATCAGGGAAAAAGGAACCACTAGAACAAACTGCCAAAACTCACTTGTCTAAATAAATCAAAACTAACTTATTTCCATCCCTGCAGGTTTGCAGATTATGGCTGCATGCTGACCATTAGGAGTGTCCATTTTCTCCCTGATGGACGATCAGTAGTGGACACCATTGGAGGAAAACGCTTTCGGGTCCTGTCCCGAGGAATGAAGGATGGTTACAGTACTGCTGACATTGAGCATTTGGGTGATATCCGGGTAAGAACCACAGTAACTATCATTTGAATGGTTTTATCTACTGGGGATGCACCAATTTATCAGCCCAACATCGGTTTCGCCTTGTTGACTGCCATCGGCCTATCTGCAAATAAGATGACATTTCCTGATGGCAGTGGCTGATATTTTTCTGTTGTGTCACATCAATTTTGCCTGGGCTAAAAAGCAGAGCTCTGGATTAATGGTGTCCCACCACCCTGGTATCAATAGAAAACGTGTTTGGGACAAACACAGATTTTCCCTGCGACACAGTGGGCACTCACTGATAGTGAGTTCAAGGGCACAGTGAACTCACTATCAATGAGTCAGGGGATGCACCCTATTTTTTTCCTGATACTGCTACATTGTGAACAACAAATCTGCAGGAGGAGAGCTAGTAAACGGAAACTGTTAGCTGCTAGCTGTTAGTAGTCAAGGGCTGAAACTAGCAGCCAATGGAGATTGCTTTGAGTTACATTATGATGCATTCCTTTTCTATTCAGTGAAAATGAGTATTGGCCAAAGGTAAATTATCATGTTATCATGATGTGTAAAGATGCAGTCTTTTTAAACTCAGTTTTTGATGAGAAACTTGAATATTTACAGCTGTTTGAAGGAGAACTTCACAGCAATGTGAAACATATATTAGAGAGGGATTTTTGATATATATAATGTTAGAGGTGTTCTGGGCAAGTCCCATTGGTGAGAGGCCCCAGGGTAGACCCACAACACGATGAAGGGATTGCATATCTTGTCTGGCCTGGCAACGCTTTGGGCCTGGAAAGAGAGGCATCTGGAATACTTTGCACAGCCTGCTGCCCCTGCAACCTGGCTTCGGATAAGGGGCTGAAAATGGGTGGATGGATGGAGGCTGGATGGGTTGATAGTGAAAAGACTTTTGAAGCGTTTTAAATATTTTTCATGTGAAAAAATTTGTGTGGCTGAATTTGTGCTAATTTGCAAGTAGTGTAATGAAGAGCTGATAACTTCAGGACAATTGTTTTGATGGATTTCTTTGTTTCCTTGGCACGAAAGGGGGAATAAATAACAAAAAAAAATTCAACAACAACAACATACTCCTCAGTATTTGATTTCACAATTGGTGCATCCTCAGTATCTACAGTATTCTGTACTTTTCGAAACCAACTGTTGAGTCTACAGGGGTTAATATTGGGTGGGGTGTCACTTTTAAGTTGATTTGTTTTTCACATTACTGCCAGCTCTTTTTAAACAAATGTATTTTTAAGTTGCAACATTCCAAAAGTGACTGATGGGTTAATTGATTCTCTTTTATAAGGTGGAGGACAGTGATGAGCTGGAGAGACTGCAAGAACTGCATGATGCTGTATATGAGCAGGCCCGAGACTGGTTCCAGAACCTCAAGATCCACTTCCACAACCAGATCCTGCAGCACTTTGGACCAATGCCAGAACGAGAAGCTGACATCCAGGTAAACATCCAGTATACTGTCTCTCTACTTCCATCTGAAGAGACTTGCCTATTTCTGACCAGAGCAGTGGATGCAGGGACTATTTTGTAAACAAATCCCCTAAAGGTGCAGTCAGCCATTCTATTCCAATACAGTTTTTGTTAAGTTCAGTGAATATCCCCTCACGATTCGCTAGCTGTTTATTCTTTGTGTGCACTGAAAAAAATCCAGTGTTCATGCACAGCCCTGGCTCTGAAACTGGGAAACAAACAAAATGGCTTTAATCAAATTGTACAGCACTTTGCTGGCTGCTCTAACTCTTCTATGTCGTTGCCCATAGGGAACGTTGCTAAACCATAATATGAATGAAAGGTAAATAAACATCTGAGATGTTATAGTAGCTTCTGAGGGAGCACTGAGCACAAGAGGGGTGTATTTGTTCTTTCTCTACATTGCTGACCACCTTTAAGGAGTCTAATCTTTAACTACACGTCATTTCTGCACCAGACTGTAGCAGTAGTGTAGATGCCTGATGCCTGATTTGATGTAATACCAGAGTATAAGGTCTCATTTTTCCACTGGTCTCTGAGCTTGTTCAAACATTAATAATATATTTATGATTTCCTTCAGCAAGAATTAACATGCAAACTTAATATTCCCCTTGCATTCACTTCCTTTATGACACAAATAATAGCAGTTGGCTGATATATTACATGGTTGAAATGCATGGCTGGCAATGGCCTTGATAAAATTAGTAACTAGAACTAGTGAACTAGAAAATGATACCTGTGCTTAATTAAATTCTTCCTGGGCTGTTGACTGTCCACAATTTGGGCTGTTAGTGACTTAAAGTAGTGTCATTTTTGTAGAATTTGTCCAGCAGATGAATTAATGAAAATCCTCTGCAGCAGATGCTGGTGCAGATTCTGTTGAGAAGAAGTCATTTGTTTAACTGCCTGCCTCCTGTGCATGTGGCGGCCCCAAGTTTTTGAATAACCAGATGTACATTTAAATAAAGGAACACCAGTGGATAAATATTATATTAATATTTATTATTATTATCAGAACCGGTATCAGCTGAGCTCTCGCAGTCATTTTCTTCAAAATACTGCAGAGTTTGTGAGCTTTCATTACCTCGTCTGACACAGCAAGACGCTGTAGATTCTGAAGTCTGAAATTGGATCATCTCATGACACACTTGCCTTTTGGGGAAACCCACATTACACCGTGGATTCACCTGCCTCAGAAGTCTTAATACCGGAACACAGTTGTTGTGTACGCTCTGGCTGGTAGCCTGCAGCGCAGACAGGGATTACAGCTCTGCTCTTAGGACAACCATGGGGCGGAGTCCATTGACAATATAGGCTAAAGAGCTTTACGGGTGCTTCATACCTAATCCCACCGGCCCTGTTGCGTCAGAGGAGTGTCATGAAGAGAATCCCTGACTGTACCACATGTGTGCTCACTAAAAAAGGACCACAATTTTTAATGTTCTTATGTAAGTTTGGAACTTGTTTGTTTTAGGGAACAACACAGCAGTTCTTTGGCGAATGGCCAGGGTAAAATGTCAAACGTAGTATAGATGTAGTAAACCTTTTTCACTTCAAATCCTTAGACGTGTTGAGCAGATTTTGTAACTGTTTCAGTCTCTAACTCAAACAAAGAACGATTTTTTTAGCTGTGTTACTCTAGTGCAGACATGCATTCCTCTGGCAAATTACCGTAAAAGGTCATTTATGTTTGAACTCATTCAAGGGCTGTAGTTGCAGGGCAGAGTATTGTCCGCAATTAATACAAAATGTGTACTTCACCAAATTACCAATTGTGTAAATGGAGACTTAAACTCTTCTCACAGCTTCAGGCCTGTGAAAACAGCAGAAATGTTAATTAAAACTATATTTATAGTTTGTGTTGCATGTGTTGTATATAAAGAATGAAGAGTCACATAACTCTAAATGGCAGCAGTTACACAGGAGGTAGATGTGCACGAGTATTTTCACACACAGAGGTTTAATACTATTCCTCCTTTTTGCTAGGCGACCCCGAATGGTCCAGCCTGCTGCTGGTGGCTCCTGGCTGTTCTGCCTATCGACCCACGGTACCAGCTCTCTGTCCTCTCCATGACCAGCCTCAAAGAACGCCTGGTGAAGATCCAGCACATCCTCACATATCTGCAGAGCATCCCCAACAACTAGAGCTTCCTCCTCTAATCACCACAAACAGCTTCTGGACTCTGAAATGACATTAAAGCGGCCCCTGTATCAACATCTCACCAACTTTTGTTTCTACTGCTATCTGATCCTTCTGATCTTTGTTTTTACAGCTGCACGAGCCTGTGTTTTACAGTTCTTCATAAAAAGCCTCAGCAGTATAAAAGCAAAGCCGAAACATCCTCGAACTGTGGATCACTGAAACCAGAGATGTGGTCACACCACCTCAGGGATACTTCCTCTGACGCACATTATTTATTTGTGACTGTCGAAAATGATTAAAAAGAAATCTGCTCTCGATCCTAATGCTGTTCATTTTCAGCAGAACATCCCTGAGTGACCTTGTTGAAATGAGAAGAGCAGTTACTATTCCACTGGGTTGATATTTTGCCGTCAAAGGTGGCACAGGGAGTGAAGTATCTTAACCTTGAGCGAGGTGAAAAGAGTATTAAAGTTTGTGTTGTATCATCTCTGGTGAGAACAGTGAGGAGAAAGGGTTTTTTTAATCTGCTGGCTGTAATTTCTGTTAGTATGGAGGAGGGGTGAGGTGATTCTGTAGAACAAAATCCTAAATGCTGAAAGTCCAAAAAAGTGAAAGCAAGATATGGTTTCGATGAACCATGAAAAACAGATATGTGCAAAGCTTAAGTGCAGCTAAAGGCAGGTGAACGTGTATCAAACACTCATGAAAGTATTAATCGATATCTTCCGAGCATAACATTTTCTTCTTACTTTCTTTCCCCGCCATGCAAAACTTCCATTGCTGCCTCTTAGCTGTGGCAGAGGACCTTCCTGTTGAAAGAATGAGATGACTTGTGTTTCTTCCCATTGTTTTGCACTTTCTTCTAAGTCTTCATGCAAACATCGGCCCTTTTATCCATCCTAGCATCAGATCAGAGGAACACTGGTGGCCCTGAAATCACATCCTGATTCTACTTTCTAAATGCTTTTCTTCCTCTCACAGTTAACCTTAAGTCATATGCACTATCTTCCAAAATGTTATGGACCTTTGGAGACCCCGGTGGAGTGTGATTTTTGCAAAGAAGTGTTAAAGATTCAGTGGTTCTGTTGTAGTATTTGTCTCTCCTCTAAACCAAAAGATTCAGCTGCCCATTACATTAACTTAAACTAATTTATAAGAATATATTTGTACATTCTGACCATGTGTTTGTTTGAGAAATTCTAAGGGGGACTTGCAATATTATGACAAATCAAAACAAACAAAAACAGCATGTATAATACAACAAATGGGTTAGCATTATTCTTCATTCAAAGCTGCTCTCTGTCTACTTTAGAGGAGAGAGGACGGTACCTGCAGTGCTTCAGTCGAGACTGCATTTGCCTTACACCATTTTGCATTGTGATCTGAATAACACAATGCATTGGCTTGGTTACCATTCCTTTTTTGCCATAGTGTGAAGTATGTTTAATTGTATTTTTTTTCTCAGTTAGTTTAAGGCACCATTTGTGCACAATGTGTATTAGAAAATTCTTAAAATCCAAGTCAAGGCTGTTTTATGTAAATCATCTGTAAAAAGGCTTTTTGGACAGATCTTGGTTTTTTGGTCTGATGTTTAAGTTATCAATTTTCAATAATAAATGCACTTCTTTTTTCAACTTAAGCCTCAGTGTCCACTCTTTGACTGATGAAATAGAAAACATTGAGTGATAAAGTAGTGGCATGCTCAAGCTTTGGGCTCATAGCAAGGACCTCACTTAAAAATTTCAACTCAAGAAGTCAACTCAGGACTGTGTGGGTGTGGATTCATCAAATTTGACTGACAGTTATCAAACTCACCACTATGAGGCCTTGTCCACACATACATAGGGGTATTTTAAAACGTAGCCTTTTTTATGTGATTTGGCCTCAGGTCTACACTGACTTTTTTAGTTGACAACAGACCTTTTGTAAAACTACTTCCAGGGTGAAGATTTTCTTAAGTCCTGTTTTCAGTGTTGATGTCTAGACAGGGAAAACTGAGCATGTAGTTTGAGATGTCAGAGTGCCACGTTACCTCCTTTGTGAGGCATCACTAATGAGGTGACATTTTATGCAATGGCAGTGGTGACCAAAATAGTGCTGGTTCTAATCTTGCTAACAAGACTTTTTACATATTTGTGCTTAAATGTAGAGTTACTCTGTTACTATAATGAGGAACATAGGTGTCAGGATGAACTACAAAGGT
>JAPZEB010000020.1:10855721-10867603 GCA_029783705.1 Chaetodon striatus | reverse complement strand
GGTAAAAAGTACACAAGAGCTACTATACGACAAATAAATAAATAAATAAAATAAAATAAAATAAAATAGCTAAAAGTAAACATGGCCACTTTAGGCTTCTCTACAACACCCATCGTCCATCTGTCAGATGATGATAAGCCTCTTGGGGGCAAATTTTCTGAGATTTGGTGTAGTAAGAAGATATCCGGGCCAAGACTTTCTCTTTTGTACGCTGGTCTTTTTAGCTAATCCATATTAACAGATAAATGCATATGAATGTAGGTACATTTTAAAAAGCTAACATAAAGCTAAATCGTTGTCAGACGATAGATGTTGGGTTTCCATATTGCTGGCCAATACTTTCCACCTCTCTTCACAGATTGTTTACCTGCCACTCAAATATGATTGGTCAATACTACTCGGATTACAAAGGGGTTACAAATGGTAACTGGATGGCTTCTGATACCAAAATCTTGTCCCATTGCCGACAGATTTTGCATACATATGCAAATATCTACTGATAGAGATTAGGCTACATGTAGTCATTTGATCCATTGTTAATATAAAAATACTGATAAGAAAAGTTTTAAGTAAAAATAAAAAGAAGTCCGTTCATATGTGCTGAATGGCCCCTTTCTGTATGTTATAAATTTCTGAGGGCAAACCACTATTTGCACTTTTAGGTTATGTATAAGGCCATCAGTATGCTCCAGCCTCAATGCTTGTCAGGTGGTTGAACAGCATCTAAAACCCTTAACAAGGATTAACAAGGTTAACAAGGATTGAATTTCTCTTTTAAACTCTAATTTTTCTGTTTTTCATACAACTACTTTCTTTCAGGTGTACAAACAAGTGCAGTGCCTTCTTAGAAAGACTGTCTCAAAGTACACGCTGTTACCGCCATAAAAACAATCATAATATCTTTCCCTTCTCTGTGATGGCCAATTTTTTACCCCGACTTCCTTGCCTAAAGGCATGTTTTGCTGATTTCCAACCTGTGTCACTGCGGTGTGCGGAGTGTGTGGAGACTAATGGTGTTAAGCCATCTCCAAAGTATGCAGTGCTGGGCACTCCCTGCCCATGCTGTGAGTAAAACTCCAATGGATGACATGAAACGCGTCATTTTGTTTCATAAATGTGTCTCGGCTGGCGGACGAGCAGGAGCACCGGGAGCTGGTGGCGCAGGGGACACCTGGCTGCAATTCATCTGCACACACTGATGCACTGTGGTGACACAGACATGGTTGAAAGTCAGCAACGTATTCCTTTAGGAAGCCACAGTAGTGAAACCTCTGCACACTGTGGTTACCTAAACCAATTAATGGTAATATTCAAAGTCCAAATAGGAGTACTAGTGCTGTACCTCAGTATTGTAGCCTACTTAAATAAGTGGATTAAGTAAAGGTGGTAGTAATGCACATTGACTGTTCTGACTTATAGGTACAACTAATGTCATGCAGAGTCTGGGATGATTGCTCTCATCTCTCACACCGTAAGCAAACATGGTGGTTACGACTTGTCCTAGCCGCACCAATAGTAATAGCAACAGTACGGTCAGAGCCAACAGTGTTAATCTGGGGTGGAATTCGAGGATAGGTGTTGTGTTTATATGCACTAACATGCATGTATGGTTAGCCTGGCTACCAAAACAAAAACTGGGATTACAACACATACAGAGAGAGCGTGACTTCGTTCTCCTCTCAGGATGCCATTACTCCACCATATCCTTACATAGCAAATAGTTGTTTGCTGCTGTATTAATGTTCTAAATAGAGCCTCTAATACAAAGCTTCAGTGTGCAAAGTTTATGAATGTCCTCAGTGCATGGAGGCGATAACAATGCATTCAGCTATCTGCTCATTATGTTTCCTTCAACCCAGTTTTGTTTTGTTTGATCCCCATGGTAATTATCAAAACAGACGGATACAATGGGAAGGCTTGTATTATTAGTTTGACAAAAGACAGGCTCATTTGATAGTGTAGACCAATAGACTCAGTTTGTTTCCATTATCTGGGCCTTTGGTGGATGTGAAAGACTGCTTCAAAAAAGCCACGTGGTCATTTTGTGGTTGGAAAATATAATCAGTGCTCAGAGTGTCAGGACTGTTGAGGATAAAAATCAAACTATAGCAAACTCAGCTTGCATGCAAAGCACTTTTAATGGTGTTGAATATTGAAACTAATGGCTCAGACTGTCATCTACTAGTTAAAACAGCAGCTGAAATACAAGACCATTAATTCTGTGATTTCTGAGTTAGCAAAGAATTTTCATACTTGCCCGGAGGGACAGTAAAGTTTCTGGCTGACTGGCTTTACCCTTGTGGAGCAGCAGTCTGTGGGGGATTCCTGACACCTCCTTGAAGTATTGGGCCTTAAGTGGGTCAGTTTATAATCATAGACTGGAAAAGTTCTCCCAAAAGTCTTTGGAGATTATTATTATTTTTTAATTGATAGTGCAACGCTAGTTATATATAAAAGACTGAATTTCATGGTATTAATGGCTCTGTAGGGATTATGCTACAGAGATTAGGCAAGGGATGTCTGAAGCTCATTCTACCTTTTGGGTCAAATTAAGGCATCCACGAACAGATGAATAATTCATATTATGCAACATAGCAGAAAATATAAAATGTAGTCACCACCACAGCTCTGATGTTATGAATATTTCTCTTCTAGTGTCCCTTTAAGGTAGAGCTAAAAATGCTTTTCTACACAGTTTGAAGCACTACAAACTGTGTTTCTTCTTGTTCCACTTTTACATTACATTTATGCTGTGTAAATTTTTAAATCTAAATCTGAGATGCTAACTTTTAGGCTGCAACATTACATCAAGTGATGAATTGGCAATGTAAGATGATTTTATATACATTTCCCTGTAAATCAGCATGATGTATTTGATATTTTTATAAAACTTGACCAGGATTTAAAATAAGGGACTGTTTTTTATTCATGAGGCAGAAATGGGTGGTGGAAAAATTGGGGAGGAGTGCCAAATAATATTTTGAACACTGGGGAGCAGTGTTGGGAGTAACACATTACGAACATAACACGCTACAGTAATATATTACATTTTAGCAGTAATGAAGTCATTAATGCGTTACAATTGCAAGAAATATTATTACATTTACAGTGTCACGTAAAACATTACTATCCAAAATAAACAGTTTACTGTTTTCATTTGTCACTCATCAATACGGATTGACACTGCTGCGCTTCCGCCAGTGCTCCACCAGAAAAAAACAATAAGGTTGTTGTATGTTGTCATGTCATTATATGCTACAACAAGGGTGCCTTCAGTGATAGGCAAATCTGGGTCATGCCGTAGCCTACTGTGTGTTATCATGTTCAGCATGTTTCCATTAATATACCTGCAACGTCTACAATGTATCCCCTTCTGCTTTTTCATCTTGAGGATGCTGGAAAGTAGCGAGGACAAGGAACTGGCCTCTGGTTTATCTTCTTCCTCACCCAAATGTCTGGGTGATGTTAGTATATGTGTTTCCATTCACATCCCTTACAAAACTGCAGAGCAACACAGTCCTGCTCTTATGCATAACTCTCTCTGGTGCTATTGTAGCTGACCAGCACACCAGGAACAGGCAGGTGGTTCTTTCAGCTTCAGTGTATTAATTTTCGATCGTCATAGTGACTGACTCGCGCCATTCTGTTTGTTGTGTTTGTTTATTGTGTTTCATATCATAGGCCCCCAAATATTTATCCATATCTCATAATTACCAGACTTTGATCCTCTGCCTGACCCCCCCCATGTCCAAGGCTATTCATTTATTTAAAAAGGTTTAAACTATTTAATTGTTCTATATCACCACACCATTATTAATATGAGCAGGGGATTTTAATACAAAGTAACCACTGTGTGTGAATGCATGACTGGGTCAGACCTGCACAGCACTGGATTTGAAATGAACCTCAATAAACTGGAGCTTCTGTGCTTTGATTACCTGCTGTGAAACAACATGACCCTCATCCATCCACAGGTGGCTGTAATGCACCCATATTCTGTTGAAGTGCATATATATATATATGGTTATTTATGGTGGAAGGAGGGTCATGTACTTCCCCTCAGTCACTCAGGGAGGCCCAAGGAAAAATGTTGTAGCTTCTGCCACACCCCTCCTCCGACATGTAACGCACAGTCCCTAAGGCTCTGTAACCCTATTATTTGCGATGGTGCACATCAGACAGGGACATTTCTGGGACATTAATGTGAGGTTAATGCAGCAGTGGCTCTCTCAATTTCTCAATCCTGGTTTCCATGGTCCTTGCTGTTGGCATTGTAACCATCTAATCAGGAGATTATTTACACCTGGGACAGCAGGTGAAGCTAATTAACTAGCTGGTAGGATGGAAGCCAGCTGCACTCTGGTCCCTCAGGCCCACGACTGAGAAACCCTGCCGCAATGTATCCAACGTGACGCCACTGTTTTATGGCCCAGCTATCACACTGTGGACCCAGTGTCCAATATTTTGCACGTGAACAGCGTTACTGTCCTCGGGGCACAATGCTACGTCACATTCTTGTGTTAACTGATCGTGAGTTAAGGCTGTTTTTCAAACCAAATTCATAAATAGAAGCCAGGGAAAATAAGGCTCTCCGATGCAGTTTTTACATGTTTAGTTTTCTTTGCCTACATTTTGAGTTTTTTTTATGTCTGAGCTTTGTGCCTTCACACCAAAATAATGGTGATGTTTACAGCTTCAAAAAATAACAAGAAACCCAACAGCAACATCTCTTTCCAAAAACAATGTCACCATTACTGTGGATTATCCACAGGGCATCTTGTCAAGAACAAACATAGGGACTATTTCCTTAGTATAAAATTGAGCAAATAGGGAAAAAACAGCAAAACAAAGCTAGATAAGGCCTGCCATCAGAGACAGCCCGAGTGAGAAAGTATTTCTGGTATTTTAAAAAATAAGTCCAACTGATATCACATTACCCTTTTTGAAAAAAGATTACAATTTGTTTTTATGTGCTTATTATTATCATCAATACTACTACTACTACTACTACTACTAATAATAATAATAATAATGATGATAATGATACACTAATTTATTTTTATAAAAAAAGGTAAGAAACAAGCCAGTGTTTCACTCCCTTTGGTTAGATGTTACAAGTCTGTTTTACTTTTGAACACGCCCATGGTGCTTTCCAGTATCCATACTACCATTCTATTTAGTATGCCAGAAAATAATTTAGTATGTCCACTGAGTGCTGAAAATGTATACTCCAGTAAAAGGCCGATTACTCCCATGAGAAATGTCCCGAGGAAAAAACAAAATTACCCTTTGAAAAACCTGTTTGAGTAAAAGCACAAAAAGTACCAGGTTAATAAATTACTTTGAGTACAAGTTACGGTCAGTGCAAAATAATAAAAAAACAGCACCTGTTTGGATGAACAGGTCGACTAACCAAACTAAAAAGGACAGCCCAGTGGTTCCCAACTGGCGGGTAGTGGTCCAAAAGTGGGTCACAGTTCCTTTCTCAGTGGACCGCAAGTGACTTCTGAATGTGTCAAGTTTGTATAAAAACAAACTTTATTTTAAAGTACATTGAATTTCCAGCACAGGGCCTTTTTCAGGGGCCGATTCCTGCTGCAGAGTGAGCGACTAAAGGGCAGCTACTTGACAGAGACAGCAAACTAGCTCAACTTCAACTGCAAGTATGGTGCTGAATGTATTTAACTGTGTGGACTGAGCTAATGACTAAGGACAAATCTGGACTCCTTGGCTAGACCACTTGGGAACCACTGGGATAGCTAATACAACTGAAATATGAATAATCTCTCTCTCTCCATATTTTCCTTTCTACCTCTCTCTTCCTTATTATAACATCAAAGATTAACATTGCACATGAAAAATTAACATAGCTGGCTAGCTAACTTCATTTTCACCTACAGTGTGTAACTTGCTTCAATGCAGGGCTTCCCCCACATAACTGTTAGGACAGGTGGCAAGTATCCTTTGATGGTGCCTGGCACAGGCAATTGGACAAGTGTCTCACTCACTGTATGCAAACGCCAGCTGCTGACTCATTAAGTGTAATGTTAAAATCCAACAGTCTAACATTAACATTATTATTATTATTAGCAAGTTTACCTCACTGACTTTGGGTTGAATTCTCCATTCTCCATTAGTTGCATAGACTGTATATATGACAATAAATTAAATATACATTTATATACAGTCTATGGTTAGCTGCTGTAGTTTAAAAAACAGCTTTTTTTTTTTTTTTTTTTTAATCCACTATGCTTTAGTGACAGGCAGGGGGTCAGCTTAGACTGGGCAGGCCGTCTGGTTTGCAGTGGCGGTGCTTCTTGCGTACTCTCCACCTTATGCTCAATGACATTTAGAGCAGAGTTGTGACAAAGTTTTAAATGGCAAATGTAGTCAGGAAAAATTAAGTCACTCGCTCAAAAATATATTCAAGTAAAGAGTAGAAGTAAAGTTTAAAAAAGAAACATAAAAAGTACTTGTTTTAAGAAAACATACATTTTGCTCATGTGCATTACTTGTTAAGTGTTATTACCCACCCATGTCACATGTCACATGTCACAATACATAAATACCAGGACTGCATCCAGTTGCATTACAGAGTATGCAAACCAGCATGCTTTTGTGGCTATTCAGGTGCAAGCAGTACATATTTTTTTGCGATGCATGTATATAATCAGTACATTAATTCTATGCTGCACAAAGCTTAGTGGACTGCAACAGCTGTGAGCAAGAGGGTCAAAGTTCAAGGCACAAAGTTATGATGAACTATTATGTCCTAATTGTATGTAAACTCCGTGCAACAGTATGTCCTTTGTAAGGGCAGCTGTAGTACGTCTGAAAATAGAAAGAGTATTTACTGTGCGATTCAGAACACAGTTCCAGAGTCACTGATGTGTGTGGTCCAGGCTGTTCTCACGCACAGTTTGTACATTTTCCTACAAAAAGTAATACACCAAAATTCATACATATCCCACATAACGATGAGCTAGTAATTTTTGCATAACCCACGTAATTTTTTAGGCTGTGGACGTAAAGAGGAAAGTAGTCTCAGTTGGTCCAGTAAGGAGGCAGGTTGTGGTGGTAAATGGGTCACAAAACACAGGACTTTCCATTGGGACTCTCCCCCAAGACACTGGTGTTTGGAGCGGTGTGAAATTTCAGTCAACTTTAAGTCATTTTAAGGTATGTGTTATGATGTTTCTTTTCTTAAACCTAACCTCCATAACTTTAAATTAATTACAGAACTTTACGTTAAGGATGTAACATCATTCGTGGGGCGTTAATTTGCAGAATATCCTATGAACCATTGTGTGTACATTTTTGTAGGACATCATACAAACCGTTGTATCAGGATATGTGTATACTTGGGTGTACTTAGAGGTGTTGTTTTTTTTTACCTGTTACCACAGTCAAGAACAGGGCTGCATGATATGCAAAAATTATTTTAACAGATGTTGCTATATGAGCTGTGATTTAGGTGGGAATGGTAATTTTTGCATTTCATTTTCACTGAAAAAAAAAGAGACCATAGGACTAACATGTATGGAATTTTAAAATGGGCGTACTCCCCTTTAAACGTCAGCCACTATAATCTGTTGGTCAATTCAGGACAACTAAGGCTGTAGCAGGTTATATTTTATCTTCTTTTGGTGTGTCTGACAGCAGGATTCCAAAAAAACAACACTGGCCTGATTTTCATGAAACTTAGTGGAAGGGTTTAGCATGGGCCAAGAAGGAACCTATTAAATTTTGGCAGTGTTGTAGATGGATGGACTGTGCGGCCATTATATAGCCTACATCCCAATATGTAGACAGAGAATTTTTCACTATATTACTGATTCACTCAGTTCTGCCATTATTTTAATTTCTTTGTTGTCACCTATGGTCATATTTCACTTGAACCACGCTACACTGCCTCCAGTGGTACTGCTATGTTTCTTACAGCTTTCAGAAAACGTGCACAGATATAGACAAAAGGAATGCAGAATACAGACAGGAAGCTCTGTCCATCTCTGTCTCCGTATCTAATGTTGAGCATAAATGAGCCCTCAGTGCCCTTTCAGTCATATACAAATCCATCTTATTATTTATAAGAAAATCAGCAAGCTATTTCACATCAACATAATAGTTCTGATGCAGTGTAGGTGTACCACTGGCATCATTTGTATTGTAGGTAAATGTAGCTGGGTTGCTGCACACGTGTAGTTATGAAACAACACACCTATAGTGTGCTCCATGTGTCTAAGTCCTTAGTGTCCATTGAAGGTTTATGTAAAGTCTTGGCAGACACTGATAGTTGAGATTTTTGGGCCTTGCTCTGACACTAGGTAGGTGTTACAGGAGCTGGTTCTGCAGGCTAACAGCAGAAATCAATGCACTGATGATTCACCTTAAACACTCACCACACACAGATCTACACTTCATCATTCAGTTAAGACAGCAAAGACAAACACACCCTCATTAACAGCAGTGAGAGGAAAGGTAGATCTCAACTAAACACACACTTCTCCATGCAGACTCACACTCGCACACACCTGCACCTGCTCTGTGAGGGCCATTAATCAGTCTGCTAAAATGTCTCGAATGTCCCCAACTTCAAAGACAAACATCACTTTCTCACAGACTCATAGGAAAGAATGTGCACGTATACGAGAACACGTGTTTGTGCTCACAGACACATTACTCAGGCATTCACACCTACTCACTCTCAGAAAGACCCATCAATCATGTACACATGGTTTAACCACTCAGGAAGAAATGAAAACTGTACACTCACACACGCACACATAATGCCAGATGGAAATACACACATTTCATCTTGATTTGCTGGATGATCTCGATGAGCTCCATCTCTGTAGGCATGTAGCCCATGGTCCTCATGCAGTCTGCGATGTCTTTGTAATGGATGAAGCCATCCGCATCATAGTCAAATTCCTTGAAGGCCTCCTGGAGCTCTGACAGACAAACAAACAAATGACAGCGACTGCAACAAAGCGTAAAGTAGGGTAACATATTTTCTCCCAAGAGTCAAACACACATGCATCCACAGTGTGTGCACAGATAGTTTCACTTTGAATCAAGTTTGAACTTATCTGTAAGTTGTTGACTCCAGCAGACTGAGCTTCAGCCAGCTCTTAAGAGCAGCAAGTTATGTTGTTTTAATTGATTTTGTAGCTCTGAGTCTTTGGCAAACATTTCAAGTGAGTCTGAGAAACCTTCAGTCTCTTACATGAATCACGAAGAGAAGCAAAAAAAAAATCGATGCGATTGATAAAGCTGTGCATTGACTAGTAATTTATCATGTGTCTGCATCGTAATTACACCACCAACATCTTACCATCTAACTCCTCTGGCATCAGCTCTCTCTCCTGTGGAGCAGAGAAGAAGAAAAAAATAGACAGTGGAAATAATTAGAAGACAGCATCGCAGAATGGGATGAAAAATCGGGGTGGCCTTAAAACAGCAAATTCTCCTGAGAAATATCCCAGTGATAATCTGTTTTTGACTACCAAATTAGAATAACATGCATATCATGTCAACACAGCCGCATGCTGACAGTAAACTCTAATGGGATTTCACCCTGCGACATGTCTTTCTAATTTGCAAAATGACACAATACCACCACGCACTCCTATGTGCACGCACACGCACACACACACACACACACACACACACACACACACGCCACATCTGCAGCATCCTAAGGGACATGCGGCATAAGCTCAAGACTGTGCATACAAGCACACCCACGCACAACCATGTGACAGGGAGATGCACCAACCTCACAAAGGAATGGATACATGTAAACTAAAACACGGATACCCACGTGTAAACACTAGCATACATAAGACATATCGTTTGCATAAAGCCTTGTGTGTGACACATTCAGTATTCTCTGCCTTGTTTTGACATTTGCGCAGGGTGATCTCTCCCTCTCTTTCTCCTCTGTTCTCTCCCCTTTTCATGTGTTTGCGGGAAAGTTGAGGCAAAGCTGGGAGCCACTTCTCCACATAGACAGTCATTAAGAGTAATGGATCACAGTATGATTTAGGTGTGCTAATACACATTATAATTTATGACCAAAGTTGCAATACTGTACAAATGCGTATCCTCAGGCAAGAAATTTTAGTTTATAAAGATATGTTGGCCATAAATGCAGTGGCGGTGCCACCCAGGGAAGGGGCCCCAATCCTCCCAGTTTATGCCCCCTGCACCTGACAGTCCTGTCAAGAGGCATTATGTTTTTGGGTTGTCCAGCCTTCCATCTGGACCTCTGTCTGTCCTATGGTCATGAATACAATATCTCAAGGTGCTGTTGAGGGAATGTCTTCTAATTTGGCACAAACGTCACAGAAGAATTGCTTAGATTTTGGGGGTCAGAGGTCAAGGCACTATGACCTTTTCCTTCTCATTCTTGTGAATGCGATATCACCCTCCCCTTCAGAGAGGGTTTTCAGCAGTGGGGGAAATATAGTGACCTGCCTTCACTCATCTATCAAGACAGAAAATGTCAGCAGGCTTGTGTTTCTTGCCAAAAATCTGTGCACACTATGTTGGTGCCTTTTCTGCATAAGCCTGACTCATTACATTCTGTAATGGCACATTTATATTTAGTCAGCCTATATTCTGGGTAGAATTTATTTATACTTTGCTTCTAGGAGATGCACTATATTCAAGTGAAAAAGAACCTGCGCTGGCAATAGCCATGCCAGAAGCATTATGTGTTAGGGTTGTCCGTCTGTCTGTATGTACATCCCATCCTTGTGAACCTGATATCTCAAGAACGCCTCAACGGAATTTCTTCATATTTGCCACAAATATCCATGTGGACTCAATGATGACCTGACTTTTGGTGGTCATAGGTCAAAGGTCAGGGTCACTGTGACTTTGTCTGTCTCATGCTCGTGAACATGATATCTCAAGAATGCCTTTATGGAATTTCTTCAGATTTGGCACAAACATTCACTTGGACTCAGTGATGAGCTGATATGATTATGGTGGTCAGACGTCAAGGTCGCTGTTACCTTGCATACATCTAATTCTTGTGAAGGCGATATCTCAAGAACACCATTAGGAGAATTTCTTTGGCGCAAATGTTCAATGAACATTTCAGTCCAATGACTTGATTGGATTTCGATGGTTAAGGTCAAGGTCAGTGTGACCTTGCATCTGTCTCAATCTTGTGAGCACAATATCTTTAAAACACGGAAAGGAAATATCTTTAAATTTGACGCCAACATCCACTTGGACTGACAAATAAACTAATAAGAATTTTGTGGTTGAAGGTCAAGGTCAGTGTGGCCTCACAAAACATGTTTTCAGCCATAACTCAAGAATGCATATGCTAATTATGACAAAACTTCACACAAATTTTTAACGGGATAAAATGTCAAAGTTATGTAATTTTAGATTACAAAGGTCAAAGGTCAACTTCATTGTGGTATAATGTTCTGCAGAAATACTTTTCTGGCCGTTGTTCACATCAAATCTCAGGAACAGAAGGGGAGACATTTAGTTTGATACTGAATAGTGACCCTCATCTTGGGTGTTCACCTTGAAACTGTGCTGATTGTATAGATATTCTGTGCTGCTGGAGGTATCCACGTTTTAGAATATGTAGCTTCATTGCAGCAATATTTATATTTAAACCATTGTCAAATGTCATGGCTACATGTGAGTCTGGACAAACATGGATATTACCACAACTTGACTGGTTTGCAGTGGCAGACAACAGCAAGGCAGAATTCTGTTTTTTGTTTTTTTCAAAAAGATCAACATAAGGGAAAGCTTGCCTCAGGTGCTGAGTGGCTGAGGTTGGGCACTGTATAAATATGCTCATACACAAACAAACCACACTGGCAATCACATGCATCTGTCCTTGAAAC
>JAPZEB010000020.1:10839346-10853801 GCA_029783705.1 Chaetodon striatus | reverse complement strand
ACACAGTAACACTAAGTGACTTACTGATGGAGGCAGCAGTAGACCAGCAGCTCCTGTGTCTCGGCACACTTACCTGTTAATGATCCCTCATGGCTGTCAGGTTAGGTGGGCTGGGCTTACTGAGGTGTAGAGCCTGTGTTAGTTTGAAAGGGGGCGTGCCGAAGTGATTAGGAGAGACGATTCAGAGCAGGTGTGTGACTGCAGTTGAGGAGAGATGTCTCTGAGTGCCCTGAGGAGGATATGTTGTTTTTTTCCTTTTCCCTGCAAAGTTTTATTTCAAATGTTTGTCCAGTGGTTTTAATGTCTACAAAAGCCGTCAATGGAGTACAGAGACTGAGCAGTGTTGGAACATGGAGAGCACGCTGACCGAGTGACGACTGTGGGATCAGTGCCGGGACAGCAAGGCAACAAGTAGGCCCACATCTCTTACCTTAAACCTGGCAGCCAAACACTCACTGGTAACACATGTTTGACACCCGTGCTCAGTGAGCCTAAATTACACTTTTTGTAAATGGAGTCTGGGGGCTTTAATGAGAGCACAGATGGGGAACTGAAGCCAAACAGACTGTCTAATGTAAAGGTTAAGAGGTGAAAATTCTCTCAATAAAGAGTATATTTAAGTTGTAAAATGCATTTTGCCTCTGCCTCTGTCCACAGCAGGACATTGCTTAGCTTCTGTGGTGGTACTCCGGCTGCTTCTCCAAACTGGGGGCTGTATGTATCACACTGACTGTGGGTAAGTACTCAGAGGTGGATGAAGTACCTGAAAGTCACACTTAGGTAAAAGCACAGATGACTTTGGTAGAAGTTAAAGTCACCTATTAGAATATTACTTGAGTAAAAGTCTTAAAGTGTCTGATATTTACAGTTGTATCAAAAATTATTTTATGATATTAAATGTACTTCAGTATCGAAGGTAAAATTACAAGTAAAGGCTGTGAATAAAAAAAAAGTGGTCAGACTTCTGAGGATTTTTGAGGTTTTTTCTTCTTAACACCACCGTTGTAAGGGAGCATACATAGATAAATAAGGTCTTTTTCATATCTTAAAGCAGTGGTTTCCAAACTTTTTGTGCCCAAGGCGCAGCAAAACCGTTAAAGCACAGCTGTATTTATATCGGTGCAAAACCGTTTCTATAACATGTTATCACTCTTATCACGACATAAATGTTTGTATTTATTTCTAATATCAAAGAACAATTAACAACCAACTATTGCCTATGAACTATTTTTAGGTAGAGTGTGCCTCTTTATGAAGAAATAGATGTGCACAACATACTGATACAGTCAATTAAAAATCATTCATAACTTTTTGTGTAGGCCTAGTTGAATATTGCAATAATAATGTGGTTATCACAAAATCCCACAGTACACCTGGACTGGCATCGCAGCACACCACACCATTTTAGAGCCTCTGACTTAAAGGATTAAAAGAACAAAATCCAGTTTTTCCTTCATTTGTCTGTCCCTCTATTCCTCCCTTTTTGTAGTAGTAGCTGAGATGCTGAGGGGAAGTGTGTGGGAGTAAAAGTTGACAGAGAAATGTAAGTACAGATACTTAAAAAAATACTTAAGTATTGTAATGAAGTACTAGTTCTTCATTACTTGACACCACTGTAAGCACCTTATACCACCCCAGTTTAAAAAAATCTGAACTATCCCTTTATTATTAAGTATTAAAAATTAAAGCAGAATGGCTCCTTTTGAAGTTATATTATTATAGACTAATATATTATTCTCAGTCTATTTCTAAAGAATATTTGTAAGAGCATTTAGGTTGTTTCACACTTGGTCCTTTTCAGCCCTCGAAACAGACTCAGAGCAGTGACTCAGCATTTTTTTTGCATATATGAACACTCGAGAGCTCAGACTGCCTCAGACCTTCACACTGCTGAGTAGATCAGTCGTACATTACTGCGTCATGTCATATGAAAGTAATTATGCATTTACATGTTATTTTAAATCTACTGTAGTGCTGGAATAATAAACTCTAAACATGTCTGGTTTTTATGTTTATTAGCAGCTAAATTTCTTCTGATAGTATCATGTTAACGTCATGTTCTCTGCTTCTTTGTTACATTTCTACCACTAATAAACTAAACCTCTAATATCAGGATCTTAATTTGACACAGCTGCCCGCGTAAAGAGACAGACGTGACACAAACTGAGATGAGAATGGGGCGGAAACATTGGATGCCCGGGGTTAGGGGGAGGATGTGTCCGAGCCCAAAGATTTATGGGAGTCCCAGGGGCGTAGCGTTATGGCCAACTGCAGCTCCACACATCATCATTATCTCAGGCCATGCAGTGTGGCGGGACGGGGGAAGCGGGGCAGCGCGGTGAAAAATGAAGCTGAGGCGACTCCATCTGGCACGTGGCGCGATGCCGAGGGAGACATTAACTGGAGGTAACACCAGGGTCCATTGGCATTTCTCAACAGCATGATCAATGAGACCAATTAAAGCCCGCAGGAGGACACACACACACACACACACACACAGACCTGGACTGCCGACACCATCACAGCCACACAGTCTCATCTGGCTCCAGTCCCATCATAAAGTAGCCCATGTACGACTGCATTTATCTTTAAAAAGTCAATATCTGTTGGCTTAAAATGTAAAGGAAGTGTATGAGGCTCCTCGCATGGACAAGTGAAAGAGTAGATCTTTATTCCTCTTTTTATTGTGGACTCTCCAAATGGTCTTTAACGTCCAGCCCTCTTAGATCACAGTGAGTCACCACATGTTGTCTTCATTAAGCCCCACATCCATCCATCCATCTCTCCCCAAGAGCCTAATCTCCTCATCTGCTGGCCGCTGCCTTTATTGAAGTTTATGTGCATTTCATTCTGTTTACACTGACGGATCGATCACAGTCCTCCGTGAACGGAGAGCAGAGGGAACCTGAGTTAGTAGAGGATGGGATCTGTTCATTCTGAGTTCTCTGTCGACCACAGATACTCAGTTTTCTTTGTTCAGGAGCCACATCTGCAAAATGACAGCAGGCCAGGGGCCAGCTACAAATAATAATAATTATCAGTATATATAATTAATGAGCTGTTGGGTTTCGACCTTTCAACGTTTGCTGTCCTCACTCATCTTTGCAAGAGGCAAAAATGAATCAAAGCAGCCTTACACAGGTCAGGTGCACACAGGGGCGTTTCTAAAGCCCTTTTTACACAGATATCGCGCTATTGGGCCGCTACGCAGTCCCTGCTTTAAACCACCTTTGCATTTTTACGTAGAACCAAATGACTACAGCATCATGCCACTCCCGTGTGTGATTATAGTCTGCATCCTGACCAGTGGCGTAAAGTACTTCCAACAGACCCCTGTGCATGCTATTGTATACTTTGTCTTGTTGTGTGATCAAACCGAGACTCAACGCTGGACAACATCACCATACATATTACCCAGCAATCATCACTGCATCTGTATATGACAAAAAATGCCAGTGAAAAAGAAGTTATTCATGTCATTGAATCCTTTGACAGTTTATGTAGAATAAGCGCTGAATTTTGTTATAGATGCGACTGACTAGCACAGGCTCCAGTACAACCGCACTGCCCGCACTGTCTATGGCTATGTCCACATGAAGACTTGTCTTTTTGAAACCGCCAAATAAAATGATCGGATAAACATGGCGCCGACTTCAAGAATGCAGGCGTCAAAATGAAGCCAGTTCAAGATGCTGAAACCACATAAAAAGGCTGCAGTATATATACCAGCCAGGAGTAAATACATGCATTCTCCCAAAATCCCACATGGCCCATAAAATAAGAAGAAGCAATCCAACATTATTTAACATCTGCATAGGCTACTGTCTATGTATTTATTCATTTGTTTGTATGCCTACATATGAGCAAATTTGTTTTTGAAGTCTGTTTTTTTGTCCTTGTCCCTTATTAAGACTCATAATTACAATAATAGCAAAGTATATAAATAAATGGCTGCAAGTTTAAGGAAAGTATGATAGGTTTTGTTGCCTGCCCCTAAGGTGAAGCTTCGGATATTTGCAGCAGATTCTAACTCAAGCTTTGAAGCGCCCCAAATGGTATTTGGGACAGATCTAATGTAAACGTTGTTTGCTTCTGTAACCCACTCCTCCACCCAAACCTCCTCCTTATATTTTAGATATTGTTTATTACAAAGATTTAATGTTCATTTATGCTCATAAAGGGGGGATTAGTTCTCTCTGCAGAATCCTAATAGCTGCTCCAAATCTTTTAGAACTCCCTCAAAGAGCAGAGCCTTCTCTGCCAGATCTAACTGTATAGGCTGACCATGTGTTATAACCAAGTGTCTCTGGATGTATGGTATGTACATACGTATTCCAAATATACTGACACCTCAGGACTATTTGGTGAGAAAAATAATTTTGACCTTCTGCATGTGAAGTTTTTACCTTTTCAATTTTGGTAGAACATAAAATAAGTCCTTGCGATTACGGTCCATTTCCCAACAATTATTTTAATGGATATTTGCCATTCTGAGTTCTGTCCTTGAAATAACAGAGTTTTTAAGTCGCTCTCATTAACATCCTGGATCCGATCCACATCCATTATCTCCAAAGACACAACCAAAGTCTTCTTCTCTGTCTTCCACTACCTCAAACTTTTCTCTAAAGGACTACTAAGGACTACTAAAGCTCAACAATTTTTTAATTCAAATCAATACAACAGTGTAGTGGAACGCAATTTTTAAATCGCAAAAGCTGTGATTTTTTAAAAAATGCTACACAATTTTGGCAACTGAGAGAGTCAGAAACACCTGGCCAAATGGGCTTCCCGTGCAGATTTGCTGACCTAAGCTCCACATGACATGTGAACAAGAGTAGATTAAGAACACGGCTTGTAAAATGCCATGCTACACGCAAACCTTGGTGCTTGTAGTATTACCATGTGAAAATGGCCAAGCTTTAAGTGTGATCCACGTTTACCAGGGTGTAAATCATAACTTTCATCACAATATGATATTATATTGATTCTTTAAAAAACAATACAATATTTGCTGATATCCAAAAGTCTGCAGCGATCAGGTTTACTTTGATTCAGTTCAGGGGGCTGTGATCAATATTAGAGATATTGGTAAATATCCTCATTGTCTTTTTCTTGGCTGCACACCATTATCCACCTTGTGCCAGGTGGCTAGCACTATTGAATGTCCAGGAAGGTGGTGTGCTTAGACAGAAATGGTGACCCAAATGTGCAATGGGAATTACAAAAAAAGGGCTTAAAGACAGGATTTTTCCTAGCTCAAAATGGCGGTACAATCCCGATCATTTGCACACATGTTCATGTTTCTTACAAACACCATATTTTAGGAGTTCTAATTGCATGTGTGTGAAGTTATTTTGGTGATGCTACACTGTACGAGAGTGAAGTTATTGAACACTTTTGCAGCAGGCTATCTCTTTTCAGTGTTGCACTTTGTCCTTGCGCACTCATCTCACAGCTGGCTGCACAGAGAGAGTAACATTCTTTTGTCTAGCTCGAAGGACACTCGTTTTGATAAAACTTAGGTTGTAGCTTGTTGTTTAACGTATTTCAGTTGGAAAGAAGCATCATTTATGTTTTGACATTTTGCTAATGAGTTATTGATCCAGGAAGGTCCAATCTGTAAATATCTTTACAATTTAACCAAACTGCACAGAGCTGGGTTCATAACACTGGCTGCTGTTTGCAACTGTGTTTGTAAGTGCCAGCTGGCGACATAAAACTGTATTAAAATATCAGCCAGCAGAGAAAAGGAAAATAAGAATGACCTCATCAGCTTTCTTTAGCGTTTAAAGGGCCACTACCCACTTTGCTGTGGTCCAAAACCTGACAGCTCTTCCTTCCTCTTCGGCAGTTTTGGCAGTGCCTTTCCTAATGCGCTGCGCTGATTAAGATAGCTCTGCATCAGTGTAAAGCCGCAATTGCAGTTACAAAAGACAGAAATCCACAAAATGCAATGCTTGTTAGAAAGAGCTTCTCATGAAGACGAAGAAATTTGTCAGAGGCAGCCGCCCCATAATTCTCTATGAAGGAAAAACCCTGAAAGATGATAGTATGAATCAATGTTTTCACTTTGCATTGATGGTATTGGATTGTTGACCATTGAATTGTTATATCCATCCAGATCAACGTATCGTTATGCCCTTAATATTTACACATTTCATTGTTGTAAGAGCAGCACAGTGTTGACCAAGAGTCAAGCGATAAAGTTGTCTCATGTTAATAAAAGTATAGTGTAGATTTCAGTTGGTTCATGATGCTTCTCAAGTGCTGGGTGACGTTAACAACATGTTTACAACTGGACCGGGCTTTAAGTTATCTTATCTTTATCTTAATATTTCTAAATTGGTCGAGCCGCATTCAGTTACACTGTAGTTTGTGTGATTTGTTGCAATACTGTAACTGACTGGAGATCAGTAAGATTTATTTTTATTTTCATATAGTAACAATTACACCCGGCCTGTTGTTCTGCAGTGCTTTGTGGTTAATTTTTTGGTTTAAGTCATTATGTTTATAGCATGTTTACATGTCTTGAAGTTCCAAGTTATACTGTGATTAAAGTTTCTTTAATTTATTTTTTTTACAGTTCACTGGTTGAATAAAGACGTATCAATTCATGAATCAGGTCATCTCATTTCATCATACACGTTGGCCTGGCCTACATGAAAGAGCAGTGTGTATGTTAACTGTATCCAATGTTGTGTATACTGAATAATACAGATGGGGAAGAAGATAGGGGAACATATGGAAATTTAAAAAGAAATGGCACACTAAATCATAATCGTAATATCACAATTCAATTATTTTCCCATGTTGTTTAGCTCTAGACTACGCTGATCCTTCTGATTCCGAGGTTGAACACACTGTATGTCCAAGAACAACTCGTTATATGTTATATTTCAGTTAAATATACATAAATAGTGCTCTCTATATAAAGCAACTGATGTTTTGAACAGAAATGGGGAAGGTGCCATTGAGCTGGATCATTGCATTGGCTCATTTCCAGCTGTCATTTTCCCAAATATTATGTGATGCCCTGCAGCAATCTGGGATCAGGGTATCAGGCATAAACAGAGCCAATGCTTCACTCCAAACAGCCAGGGCATTAATGGAAGCCAGCTCAGTGTCCAGGCAGTAAATCATCTGTGAAGTGGAATTACTGAAGTGAATTCTTGGAATGGATGTTTTTCGTTGTTTTTTTTAGAGGATGAGTAACAGCCCACAGTCTTGATCAGATGGTTGCATGTTTGATTGAATAGAGTGGGTAGTAATACTGACTTTTCCACAATCATTTAACCTATTCTATATCAGCAATTACTGGTTTGCAAACAGGTCATTCATTTTTTGATAGTCATGGTTCAGTGCAAACAGCTACATCCAGTGTTTATATTTGCAATCGATACTTTTCACCCAGAATCAGCTGAACAAATAAATCCATTTCACAACTCAATTCTGTGTAACTTTAAAGTCAATGTATTCTTGCTCTCAGCTGTGGCTCAGTCTATAAACCTCCTCTTTATCAACCTGTCTTTGTCGGTCTGTTCTAACTATCTCTCTAACATCCTCATGAAGGATGGAGACCCAAATGTATGTTTTTGTCAGTCATTTTTATTTAATTCCAGCAGTTTTTATTTTGGCAGTTTTTATTATCTGCTGCTGGTTTGGTCTGAATTAATAGATAGCCAATCACATCACTCTCTCTGCCCTGTTCGTCTTGATTGATGTTGATGATGAAAAGTGTCATTCTGAAATAAAATGGTAACTGGGGGAAATGGCATTGTGAAATACAAACAGACTTTGGAAAAAAGAACATTTTGGAATAGAAGTTGCTAGAATAAAATAAAAATATTGGAATGTTTTATGATTAATTGCCTCTACCAAGGAGGTCATGCTTATGGTTTGGTTTGTTTGTTGTTGGTTTGTCTGTTTGTCAGCAAGATATCAGAAAAAAAACAAAACAACTGGCTTGATTTTCATAAAACTTGGTGAATGGATGTAGCATTGATCGAGGAAGAAAAAGGTTTGGAATGGATCCAAATTACATAGCAAATTATTTTTCCAGTTTTGTTAACAGAGATAGAACATTTGGTTGGTGGAGGTCTGCGCTTTCCAAGTGCCCATCTAATATTCTGTTTTTTTTTTCTGTTGTCAGTGGCAGGTAGATGGGTCAGGGAACCATTTACGTGGTGTTGACATGTATTGATCTTACAAGTACTTAATCAGCTGGCGCCACTGCTATTTATTAGATGCTGTTTCCTGACACATCTACCTGTTCCTGATGATGGTTTTTATAATACCAGGAGCTTGAAACTGAAACTATGGGCTCATTTCATCATGGTGTGTCCTTGCTTCACTCACTCACTTCCTTTCCCCCCATCTTAGTCCCACCCATGGGAGACGTGAGCAGAGGAGGCAAGGAAGAGACACAAGGAGCCAAAGCTGCAGCATGAGTAATCCTTGGTTCCATAGCATCTGTCCTTAAGGTCTAGTGTGGGGGATTTAGTGGCATCTAGCGGCGAGGTTGCAGAATGCAACCAACTTAAACTCCTCTCGTTTGCCAAGTGTGTAGGAAATCTATGGTGACCAGTGTGAAAACGCAAATGGTCTTATCTAGAGCCAGTGTTTGGTTTGTCCAATCTGGGGTGCTGTAGAAACAACATGGCAGACTCCACGGAAGAGGACCCGCTCCATACGCAGATATAAATTACTCATTTTAAGATAACAAAAAGCAACGATTCTTGGGGTCAGGTGACTATACACGGGACTGATGAGAAAAATCTGACATACTGGATCCCATAGAAGTTAACTCAATGGTTCACAATGTCATATACAGCATAAACTTTTTTTGGCCATCAGCTAACGTTAGCCATCCTGTCGCTCCAACATGAGTGCCGGTGTGATGTTATTCCTTTCAGGAGCTTTATTATCCAGTCTTGAACTACAGTATGGGGACTTAATAAACAAATAAATTCAGAAATAAATCCATAGTCATAAAATCCGACACTGAATGTCTTCTGTGATTATTTAACCATTTTAAAATTTTGAAAGGTGGAAAATGTTTAACTTCGGGTAAAACACTTTGCTAGTCACTGTCATTAGCCGTCCAATCACAGTGGAGAAGGGACGAGACAAATGACTTAAATACCAACTGTTACAGAGGTGCTGAACAACAACTAGCACTATTTCCAGCTGGGAAAAGAGGCTGTCGTGGACTGATGCCCTTATTAAAAAAACACCAGGGATTGTCTTAACAACAAGAATTTTGTCAGGTATACCGACTAACTAATCACCTTACTGGCCAGAAATTTACATCCCTACCTTGAAGCTGTCATCACCTGTCATACTGACTGGTACAAATGCCCCCTTTTTGAAAAAGAATTTCAAACCCTTACTGTATCTGTAAAAGATACATAGATGGGTAGGAACATCTCTTATAGGTCTACATACCAGTATACAAGATGCAAGTTGGTTAACATAACCAATTATTATTAGTATTCGTGATTTTAATAATTTATTGTTCCTTTTAAATCCTCTGATTGATGTAGACAGTTATAATCACTCAGGCTTTTTATTTTCTTGCATTATTGTAATCTGCACAATAATAGACCACATAGCTGCGTAAGAATGTGTGTATGTCGACCGTATTGTAAAATAAAAAGCAAACTGCTGCTTTGTGTGATGCCAAAACACTTAACAATTAAATTGTACTTTATATTCTAAAGTGTTAGATTTATTACACCAGAGGTGATGCAGTATTATATTACATGTCACCATGTCACTTTGTTCTATTGTATTATCATTAGGTATACAATACATGACACTACAAAGTAAGCAATGTGAGAATAATGTGTGACTAAAGAGTCATGTGGAGGTGTGGCATTATATGTCGCAGAAGGCAAAAAAAATCTCACCATGGCCCTTGGGGGGCTCCGCAGTCACGCCATTTGACAAAAGACCTCATGGTAGGCTACGCCTGTGTTTTCTCACTCTAAGCTTTTCCAAAAACCTCATCTCCTTGAGGTGCATTTAAGGGGTTGGGTAAATCAGAATGAGAGATCCCCTGTGATGGCAAAGCAATTTCTGGGTCATCGGCGGAGAAAGGAGGCGAGGAAGCACAAGTAAGTATGAGGAAAAGGACTCTGTAACCTGACCACTAACCAACAAGTGCTTCAAGGCTGTGACAACATGCATTTGAGTATGAGTGTTAACAGGCTGTTGAACTGACCTGTCCAAAGAGTTTATTGAGGTAGGAGATGTAGGCAGCGGCCACTGCTGAGCTGTTGCTGAGGCTCCTTTTACTGTGCCGACGTACCTCCTCCTCAACAGCGTCCTTCTCACGGTCTGAGGAGGACTTTGAGCTGTGAAGTGTGCATTTGTGTTCAAAGTGTTGAGAGCTGTCATCATCAAAGTCAGGCCTATAATTTGCCCTTTTAACTTCTTTTAACAAACATACTTAATTGCTGTTTGGGTAATCTATTCCATACTACTTCCCATGAAATAATTGCCCAGTTTGAGCTAAATGATTGAAAAACGTTAGCAGTCCAATCACCTGACATTAGCAGCTACATCAGTCACTAAGGAAGGAAAGGAAGGAAGTGTTTCGTAGGAAGACAAGTTTGAAATTCTGAGGGCTTGTTTTGCAGCTGATGTATCAATCGATGACACTAATTGGGTGCACAAATCTACACAACCCACTCCCCTTGTCCTAATCAATGTTGATTAGAAACAGAGAATGATAATGACCAGAATTTCTTGGAGAGGCTGAGCTGAAGAGCCTTGTTTTTGAATCTCCCAGGGGCGGGCGCTCTGCCAGCAGCGGAACCCCTCCCCCCTCGTGAAGACATGCTAGGAGAGAAAGAAGCCGTAATCAATTCAAAGTGCACTAAATGTCTTGTAATATTAATACCTTTTTAAAAAATATTTCTTATAACAAACAATTAAAGTCAACACTGAACTGAGGCTTGTCTTATGGATGGATCCTCCTGTTGAGGAAGTGAAAATGGATTCACACAGCTGATAGACAGCAGCTGCTATGGGAGACAATTGTTTTACCCAGAAACTCTGTAAAAATGTACAAATCTCCCCAAAGCAGGCAGACCATCTCATTTCCTGTTGATAAACTTCTCATTCCTACTGTATGAGAAATTTGGGATAGGTCTCTTGTTTATGGTAGAGCCCCAAATTTTGATTTAGATGATGTAATGTGCAAAATAAAATAAAAAACTTAGCAAGTGCAGGACTAAAGTTCACAACCTCACCTCTTGACTTAGCTGTTAATTAAATTAATTGACTTTGTAAGTGTATCTGATTCTTCATGTTCCACATTTAGTTAGATGTCACTGACCTGGCAGCAGAGGATGGTCTACTGTCTGGTCCTCCCTTTGCACTTTTCACAGACATCCTGAATGGAAGAAAGAATAAATATGGAAAGGGATGTGAGCATGAGGGAAAGACTGGGACTCTTCAATGTGACAGTGAAAAGAGTTTTATTTTAAAAGCATATGCATTTTAGACCAAAAAAGGTTAAATATTAGCTGCATTAATAACCTCATGAAGTTGTGATACAGAAGAAAATGTGTTAATAAACACTGTATTACTTACACATACATCTGTGGCATTATTAGCATGTATAATATTTCCAGTTGTATTACTGGCAACCTGATGAATTTAAAGGGGAACATGGCCTAAATTATGAATTTGACCATTTTATTTCCATGGCTGAGGAATAGTTCAATCAATAGTTGTGAACATGAGCTACTCTCTTTCAGAGCCAGAGACCAGAGAAACAAGGCTCACACTTGTGATGTCAAAGGGTATACAGAATGGATCCGCTCTATAGCAAGTGAATGGGAGACTGATTTTGTGGACCCACAGATTCTTATTCTTTTTTTTTTTTTAAATTAAATGATCTTTATTCTATTGTAGTGTTCTCCGTGTTTTTCTTTCCACCAACTCCTCAGGGAAATATCTGGCTTTTTAAAAATATATCTTGAGGGATACTTAGCCTACAACAGTCATGATATGAGAATCAGCACTGCATACAGTCACCTTGCGTTTGACTACAAGCAGGTACCAGGGGAGACTGTCAGACCGCCAAGATCTGTTTGGAGGAACCATCGGTGGCAAACTAAAGGTTTGGCCACAAAAACTACAACTCACAACCATCCTTCTCTCAAACTTATAATCCTTTTCCAACAAGATAGACAGGCACAAAGAACCGTTGAATCCTGATTCTCTGTGTGATATGGCTGAACTGCAACATTTGCTGACTGCACGGTGCAGACAGGACATCTGATACCGGATGGCAAGAAGATAGGAGGTGGACTTTACATGTGTATAATCAATGCTTGGTGTATGAGCACAACTGTCTTGGACATGGTAAATATGCTTCCGCGCCAACAACAACCGTGGCCTGAGGCATTATGGGGTGTCTGTCCATCCATTCGTCTGTGCTATTCTTGTGAACATGATATCTCAATAATACCTTGAGGGAATGTCTTTGGCACAAACTCCCACTTGGACATAACGACGAAGTGATTGGATTTTGGTGGTCAAAGGTCAAGGTCACTGTGTCCTTGCATCTGTTTCATTCTCGTGAATGTGATATCTCAAAGAACACCTTAAGGGAATTCAAATTTGGCACAAACATCCAACAGTCAAGGTCACTATGACCTCACAAGTTACGTTTTTGGCTAAGAGCTCATATTACAATCCTGACAAAATTTTACACAAATGTCTAATGGGATAAAACAATAAAGTGATGACATTTTATATCTAAAATGGCAAAGATCACCTTTACTGTGACATCATAATGTTCTGCAAAAACATTTTTTTGGCCATTTTACAGTGCCTTATCTCAGTAAACAGAAGGGGAAACATTTGGTCAGATACTGAATTGGTGACTTATTTTGGGTGTTTACCTTGACACTCTGCTGATTGTATAGATTTTCCATGATGCCAGGTTAAAGATGTGTGTGGAGCATCCATGTCTTAGAATATGTAGCTCCTTTGCAGAAACATCCATATTTGAAGCTTTGTCTACTGTCATGGCTACGTATGAGTCTGGACAGAACTGGATGTTAACTGTAACTGCAACTTCACTGGTTGGCAGAAGCATGCAACCACGCGGCGGTAATTCTAGTTTTCATTATGTTGCTGTCTTGTGCCTTAAATTGAGCCCTCATTTTCTCAGGAGATTTTGTACCCACTGGCAGACAGAATTGCATAGTGAAAGCGAGACATAGGGAACTAATCTTAACGCCAGTGATATCATTACTTAGCCATTACATTATGCAGTCAACATTTACTTAATAATAATAGGTTAAAGCATTTCCATTTTAACAGTTTGTAAAGAGACATGGACACTGGCTGCTGTTTAAACTATGACTACTACGTCTTGAGGGACAGGGAGGAGAAATTGCTCCAATCCAATTCAGAGACTGATTAACTTGGACAAGAGGACACACACCCAAGCAATAAAATTAAAACAACACACAGAGTGGATGGGAAGCTCAAGACGAACAGTTCAAAGGTGCACAGAGGAAGGATGGTGTGGGAAAAATGGAAATACAGGAGTGTGGAATAGAGGAAGATAGAGGAGGGAAAGATGAAGACAAAGAGAATTAATGACAATTACATGTGTAGGACATGCAGAGGAAGAGGAGGAGAGACTTATGGCTGTCTGTTTGAGAGGGAGATTAATGTTCTGTCATGGACCTCTGCGGTTCTAGCTATCAACTCCCATTGATGAACGGCCGTACTCAGCACTGATGTCCTATGAACACAACGCCTCACTCCGCCTTCTTGCATTCGGTAAAGGCGGCGTGAAGACAGATACCCAAGATCTGCTCCAGTGGTTGCTACTAAGGGCCGTGTAGACCACGATGGCTGTAATGAGAAGAGACACGAGGACCAGCCAGTTCTCTGAATTATGCTCAACCATTTAATGCGCCTCCACCAAAGGAGACGCGTTCCCAGCTCCCACTGGGTTGAACAAAACGTGCCATGACTGGGTAGTGATTGCCTGTCAGTCATGCTTTCAGGCAATCAGAGTGCATGTGATACATGCTGATTGCAACACGCTTAGAGCATGTTAAGATGTACGGGCGGAGAAGGGAGGAATTTTTCATGTCACAAATGATTCACATGATTACAGCCGTGGAATTCTTTGCAAAGTGGACAGAATTTATAGCACTTTATATACAATAAATGTACTTTATGCTCTTAGTATAGCAAAGCTTTATTCATGTAAATATATACATGTAGCAGATAATATATTCAGCTTCGCATTAAAGATAAGTTCATAATGTTTACAAAATTCCGCCCAAAGTCTGCCCACGCTTTTTGCAACAAATGTGCGCGCGCACACACACACACACTCACACACACACACACACACTCACACACACACACACACACGCAGAGACACACAGAAAAACATCCAGAGGAGCTTAATGGC
>JAPZEB010000020.1:10817848-10831631 GCA_029783705.1 Chaetodon striatus | reverse complement strand
ATGACTGAGATATGAGCTTAAAAGTAAAGGCAGTAAAAATACCTCGAAAAAGGCCTAGGGCTCAAAGGGTTAAACAAAGAAAAGTATGAGCTTAAGCAGAAAGGCATCTGTCCTGCAGTGGTTTGACTTTTGAAAACTAGAGCCAGTTAAAATGTGGGACATTGTCTCAATATGTGGGATGTGGGACAAGGGATAAAAATGCTGTGCGGTCCCACATTAAGTGGGCCGGCTGGTCACCCTGTTCTCAGTCAGATTCATCACTCGCTTCTCCATAGCTCCACCCTCTCGTCCAGATATGTCACCTCTGACTCCAAAAAACCAAGATGGCGACAGCCAAAAATTGTAGCCTTGTGCCACTAGCCTCGTGCTGAGAGTGGGAGAGGACTAACATAAACATGTTGACCATAAACATGGTCTTGTGGATTAATCTCTTTCTCACCTTCTAACCCCAGATTTGTTTCGTTTTCAAACCTGTAGTCCTCAGACCCAACCGATGCTGAAGTGATATCAAGCAACATTACTTGAGGTAATCTGGCAGATTTTCTGATCTTTTGAAAGACTTTATACAACTTTTTTTCCCACACATGCAGTAGTAGGGGAGAGTTGAACCAGTTTTTACTTGAGGTAACTTTTAAATGAGGGTATGACAGTAATGACTACAACTAAGGTATCTACATATATTTCAGGATGTTGTACATCCTTGGGAATATTCAATTTGGATGTAAACTAGACCATTTCCAAAATATGACTTTCCAAAAAAATGTGGTCTCTTGGCTCAACTCTCCTGCGATGAAGGGTGAGTTGAGCCACATAGGTTTAAGTAAAATGAAACATTTTCACCTTATACTCCCCTACTCAACATCCCTCTTGTTGGTTCTGTCAAAACATTGAAACAAAATAAATTTCAAAAGAAGAATAAAATGGACTTCAATTGTCCTCACAGAACCGGACTGCTACTAAACCTCCCACTTGTTAGTGCTGCAAGGAAATATGGACATCTGCTCCCTTCTGGCTGTGTCACCGAGTTTTTGCGGTTTCAGTAGTTTATTGAGCACAACAGCTCAAGGGATGGGCCCTTCATCATTCTTTTTGAATGTGAAGGTGGGTTTTCCATCTGCAGTACCCCCATTACTTGGCTTCAGAAATTTTGCACTAATGTCAGTGTCCTCAAACTTCTCCACTGATCTAATGTGGTTGTAGAATTTGTTTTTACCAGCAAACTTCACAATGATGAAGTCACCAGCCGACAGAGTCTTGACACATCATCATCCCCATCACTGGGGTCATCTTCTGAACTATCATGGTCACTATTTTATGGACATGTGGAACAATGATTTTAGGTCTAAAATTAACATTATTTAAGATAAATTTTTTTTTCAGTTTGAAGAATGCAATGTAGAATTACAGTAAAATTATACTTTGATAACATGGCCTTTTAGCTGAAGTCACCCCATCCCTGCCATTAAAAAAGAATATATATCTATTATCATGCTAACAGTTTAGCCTCATGTTGTAGCTTCCTAAAGCACTGACACGTGTGAGATTATTTCAAACTTGTTCACACACAAGAAACATGAATAGAGTCATAGTCTTTTGAACTTAAATGTGCGTACCAGTTATTCCATGTGCCTCTCTCCTCCACAGGGAGAGTAAAATGGCTTATTCTGCTAAAATGTGTGGTCACATGACTATTTGTTTCTACTGCTGCCTAGAAACAAGGGATGGTTCAACTCTCAGAGCGGCTCAAATCACCCCACTCTCCCCTACTCTCCAATGCCTGTAAACGGACTCTGATGTGTAAAACTGGTGCCATTGCCTTTTAAGCATTTTATGTTTTTCCTACGTATCTATTCACTGAAAATTGTCTTAATCAAATCACTTGTTCTTTGGCAGATTATCAAAATTTTTCACCCAGTGTCACTAAAATCTATTGAATTGTTTTTGAGATACCTTTCCAGTTAACAGACAAACACACAACTAATGGGCACAAAAATGAACCTCCTTGGCACAAGTAAAAAACACAACATACAAAGAAATCACAGATAGAAAGACACACACAGCTCCACTCAGATTGGCTGTGAGTCCAGGCAAGGCTTCACCCTTCTTTGTACCCTTCCTCTTTTTTCTCTTTGTTTTGTATTATCTCTCTATTCGCCTGCCGTCCAGTCAGAAGACAATCAATCCCAGAGTGCCAAACCAGCCTGTGTCTTATCCATAAACAACCGATAGTAATGCAATCGGGTCTGGCACTCCATCTTATCTTCACCTATCTTAACACCTCTCCACCACTTCCTCCACCTCACCCCTCACCCCTCCCCAGCACTGATTTCATGTCACAGCTCTGAAATGAGACTGTCGCCTTCGGTATTGGCGCAGATAGGAGGGAACAGAGGGCGAGAATGAGATATTTTTCACATTCACAGACATCTTTTCCTGTCTCTTCATTTAGGACAATCTCCTTAGTACATCTTATAACGGCTTTGTATAATTCTCATCTAATTACAACCTCTTCCTCCTTGAATTTCTGGAGGCCGGCCTGATAATCACACAGTGGAGCTGTTTTAAAGATGTCTGTTGATGTGATTGCATTGTAGCAAGCAACAAGGGCACAAATATTGAACCAAAACAAATGCAAACAGTGGGCTGGCCATCTGTCAGCTTGTATAACAAAATATACTCCAGATCCAGATAATCAAATATTCTAAAGCAGGGAACAGAAGTCTCATTGTGAGTGTGTTGTGGCTACCTCAAACATGCTCTGTACAAATGAATCATAGCTCCAGTTGTTTTGAATTATTAAACATTGCAGAGTAAAACAAGCCGGTACTTCACTACAAATCATTAATACAGAAATATAGACTTTTATACAAGCTTACCTTTTGTTATCCCTGTTTGTCTTGGTTGAGAGATGCAGATGAGGTGTATCTCTATTGCACTGAGCCTTATCTAACCTGAGGATTATACAATGAAAGGTGATTATCCAGCTAAATATGTCTGGATTAGAGATGTAACTGGCTGCCACTGTCCCTGAGAACAAAAAGGGCAATGATATTGTCTTACTGCAGATATCTCAGGGAGGCAGATTCTATGAATCGAGATGAATTTAATTTCAGTCTATTTTGGTTTGCATGACTTCAGATTCGAGATGCAAAATCATTAAATCTCTTTAACCCTCATCAATCAACCTGTGGTTCCAGATGCTTGTTTCACAGAAAAAACCCACTGTCAAATATATGTATGTTCATTACAAATCACCAAAATCCCACCTTGAAATAGTGCCAGCATGTTGTGTTGTTCAAAATGTAACAAACAGGAGAGAAACGAAGGCAAGCAGGCAGGTTCCTCCCTCATAAATAAAGTCAGTATTATATATACCTGTGAGCCTTTTTACACCTGGGGCCAGATGCATAAAACTCTAAACATAAAATGCATTTTTTTGGTCAGGTTTACAAAGCTGTGAATAGGCTTGATCCTGTTTTATAAATCTTGATCATTGTAGAGCCGGGCGCGTGTATGAGCCTTAAGTCCAGTTCAGACCAAAGATTCGCGACAAGACGAAACCATTTCAGGACATTGCTGAGAAAAGTTGTAGCGGTGTGAACTGGCCTGTCTGAGCTTGTCTCAAGCAGGATGATGGTGTCACCTGCAACTCCACTGGTCAAATTGCTGGTGAGCTGTACACACTTCTCAGTTAATACAATGCTCCCCACTTCAGCTGCGGTCAGTGATGTACACCGTGTGTGACTGTTGGAGGGTGCGCAGCCATCGGCCACTATCACAGCCATGTTCAGCTGATATTGATAGTTTGTAAAATGTCTGGTTAATTGCCCAATTGCTAATATGCATCCCAGACCACCTCAGCAAGTGATTTGAGAAATTGGATCACAATGTGTCTTGGACTTGTATTTTGTCCCTTGTGATCGGATTACCCAAGATGCATGTTAATACCAGGTACAAACAGGGCCAATGCGTCAGTGGTTGGAATGGTGGAGAAGCACAACTTAACCAAACATGTCAAGGTTGGTGAAAATGTGCGTAAAATGATGCAATTAACATTCAGAAAATATTCATATTATGTGTAGTGATGTTGCAGCTGTTCCTCTCCATTTACAATGGGCTTGAGACGCGCCCTCATTGAGGACTTGGCTCAGATTAATCTGATCCTGTTTGATTTTAGTGTTTGATTTTAGCGATTGCATGCCTTTGCTGACGTCAGCCCCAGCAGGATTTGAACCCTGGACCTTCTCCGCATGGAGGACAGGTGCTCTAACCACTACACTAGGGAGGCTCGCAAGGGTTTATGGGATTCGGTGCCTTGCTCAAGAGCACCTCGGCAGTGCCCAGGAGGTTAACTGGCTCCTCTCCAGCTACCAGTCCACGCTCCATATGTTGGTTCGGTCGGGGACTTGAACCGGCGACCGCAAGCCACGTGCTTATGGACTGAGCTACTGCTGCCCCCGAGTCTTTGGATGATTATTGGCTATTGAAGTGTCAGAGCAAGCACATGGAGAATATAGAATATATAGAGAAAAAAAATCAATATTACCAAGCAATGAGAAAATATGAGGTGAGAATTCAAGGTTCAAGAGGTTAATTAACCAACAGCTGAAGAAAATGTGGACATCTGTTTCAGCCTGAAGTGACGAGTCCAGTATAATGACAGCGGAATCATTTTTTGAGGTTTAACCTCAAGACACTTTGTAAAGCTGTCTCGGTATTGGTGGATAAGTGTGCCTGTGTATGTTCTGCATATACACAGCTGAAGTGACAATCCTTTCCTCTTTGTACCATCCATCCTTCCATCACAAAGTGTTTCCTCACTGATTGACTGCTGTTTGTTCGTTGAGTCAGGTAAAGGATGTTATGTCCCTGGGGCCATTTCCTATTGAACGCCACACTGTTCATCGACTGCCGACTAGTCCCAAACATGCTTGCTGTTGTTGATCTAATACTTAACCTGTGACCAAGGTCAGAGTTAGCTTTGAGAGCTTTGTTTCAGTATGGATATCAGTTATTTGTTGAAAAAAAAAACCCATAAATGATCATCAGCCCTCTGACCGTCAAAGAGGTGTAGCTGTCCACACAAATTGTGTTGTTCCTCTCCTTGACATTTTGATTTTCTCTGCAGTGGTCAGTCCCCGAACTTTGTCTCACATCACTGGACAAACCTGCGGCATGGCCCGTGACACTTGTAAATGTCACACCTCGCTCTAAAACGTGTAAAAATGCAGTCGCTAAATCTTCTCTGCTGTCACTAAAGTGAAAAAAAATGCTGTTATTTTCCAGATGCCTGACTTGCAGGTCTCCTGAAGCAACTATAATTTAAATAGGTGGATGATAGTCCAGCAAGTAGAGCAAAAAACTTTGTTGTGCTCATGAGAAAACAGAAACTGCAGGTAAGGCATAATCTAATTTTTATGCTCCCTCTCCATTTCTTTTCTCCCTCTTCCCCTGTTCTCTGCCCAGCGAGGCAGTGCTGCAGTGGGAAACTGTTGAGGAACCTATTCCCCTGTGCGATCAGAACCTCGCCACGCTCAAATTTGCTTAGCGCGTCCAGCCAAAGACCTTATTTAGCGCTTTGCTTTTTTGAAGAAGCGGAAACTTATTTCACCCCTTACCTTCACAGAAAAAGACAAAGGAGTGCAATAATGTTGCATTTCATGCACCAGTCAGCTCCCACTGGAGACCTTGAATCAACTTTTGTATTTGGCTTGGATTGGCTGGAAGCAGTAGCGCAGTTTTGAGCAGCTTGAAGCTAAATGTTGGAAAAACTGCCCATAAGGCCATGTGCTGTGCAAATACAGCAATATAGGGATGTTTTCCAACCCTAACTCCTAAAAAACTACATTCATTTACTACTAATTTATTTTGCCAGTCACATTTTGATGGTAGTGCAATAGCACCAACCAAAGTGCAGGACTCTGACACTGGAGACTGCAGTTTACATCCTGAGTCTGGGGTTAACACTTAAGTAATTGTTGTGGAAAGATCATGGTTTGCCGTGGTTACACGTTAACAAAGAAAACACATCCTCCCTTCAAGTGACTGTTGAATTTTTCTGTATTAATTTAAAACAATGAACCTCCCCTAACCTTTAACCAAGTGCTGCAAGTTGCCTAACAGTTCTGGCTGTAGTTACTACAGTCAATGCTGGGAGATGCTTTCAACTAATTTTCATGCCTAAATTGATGTCCTCTATGGCTGTAACACAGCATGCTGTCAGAAACTCCTGCAAGTTAAACTGGGCTGAAGAAACATTTTTAGGGCTGACCAACTCTAAAAGACACACTACAAATTGACTTGAAGACACTTGCTAGCCTAGCAAGAATAAGGCTACAAACAACCCATAATGCAACCTTCTCTGTAGGAGGAAACTCCTCCTATTACAAAAGAATATCTGATGTCCTTGAATGCAAGATGACCCACATTTTTTCACGTGTTTTTCATCTAGCTAGCTCAGGATTTTGGTCTTGATGGTGCTTGTTAGGTCTGGCTCATCATACTTTACTTTAAGGAAAGAGGAGCTTAAAAGGTTTGATGACTGGATCTTTACTATACACTCACACTTCTCATTTAAAAGTGCATTAGTAAATTCAGTCAGAGGGTTGAGGGATTTGTCGAGACCTCCAGGATGTCAGTGTCCTGCCATGTTGGGATGAGGTGTTGGGTCTTTCTGTCAGTGGACAAGACATAAGCAAGGGCCCTTTGCTGCTCCAGGACACTTTCTATTATGGCCTGCCTCGATCCCCACTTTGTGGGTAACTCCATCTTTAGTGCATGCTGTAGAAGCTTCAGCTCCCTTTGTGCCCCTGCGAGCTCTTTTTTACTCCTCCAGCTGTAGGAAAAACTTCTTACGAGCTTCTTGCAAAGGCCCACTGCATGTTGAATGCAAGGCTCTCCCATCATATTATGATTAATAAAGTATTCACATACACATAAACACAATCGGAACAGATTACATACAATTAATCATCACAGATTACACAACATTTTTCAGACATGCAATTTTTTTCTCTCTTTTTTCAAATATATCCTGCTACACTCTTATTGCTAGATTGAGCTTGTGGTCAAAGCTTTGGAGTCTCATTCATTTATTCGGGGAAGCTGCCCTCACGATGTTTGATCCATTGTCTGTTATAATGCAGACAAGTCGATCCTGCTGCAGGCTCCAAGAGGCCATCGCTTCTCTTAGTCCTTGAGCAGTTGAGTCTCATGTGTGGTCTTTGTGGGAAAAATGACGGTTGCAAGCATCGACTCTTCATTGTAAAATCACCATCAATGTAATGAAGTGTCAAGGTCATGTACGGCTACATTGTTCTGCTTGACCACAGGTCAGCTGTAGTCGCAGCGCACTTGACAGCTGTGATATCCCACCCAATTTGAATACAGTGCAGGTTGTGCCACTTTTTGAAAAATAATTGTGTGAGGGGATAGTGTGTTGACCACTGCTTGAAGTCTTCATTGCTCAGTGTTCATTGGACTCATATCTCTGGCCAAATGGAAAGTGATTGCATTAGTTATTTCAGTCTGTCTTTGGGAGCCAAAAGGATTCAGTGACGCACTGTACAGCATCGCTGTTACTGATGTCTGAGTTGACCTTGGACAAGGGAAGGGATTCAGTGAGGCTGTTCTTGGCCTTCTTCTATCACTGTATTGTAGTTTATGGTGTTTTTCTTTCAGGCAGTTGAACTAGTTAGTTGTGTTGTGGTGCAGACACACCCCTCACTCCTCCACAGCAGCCTCTTTCCCAAATATGGTCATTTCTGGCTCCAAAAACCAACAAACGTGAGGATTCAAAATGGGAGTACTCAAACCAATAGGCGACGTCATGGTAACTATATCCATTATTTTATCCAGTGTATGGTTTTAATGTGAAATGTAAAAACACACATAAGGTTGCTGCTTCACACTGGCTTTGGTACAATGAAGTATTCATTTTTATCATTTTTGAACAGATTGTTCTCGTTTTTCACACAGTTGTATGTAGATTTTACCTGTTGGAAGGAGTCACTATAATGATGCTGCCCAAGTGGTGTATATGACGCCCTGAAAGTGAGACCAGGCTGCTGCACCATCACTGCAGCTGGGGAATGACTGTAAAGGCATTGAAAATATGCAGGCAGCCAGTTACGGTTCGGTTGTTGTGCCCATAATTCACGTGGGTTATCATGGGGGCTAGAATGAAGGTGGACTAAGAATTTCGTCACAAGCTGACATCAGCTTCTTTTGAAAGAAGAAAAAAATGTTGTTGAGTATTTAAAATGATCTGAAGCCTGAGGTTTTTGCTCACAGGGATCATTTTACATACATTTACCTCACTATTTAAAGCTTTGGCCACATTTAATATGAACATCTCACACTGTAACAATAAATATATGACAGAAAATAAGGAAAAGCGTTATAGGTCCCCTTTGAAAAGCACAACTTTTGCAAAAATTGCTTTTTGTTTATTATTCTGACTAACAGATCATTTAGGCTTAATAAAACAAACACCATATGCCCATCATCAATTAAGCAAAGCTCTCTCTGTATATTAAAGCTTTTCCACAAAATAACTTTTAAGGGTATGATACTGAAGTGAAAGCAATTGCACTAATTTTAGAAAGTAGTCCAACAAGACAGAGCTACTTGATCACAATAATGTGAGCAATTTCCTCCTCTTTGAACAGCCACTGACTTTGAACTTGGTAAAAATCCAATCTTCATGGTTTTAATCATCTGTAGCCAGGAATCTAGTAATCTTTGACACACACATACACGTGTACAAGTCAAGATTCACACATGACACGATGGTGTGCGCACAGCGAGCACATGCAAAGTCACATGCTTATGTGAAGCAGAGAAAGTCGAAGCTGCTGTTTTCATGGTTTTCTGTTGCTTACAGATGGAGGCTGGACAGAGCAGCAATGGTGATCTTACATAATTCACTAATAAAACAAGAAAACAAACAAAATCCAGTGCTTTTTAACATATCGCTGATGTAAATTTCAACAGTTAAAGACTATAAACATTATGTTCTCCATGTTTTTGTAATTAAGGTTGTACCATTTGAACGTTGTTTCCTTAACCCCCAAAACAAACCTGATTGTTGATAACTGATTATAAATAATGAACAAAAATATTTTTCTGTCATACAAAATGTTTTTATTTTTTCATGTGGAATCCTGGAAACCTTTATAGCTGCACAAATGCAAATTATTTGATAAAATCAGTTTGGTCCACTTACTATTGTATTACAAATTCCACTAAATTACATTTTCTTCTTCAACATATGATGTGCAGGAAGAACACGAGATGTGATAGAAAGCACAGGAAAAAAGTTAATTGTGTAAGTGGACCCTGAGCTCTGATTATTTTATCAAACTACTATTTACAAGGTCAAGTGCAATCTTTCATTTTCAAATAAATCCAAATTAAAATGAAAATAATCCACATGTACCAAAGGAAGTACAAAGAAATAATAAGCATGGTAATTGTTTGGTTACACGTAATATTTTCTGGTGTCTTATATCTACTTTGAATAGCAGTATCTAACTGATGTCTGACTGATGTACACCGAAAATATCTAATTTCTCTTCTTGACAAATTGAAGCAATTTTACTTTTGAAACTCTGATCAACTGGCCAGATCAGTATGTTCTCTGTATTTCCGCCAGGGGGCAGTAAAGGGATTTCCTCCTGAGCTGGCTGAAGAGGCTGTTTCACTGTGAGTGACCCAGATCAGGCTGTTGTCTGTTGTCATGTTGCTGCGTACAGTTGTTTGTGCAGCAGCAGAGCTCATGGGGTGTTACAGTACAGTATGTCTCAAGTCAGGATCAGAAAGGTAGTCAGGTTCATTTGCCACAGATATGTTGCACATGCATTCACACAAGTGCACGCATGCACACACACCTCAAGGGAAACCCAGCAGCATTATATAAGCATGCCTGCTCTGATTCCTGGAGAACAAACATTCAGGAGGAAGAGATGGAAAAGGTGTTTTATTAAAGCAGAGTTGGCTTGAGTTGTAACACTCTGCTCCCTCCCTCCACAGTTGACCTTTTCTTCATATAAATAAAAACACAGCATTACTGAGGAAGAAAAGCCCTTGGGATTCTCTAACTGAGATGTTTTCTACCAGTACAGAGACTCTTACATTTTTCAGCATGTTGCATTAATATACAATATATTCCATGCTTCCTTTGAACTGAACCGTGAGTCAATACATGCAATCTTGCTCTCCTTCATGGTAGCAAATGTGTTGTTTCCTGTGAGGGAGATGGAGGAGGGGGATGTATCCTTCATGATGAATGCTGGCTGGATCTCCCACTCACTCTGAGGATCTCCCATAGTGCATGCTGCGATGTGTGACAAATCTATGACAGGCTATTCTCCCACAGGATCCCTGATCCCAACACAGGCTTGGTGGATGGGACCGTGTAACACGTCAAGAAGAAGTGATTGAGCGACTGATGAAGTCGTCATTTCCACTGTGGCCTAAAAACTAATTGATGCAGAACTAACTGTAATTGTACAATGCTGGAAGTTATCAGTAAACTTGTAACACTTTGCCTTTCCACACATTAAAACATTGCACTTTGAATACCCTCATGTATTGGACACATGAGAAATCCTAGCATGATAAAACACTCCAAAGACTGTTTTGTGCCAATAAAACACAGTACACATGCCTATCCTTTTGATTTTACTTTACTTTCTCCAGAATATTCTGATTTGGTGATCTGAAGGTCAAAAGATGTCTTAGCAATTTGGTTTTCTTTTTTCTTTTCCCCTCCACATGTCTGGGTTGCATATAACTGTTGTTTCAGCAGCATTTGAGCAACTATATTTTAATGAGTAGTTAGGGACCTGCTTCGCACTACAATAGTTATTTAAATGCTGGTAAAACAAAAGTATATATGTAACCTTTTCAAACAAATGTATCTTGATCTTTTGATGTCTTTTAACTTTAAATCAACAAATTATTGCTAACAATGTCTGTCAAAACCAAACTAAGTCAGTGACACTGAAATCAGAGCCGCCTCCATCACATTATCCAGGATACTAATGCACTGATTTTAGCAATGTCACAGAGATGCATGTCATTCCTGCATCTGGTTATTTTAAAGTTAGAGATTTTGATCCAACAGAGGAACTCTGCAACAGTCTGACCTGGTATGTCAATGGTCAACTGTTATATTTTGACCACTTACACATGTCAGTCTATCAGTTAATTCTACTGTTGCTCTTCAGTTCACTGTACCTCACCCCAACCAGGTCGGGTAGGAGGGAAAGGGCCACAGCTTGGACCACCACCCCCCAAAAAAAGCCCTGTAGCTCTTAAAGACTGACGGGAGTGCCCGCAATTCCATTTGCATATCTACTCTTAAATTCAATTAATTGCAACCAAATAAGATAGAGCAATAATTCTTTTTGTATATAAAACCGGGGTGTCACACGAACATATCATGTATTCATCGTATCCCAGAGCACTGTTTCCTTGCACTAATGGGTTTGCAGAAATCCAGCAAATAGCACACACAACAAAAACATTATAATCCAGACTGCAGGTATTCACAGCACTTCCTACGTTGGAATAAGCGTCATCACGTTGTGAGCTTGAACCGACTTTTTTGTATGTATTTAGAAAAATATGTGTAAACATTTTTTTTCTCTTTTTTTTTTAGTTTATTGCACTTTTTAGCAATTTATTTCATTAGTATGGACATAAGTCCATACATAATACTAAAAATTTGGATATGATGGTTGTATTGATGGATAGCATATTAAACTACTCCAAAAATGGCACTACAGCACGTAAATATGTAAAGATATGCTCTGGTGGACTTGCTCTATGGCAGGTCATAAAGGGTTAAAAGGGTAAAAAATGGGAGAAACCTGAGGAGGAGCAACGGGATCCCTCTACCAGGATGGTCAGACGTGCAATAAATGTCATGTGAAACTCCCACCTGCCTCAAGTTTGCAATGCAGGCTCTCTGTTAAAACTTTGATGAAGTGTTCCTCTAATAAAGACAGGATTACTAAGCCTTAGTATGTCAGATGTTGATTGAAGTTGGTTATTTTTCATAAAATTAGGAGGAGAATAAATCTAATCATTTCAGTTATATTTTAGGGCACCGACTGGCCCAAAAAAGGAAATAAATGTTTGTTTATTTGTTAGTGGTTGGCCCATAGAAGAAGTGCAGTCATCTCAGGAGACAGAGTGCAATTAAGTCCCACTTAAATGGGAAAACAATGAACATCTCTCCACTGACTTTGCATTGCTTGAAGGTACCTGCTTGTTCTATCTACTTGCAAACAACAGAAAAATTCCTACAAGCTGCTGTGTGGTGGGATCTACTATCAACAGGGTAAAGAACTCAGAACTAATTCTTTATAAGGTGCCCAACAGAAAAACCCAACCTTAAAGAAGACAAAAGTGGATACAGGTGATAAGATGTGAGGCATCAGCAGGAGGAATGGCAAAACTGTGGGATCCTGACCCACTCAAAGCCTCTGAATTTGCCTCTGGAGGGATGGGAGAGCATCTCTCACTAAACAGCAGTGGACAGGAAGTGATGTGCTGCAGATGAAGTCACTGGCAGTCACAGTGCAGTTCAGTGAGGCATAGACTGCAAGCTGAAGAATTTTAATCAAGGAATTTAGCAGTGGTGTATGCTTATGATCCAGACCCATCATATTATCTGATTTCTAATCACCTCTCTGTACTGATTTTGCAGCGGCCCTGTTGTACTTTTTCCTTTAGTTAAGAAAGCTACACGTGGGATGGAGTTTTTGTAAGAGTTAGTCCACAGCAGAAGTGACGGAGGGCAACAGCAGGCGCTTGTTGGGTGCTTTCGAGTTTTCTTTTTTAATTGATGCGGTAATAATATCACATGAAACCAGGTGACCAATAAGCAACGAGAAATGCAGTCCCAACTCAACCCTCATTATCATTCCACCACCCACCTTCACAACCACTACTGTCATCACCACCATCACCACCCCCACATCGATTCTTCTCCTGTTCTCCCCTGGTTGTCATGGAGACAACTGGTTGTGTATAACACAGAAGTAACCGGGGGGAGGTGGAGCAGCATTGTGAGCCGCTTGCAGCCAAGTGGAACATCAGCAGAGGCAACATGTCTGCCAGGTCAAACCAAAGAGGAGGGGTGAGGACGCAGGACACAGAAAATCAATTAACAATCAATGAAGAACTAAAGTCCAACACAGAAAGGAGAAAAGAGTCAGCAGTCCTTACTGAGGCAAGAGAGCTGAGGGTCGCAATTAAAATAAGGTGTGTTACCCATCAATTTCAAACTTAACAAACCTCACTTAACTTATGAGACTTCAGTGCTGAGCCCAAAGCTCTTGTATCTTTACAGTCTCTTTCAGTTTGCCCACGTCAGTTTGGATCTATTCATTTGAGCTACAATAAGTCAACTAGAACTAAAGTCTTACAAAAAATAGTGAAATTACTTTAATGTTGCCATGTGAGTAAATTTACATTGTTGGAGGTGGCTATATTCTACCAAGAAAGAATTACTGGGTATTTTCATCTTTCTCTACTGTTTACCGTTTCTCTACTGTACTGACTGCAGGGGCGAGGCCAGCCCTATAAACACAAAAGTGTGTCCGTGAGCGAGTGAGTGAGTGAGTGAGTGAGTGCGTGAGCGAGCGATGAAATTACAAGATCGGTAAGAATGACTAGTGATGTGGGTGTTGCTAGCTTACAAGGCACCCGCTACATGAGTACTGTAAAACTTCAATTACTAGCCAAGGCTATTTTTGCTTTAATCTGAAAT
>JAPZEB010000020.1:10798541-10810515 GCA_029783705.1 Chaetodon striatus | reverse complement strand
GCTGTTGGACCCATCCACCACCCGTCCCACCCACCCTTGTTAAACAATAAGGGTGACCAGCCGCATATCATGCTGACGTGAAAGGATGGCTTGTTTTGGCGATGTCTGACGCCAGAAGTCACTGGACTGAAGTTCAGGATTTCGATGACTTCGGAATGAGACGGGATTGGGATTCTGGAAATTTACCATGGGCCTCTGAATATTTTTTAGTTATGTGGATTTTTCCCTTTTATGTTTCACTGCTGGCGACAGCTATGGTCAAAGGCATAATGTTTTCAGGTTGTCCGTATATCTGTTCATATGTGCACTCACATATCCATCCATCAATCTGTCTGTCCGTCCGTCTGTCTCAGGAACACCTAGAGGGAATTTCCAGAAATTTTGCCCAAACGTCCACTTGAAGTCAATAATGAACTGATTCGATTTTGGCAGTCAAAGGTCAAAGGTTCATTTGAATGGTGCTTTCTGAAAAAAACTTCTCTAAAAATAAATTGCCAATGATAACCTAAACTAGCTAAAATGCAACTAATATAGCTGTCTTTGTCTTTGTCTTCTCTATCGTAAGTGCCAAATGACATAGTTATTTTGCCAATTTCTTTCCAAACAAAAAGGTCCCAAATCTGTTTAAAAGCTCTGAGCACACTGCCAGGAAAAAAAATCTGGTGGAGGAATACGGATTTAGTTTGTTGGTTCAGTCGAAAAATACTGGCATCAGCCTAAAACCTCTGAATTCCCAGTTAGACATGACCTCAGCGTCCAACGCTGGCAAGATACCACTAAGGGTAATTTTTTTTTGGTAATTTTTTTTAACCAACACTGAGAAATGACATCAGAAAACTATAATACAGAGTATATCACCCATGACCTAAACGTGTTGAGACTGCAGTAAGAGCCCTCTCGGTGTGTCTCCTGGGTGCCCAGCCACAAGGAGAGCGTCTGAGAGTTTTGGTGGTCAGCAGGTCAGCTGTGAGCGCTCTGCAGCTGTCTGATAACTGCTGCTGTGGGTGGAGTGAGCCCTCACCTATGCACTGTTGCACACACATGCTTTTTTTTTCATTTTCACCAAAGGGACGAACAGCTCTGTAGAGAACAACATCATGTAGACCACGAGAGGACTCTGTCATCTTCTGACAAGAGCATCTCTGCATTAATTTCAGGCCACTTAAAGCGTGTAGCCCATGTCTAAAGCACCTATTTATAGAGAGATAGTTTGGCATCGGTAGACTGAGCTTTCATTTATCTAATTTCACTCATTTAGCCCTCATGTTCTTTTTGCAAATTAATGAATATACAGTGTAATGGTCTGTTAACGTAATATTGATGAGGTGATGCTGATAGTAATGAGATGCCCTATGTAAATCAAAGTGTTTACAAATGGACGAGCACATGCATCCACATGTATTCACCCCACTTTTTCCTCCAGCTGACCATTAATTTAATTGACCCGGCTCGTTGTTGTTCATCTGTTACTTATCAACCATGGAAAATCACATAGTTATCAATTAGTGCTCTGATGGTTTTCCAACCAGTAATATGTAACTGAAATGTTATGGTGTCATGTTTTTATAGTCTTAGGCACGTGCTGTAATCAGAGGAGCTCTCCTGCTTTATGTAACAAAAAAATGTGTTTTTAGCTCAGTCAGTTTTTTTGTTTCTATGTCTGTTTCTAATCCTTTGAACTATATTTAGCTTTGTTCTCTACCACTTGTGTTTTTTTAAGCTTTATTTTGCCATTGTTTGGGTTCCCACAGACCCCATTTTTACCTCAGGGTAAAAATAACAATAATTATTGTAAAATCAGCCATTTTTTCCCTTCAGATATTCTTTTTTCTTCTAATCTTATTCAACTACAATATGCAGAACATATTCGATTGTTGACCCCTCCTTATGCCACCATAAGGCAACATTTGGTGAACATGACAAAATTGTGTTAACATCAGACAAGGACATGTCTAATGTTTCATATGGGCTATATTCCTTTGTCAAAAACTCATTCACACACAAAGGAATCTATAGTATTTATATTGTGGATAGTGGCTTATGTTTGGGGTCAGTTAATCCCTGTTATCACCAAACTATCACCAATCATTAGAAAATCTGAGTAACAGAAGCCCAAATGGACTTTTTTTTGGAATTTGGGGGTGCACACTGTGTTCAAGGTGCACCAGTCAGCCACAAAAATAAAACCACTGACAGATGAAGTGACTGATACTGATCACCTCATGACAAGTTATTTCGTAGGAATGGACGTTTCCAGCTGCCTCTCCATCAGCTCAGCAAGATTTGTGCTAAATTTAGCAAAAAAAATCTCCTCCTGCTGACTCTGCTAACTAGCTGTTAGCAAGCCAGGTTTAGATTTTGAAATGTGAACATCAATAAACATTGAGGAGAGGATGAAAAAGAATGGTCACTAGCTGAACTAGCATCCTGTTAGCCATTGTACAGATGTTGGAAAACAAACTGGACTACCTCCATGCCGCATCAGTTTCTAAAGGGATATCAGGAACAGTAATATACTTTGATTCACCAAAACCTGGCTAAATCCTGGACAGTGCCATTCAACCAGGTGACTCTTTATATAGGCTGATCTGACAGAGCAGAGGACTCTGGTGAGAGAAGAAGAGTAAACTTGTGCCTTCTGGTGAATAAGGACTGGTGTGACAGTGGGAATGTGAGGAGCTATCTTGTTCCTGCCGTGGACTAAATTACAGTGCATGAGTTAAAGGAGCTGATGGGATCACATTTCACTGGAGTTGTACCTTGTATAATTCCATGTGACAAATAAATGATTGATTGATTGATGGATTGAATGATTACTCATTATAATCCGATGTTCTGCTGGGAAACCTTGGGTCCTGGCAGTAATATGGATGTTAGGTGACATTAACCACCTACCCAAACACTGTTACACACCAAGTACACCCCCCTATGGAGATAGCACCAGGCAATGCTCCATGTCACACCACAAAAATTGCTCAGGAATGGTCCGAGGAATGTGATAAAGAGCTTAAAGCATTGACCTGGCCTCCAAATTCCCCAGATCCCAGTCTGATTGAACATTCGTATGATGTGCTGATCCCCCACTCTCACATCCCACAGAACTCAAGGGATCCGCTGCCAATGCTGCCAACGCCGCCAATGCCTTGGTGCCAGACACCACAGGACACCCCAGAGGTCCTGTTTCCATGCCTTGACAGATCAAATGTTGATCGGACTTGGCTATGACTTGTCAAGGACCTCAGGGTATTGGAACATCCCATGGATGCTTTATCAGATTGGGATCTGGGGAATTTGGGGGCCAGGTTGACACCTTGACCTCTTTGTCATGTTCCAGGGGCCATAAAGCTTTTGCATTGTGGCAATGCGCATTGCCCTACTTGGGAGACCACTGCCATTGGGGAATGCCATTGCCATGAGGGAGTGTACTCTGCAACGTTTTTGGGTGGGTGGTGCACACCAAGTAGCATCCATGTGAATGCCACCACCAGCCCACATTGATGTGCAACAAGATGATCAATGTCATTCACTTCAGCTGTCAGAGGTTTTATGTTGTAGCTGATCAGTACACAGTCAACACCAATCACAGATTTAGATAAAATAAAAATTCATTGTCTTAAATAAGTTTTTACAACTGAGAGCTCTGTGAGTCCAAACAGAAGCAGTGTGTTTCTGTCAAGACTGAAATGCGTCTGCAGTTCAGAATCATGTTATCAGGCAATTCTTGTCAAAAAAAGAGGAAAAATCATGAAGTATCAAGATCTAGACTTTATATTTGCTGTTATAAATTCTCTCACCCACACATCTACTGCTTATCCTTCTCATTCATCCATTGCATCCACATTCTTGTGTCCAGCAGTAATTTACTGCAGTGTCACGCTGCATGAGTCCTCTGTTATTTATGTGTTGTTGTCTTTGATTCATTTTATTACTGTGGCAGGTGTCAGCCGTTACTATGAGGACTGCTACAGTTGGACGCATACAGACAAAGCGCACACACACACATACACACAGACACACACACACATATGCCTGCCTGGCTGATATTGGCCACAGTCATAGCCAACACAAAGTAATCTGGCAGTGTATTTTGTTCAGCTCAGTCAACACGTTGAATTTAATTTCCTCTCTCTGTCCTTCAGCTGGTGGATTTTTTTTATGTCATCCCAGGGCAATGTTTCCTTTTGTGTGCGTTCAGTGTTTTCACACCCCTCTTTCTCTCCATCTACTATATGTATACGTATTTTTATGCCTCTTTGTGTTTGTTTTTGCTGCTGCTTCTGTGTGTTTGTCTGTGTGTCTGAATGATGTCGGTTTGTCTCCTCATCTGTCTCTCTGTCTTGCTCTGCTTGTCTGTCTGTCACTTTCTCTCTCTTTGCAGTCCCCCCTCTCTCATACACCATCAACACACACGCACACACACATGCACACTCGTGCCTCTTTTTCCCGGGTTTCCTTAAATCTCCCCACTGCTGAGAAAGTGAGTGACAGCACTATATGCACAGTCTGCAAAGGACTGACGGGGTTTTTAACCAGATACGTCACAACTCCAGGGGATGGGGAAGAGGGAGGGACGGAGGAGAGGAGAGGAGAGGAGAGGAGAGGAGGAGAGCAAACGAACAGAGACAGGGAGAGAATGAGAGAGAGAGAGTACAGAGGGATATATTGACTCAAAGCTGGTCTGCATGCTCCTCAGTATGTGAGAGACAGAGGACGTGAGAGCAGGCAAGATGGAGTGCTGGCACAGATGAAGACTGTCCCTGGGTACGTATTTGTGGATTGCTATATTTGTGTTTGAGAGTGTGTGTGTGTGAACATGTGCTTGCATGTGCATGTCTCTGTATGTAAGGAGGTCGAGAGCGATTGAGTTTGTAAGCAACATGCTGCAAGTGATCATTTAAATGTGGGTACCCAAGCACTGAATATGGGTATTGTTACATAAGGAGCAGTCTAAGTGACTGAATGAGTGTAGGTATTGAAGATGGGAAGAGGCGGTTTGGGGTCTTTATTTGTGTGTGGTCTGTGTGGTCTTACATGTGTGTGTCAGAGAGAGTCTTCGTAAGTGTTGTAACTTAGTAAGTGAGCAAGAGGCAATGTGCTCGAGGAAATGCAAGTTTACAACTGAGTTAAGTCTTGTTCTGTGTGTATACGAATGCTGCGTTGGCTGATTAACAAAAGCGTCAGTGTGTTCATTGCATTGACACGTATGTCAGTGTGTCAGAAGGAGAGACTCTGTGTGTTTTATGATGCACTAGAAGTGTGTTATAGTGATATTGATGTAGACAAAAATCTCAGTATTTTCACCCATACTGAGAAGGAATCACCTCTTGTTGTTTTTTCAGCAGAGGCATTTTCACTGTAAAGGCAGATTCTAATCTTTCAGGAACATTCATACAGTATATGTAAAGGAGGACATTCAAGGTAGTTTTAACACACAATGAAAAAGGGAAATCCTGCTGATTTAAAAGCATATGTCAAGGTACAAAAGAGGGGTGTTATTTTGTTTGTGTCATTGTGGGAACTTGACATTTAAAATGGTTCGTTCAGATTCCCCGAAGTCACATTATAACACAAACTAACTGATCAAGGCAGTGGTAGACCACCACCTCCTGTGTTCAGCGAGCTAAAATCACCATTTTTGTCAATGGAGTCCGGTAGCTGTGAAGAGAGCAAGGATGGGAAACTAAAGTTGTTCACGGCTTCCCCATTAGAACGGGCTGTCTGACGGAAAGATAAAGCAGTGAAAATACTCTCAATATAGCATACACTTGAACTGATATTGAGTTTTTTAGGTGTTTGAAATCCGTTTTGCTGTGGCCCCCATTCACAGTGGTACATTGCATAGCTTTCCTGTCGGACTCCAGCCTGCTTCTCCAAACTGGGGTGTGCCGACTGACATCTACTGCATGTAATACACTGACTTTGAGTAATGACCTTATACAACCCCACTTCAAAAAAGCAAAACTATCCCTTTAACTAGAGCTGAAACAGTGAATTAATTAGTTGATCGGCAGAAAATGTATCTTAATTTTTGATGAGTTATTGATATTTCAAGTCATTTTTCAAGCAAAATGCCAATCATTCTCTGTTTCTAGCTTCTCAAGTATGCTGCTTTTCTCTGTTCTGTATGGTAGTGAATGGAATGTCTTTGGGTTTTGTCAGTGAGACAAAACAAGCATTTGGTAAACTTGTGCTGGGCTTCTTTTTTTTTTTTTTTACTATTCTCTGACATTTCATAAACGTAACAATAAATTCATTAATTGGGAAAAAAAGAGATGAACTGATAATGAAAACAGCAATCAGTAGTTGTAGCCCACGAGTCAACACTTTGATGTGAAAGCTTTCAAAGCAACACTTGACAAACAACAGTGAGCCAAACAGGCTGGTCATGTGTGTTCACACAACAGATGCATCAGTCAGAAACTAAAAGAGCAATGTTGGGGGGGAGAATTGACTTGAAAATCATGACAACACAAGCAAACTGCACAGACATAAAGAGACAGAGGTCACTAGTTGACACTAAATAGCGACGTGATGGACGTATGCATCCTCAAATGACCTGTTTCATGTGTATGTTTTAAGGTGAACACCATGTTCATTTTTGTTATCTAGTTCGTTTTGTTCTCACCGAGCTAATCTGGGACAGCACCAGTAAACAAAGGAAACAGTTTGAGGTCTGTGTCTGTGATCACTGAAATTAAACCTGCTCTTGAAATAATAAAAGACACATTGGCACTATGGGAAGAGAAAACATGTCCTCTGTCTCTGTTAATCACTGTGAGGAAAATAGGAAATGATAGCGTTTGGCTTAACGAGGTTGGAGTTTTGGCAACAGTTATTACGCTTCATTTGGTGACAAATAAGTTAAGGACTGAGAACGGCTTCAAATGGTATTATGTAAATATTGCTCAGGGGACTCGCAGATGAGAGAGAGAGAGGAGTGAAAGAGCGAGATAAGGGAAGGATTAGAGTGAAGTGCAGATACACAAGTGACATCACTTGTTCATACTTTACAGCACTACATTTGAATATTAATTCAGAGCACAGACTCGGTGTGCTGACACAATGTGTGAGTCACACTTGAAGTGCCAAAGGTTCTGGCAGATTCTATTTTGGCTGTTGAGAAGTCAGGTTTGCATCAATGGATGGAAATAGAAAGATGCTTCAGTTTTCTTCAGGATATTTTAGATGTACTGTGATTTTAACATATTGACGAAGTTGCCTTGAATAGATTAGGACACTTGGAGGAGGAGGCGGAGGATGTAACTTACTTGTCTCTTCTTCCTCCCCTCTGATCCCAGCTGTGTTTCTCACTTCATCTTATTTCTTTTTCTCTTCATTTTCAGTTACGATCGACAGTCGACATGAGCGTCTCCAAACCCCCGCCGCCCCCCTCCACCTCCCACCTGGCCATCCCCCCTTCCTCCTCCACCTCCACCCCTTCCTCATCTGCCTCCTCCCCCATGGCGACGCCCCACTCTGCCGGCCCGCCCCCACCCTCGCCAGTCAAGATCTCTATGCAGGAGCACTTTGCCATCAACGTGTGCCCGGGCCCCATCCTCCCCATCCCACAGATCTCAGACTTCTTCCCACGTTTCCACGACTACCCCTGCACGCCACCGCCCCCAAGTGAGAAGAAGATCTTGAAAGAGGAGACTTTTAATGGGGAGACGGGCGGAGGATTCAAGGATGGGGAGAGGAGGGGGGACAACGACGGAGACAGGGATGAGGCGGTCGACTCTGATGATGATGACAGTGAGTTCTGAGGAGGGGCTACAAAGTTTAGTAATGAAGAAAGTTGTGTTGAATATGTGTGCGTGTATTTATTCATGTGAAAATTACAAAGCAAAAACAAACACTTCCAAAACTCTAGAGAGGAGACGTCTTTTTTCCCCTGCATTTTCCAGAGAAGCACAACATATGCTTGAAGAGTAATTGTGGAGTCGAGCATTTTTCCAAGAGCGTTTGTCACTCCCACTTTATTTGACACAGCAGCTCCGATGATTTATTAGACAATGTAGCGATAGTGGGGCTCAGCCTGCAAAGTTTCTGCTCATTCGCAAACAGTAATCAAACAAGACAGATCAATTCATATTAGGCAGCATCATGTTTTTAAGAGGCCATCTGCTACAGATATGACTCAGAGATTTTCAGTGTGTGTATGACTGAGTGTGCCTGTCCCTTTACCGGCAGTAATTGCCACGGTTTGTGTTGTTTTCAGCCTACCTGGGAACGTTGGAGTTCACCCTGCTCTTTGATCAGGAGAACAACTGTCTTCATTGTACTATTCACAAAGCAAAGGTACACACAATTTCAATATCTTCTTCATATAAAGAGACTTCTGTCTGTCTGTGTCTGTGTGGTTGCATAATTCCCCTTGAAGTCCAAATGAAAACGTTCTCCTGTAATGTTTTTTATGTTTGCACAAGACGGCAGGCTGCTCTCTCTCAAGCTTTTTAAAGTAACGTGTTCACCACACACCCTCAGCAGCTTGTCAATTCCAGACTAAATCATCTCATGGAGCTGTGAAATGTTGGATAATGTCACTCTGTCGCTGTGGCACACACATTTAGTTTGGCCATCGCACAAGGACACGCGCCTTTTATTACATATTGTGTACTGTCACATGATGTTAATTATGTAAATCTCGCTGAACGTTCCCTTGAGGACAACACAAAGGAGTCAAGGGTGGTAGGAAACAGTGGCATGGAAAGAAACACCCAGAAGCGCCATGGAGATGTAACTACAGTAGAAGAGGTCTGTCATATCCGCTGTCTTTTTCTGACCCTGTCAGTTGTGTGAAGTGTTTGAGGGCATGATGACGTCACCTTTGACACTACAGCATGCGTGTGTGTGTCTGTGTGTGTCTGCTTGTGTCCACAGGGACTGAAAGCCATGGACTCCAATGGACTGGCTGATCCATACGTCAAGCTTCATCTTCTCCCCGGGGCTAGCAAGGTCACTGCTCCAACCTTACCTCAATGGCACTTAACGTAACATGCTACCACACTGGGTGTTCCCAGACACTGACACTCCCTAATCATTCGATCATTTGCTGAAGAGACTGAAAATGGGAAACATTTCACACGTTATTTAACCAGAAAGCAAAACTGTTATTTACTTTTTGCACATAATAGTCTCTCTTGTTGATTCAGACAAAGGTCAAAAAACTCTTGCCAAAAAAAAACAACAACAACCCAACAACAACATGGCAGCGGGCTAAATTAATGTGTCATTTCAAGCCGTTGAGCGGGGAGCATTTCGGTTGGTTACCACTTAATGTGGCTCGTCCGATGCTCCGCTTTATCGAGCACAAACACGTTCAGGTCTGCTGCACCGCTCTTGTCTTGTTTTCGGCTCAAGCAGCAGGGAAGATAAGGCTCGCCGAAACAGCAACCCCATAGCTACGGCAGAGTGCAACCTGTTGTCGGCCATTTTGGCTCAAGGTTGACACAAAACGAGGTTATGATAAGTGCAGGGAGGATGGCGAGCCGAGATAGGTTGAATAAGGCGACCGTCTGAGGTCTAAGGTGCTAACAATAACAACGTCTGGGGGATTTTTTTGTCCTCCAGCCTCCCTCTGTGTGTCTTCTCTCGCATTGTTATCACTCTCCTTTCCCCACTTTCCACCCCTATCTCTGTCTCTATCTCACTATCTGGCTGTGACCCTCTTTGACCTTGAAATACCAACAGTGTGCGGAGAGAAGGGAGACAACTGAGAGGGGGAAAAGGGGGGAGAGAGAGAGGGAATGGAGAAAGGGAGGGATGGAGAGACAGATGAGGGGAGGACAGCAGCAGGTGGTTGTCATGGAAACAGGGAGGATTGTTACACGGCTCACGTCAACAGGCAAGGGTTGATGGGGGGGGGTGGGGGGGGGGTGGTGGGGGGGGGTGGAGGTGGTGGTGGTGGGGGGGTTGCAGAGAAAGCATCAATGAGTAGGTAAGTACCCATGAACAGCCGTTTGTTAAATACCCACCAGACGGGGGGGCCACGTCACTTGAAAAGTGGGAGCATACACGTGCAGAAGTGAGCATGACGGACACACACTCACACACCCACCCACTCCTCGTCCAGACTCAGCATGCAAATGTTGCATGAGTAATCCAGAACACAAAAAGGTTTCAGTTTCTGTAAAAGAATTGAGTTGTCAAAATACATAGAGCAGAGAAACACATCTTCTCTGGCCCCGCTTCTTTTTCACATCCTTCAGCACAAGCTCTCTAACCACCGTACAGTCCAGCATGCTGGATACACACACTGCAACACATGCGGCGCATGACCTTGCGTCTTTGCAGACACATGCTAAGGCTTTAGTCACAGTCACACAGAGATGCTGCCTTCATCCGTTCCTCCTCCTCTATCACTCCCTCCCTCAGTCCCACACACAAACATGTATACACACACAGTAGTAGCCTGGAGTTTCTGTTAGTCCATTGGTGTTTTCATCTTCCCATTCCTCGTCGATGTGCATGGAAAATTCACTCACAGCCAGACTCTTCATCCACAGCTCTGGGAAGTAGGGATTGAGAGAGAGAGAGGGAGTGCGGAACAAGCAAAAAGATCCACACAGGCAGATGGAGAGAAAGATGGGAGAGTGTGATGGACAGATGGAGGGCTAGAGATAAAACATTTAGAAACAGATGCAAAAGCGCCAGTGTAGAGGGAAAATGCAGGCAGGGAGTGACGGAGGGCAGGGAGAAGGGACTGGTGTTTAAGTGTTTGTAGATGTAGCATGTGCTTGGATGTGTGCTCAGAAGACCAACCCCATTCAGTCAATCAGGAACAACGATTATTTGCAAAATAGTTGTTTTGTCGAGTTGTGCTGGCACACATACAGCTGTGCAGGTCAAGTCGTGACTCTGCTGGTGAACGTCTCCTCCCTCACATTAATGAATCAAACAAATGACGTGAATCGAAAACACTTGTTCCCTTCATGGAGCAAGCTCTTGGGGGCTGACTCTCGTAGATAAGCCAAAAGTTTCCAGCAGGAAATGGAGAATGAAAAAAGGACAGTGACGGGAGGAAAGGGAGTGAGAGGAGAAGGCAGCACAGGCAGAACAATGGGATGTGGGGACAAAAACAGAGCAAGAGAGAGAGAAGATGGAAGAGAAGGGCTCAGCATCTGGCCCTGAGGCGTTAGCAAGAGGCTGACTGTGGCAGAAAGGAAAAGAGAGAGAGAGAGAAAGATGAGGTGTTTATCTGCGAAGCTTCAGACACGAGTATTTTGAGAGAACAGTCTACACACTTTCTTTACCAGCTGAGCGTATGTGTAGGCACGTAGTTATGCATAAACACCAGTGGTGGCAGAGCCTGCACTTGAATAAAAATAGCAATACCGTAATCTAAAGTAAAAATACTCTCTTACAAAAAAAGGTCCTGCCTTCCAAATTTTACTTTAGCCAAAGTATTAATAGAAAAAGAGAGTCAAATGAAAAGTATTCAATATGCAAGGATGCAATATGGCTCAGTCCCAGTGTTACTGATGCATCACAATGGCAGCATTTCGGTGTGACTGGTAAAGGTGGAGATATTTCTGACCACTTTAAATACAGTTGGAAAAATTTTAAAGATAAAGCAGTCGATACTCTATGGTTTTGTTTATGTCAACAAATCCCAAGAGAAGACCAAAATCAACAATTTGTTTGTCCTTCTCTCAGTACTTTCAGACTTCTCCGTGCAGAGCTGTGGCACTCAGCCCTGAGCAAAGTGTTCCTACTGAAGATGCAAATCTTTAAAAATGGGTCACAAATACATAATTTCAAATAAACAACTCTCTAAAAGCTGGGCACTGTCGCTCTGATCAAACATTCTCATGCAGGAGTTAGGCTGCATTCACACTAAATCCGCTGCAAAAACATTACTCCTCTAATTCATTTGACTGTTGGAAAGATGGTCTTTTCATAAAACTAGTCTGTCTATGCAGTAAAAAGATGCAAATACTTTTGAAACTATTACTACATGACCAGAGAAAACAGA
>JAPZEB010000020.1:10784170-10798272 GCA_029783705.1 Chaetodon striatus | reverse complement strand
TGTCTATGCAGTAAAAAGATGCAAATACTTTTGAAACTATTGCTACATGACCAGAGAAAACAGAGAGAGAGGACTGTGGCATTCACTTTTGCTCAAGAGGTAGAAATCCTACAACTACCAGCATGCACTATGCCACACCAGACCATTAAATGTTCCAGCTGGTGTGTGGCGTAATGCAAACTCATCTGTTTGACTCAGTGGTGCAACAAACAATCTCGTATTACACATTTGAGATGAGAAAAATGCAACTCTGTAACAGAATCTTAATTTTTATTTGATCAGTACTGCTTAGTCAGCCTCTGTTTTTACGATACAGGAAACAACATGGCACCCACTTCCTATTATAACACTGCCTAGTTCTACTATTTGATTGGAGTTCAGTCCAAGTTTGTGCCTGTGTTGGCAGCATTGGTGGAAGTATAGCCTGTAGTTTGAGTAAAAGCCAACAAAAATCCACCAGATAATGCACTTACCAAGTTCCATAGTTCATTTACACAAACTACTCATATTGTTGTAATTCAAAGCTTGTTGGCGAACTATCCCTTTAATACTCGTGGCTGTGGTGCTGGGGATGCACAGGGGACCTTAAAAAAATTGCAGCGATCTGCGGTGAAAAGTTGAAACAAATTCAATTTTTGAAAGAAATGCAACCTGGTGTCACACTGCAGTGGCAGAAATGGAAAATAAAATAAAAGGTATGTTTTCTTTAGTGTATAATCACCTGAAACTAAGAATAATTTTGTTGTTGTTACCTTAGAATTACGTGATTATATCTACATAGGTAGTGGGTCCTCTTCCACGAAGTCCCCCATGTTGTTCTACAGTAGACCAGAATGGATAAATCACGGGCTCTAGATAGAGTGGTGTTGTCATGTTTTCACATTTTTGTGTTGGCCGCCATAGTTCTACATGCTTGGCACACTGTTGAAGTTTCACTGCAATCTACAACCTCACCACTAGATGCCATTAAGACCTACATACTAGATCTTTAAGCAGACATAACAAACTAACCAAAGACAAATACAGCAAAGCTGGGGAGATTGACTTTTAATCTCCACTCCCCCACAAATGGGCCATTTACTGTAAGTGTCACACTCACTGCTGTAATGCCAGAGTTGGTGTGATGGTAGCCTAAATGTTGCATATTTGGGGACTATTTTCAGTGTCGGAATAATATGCACTGTTGTTCTAGTGAGTATTTATGGCATCAGGACAGTTAATGTGAGATGGACTCAAAATAAAGCAGTGCCTGTGGCTTGTTGATGTGTTTTTAAAGGGGCGCTCCACAGATTCTACACATTAAGGTCAGTTTAGTTGTCATGAGCCTGTGAAAACAGTTGTATAATGACTTCTATGGCTCTGAGGGGAAGCTCTATCAAATCTCAAGAATAACCCTAATGATGATCCTGTTGAATGGAGGACTGCCTTGAACACACTAAGCGACCACTTTGAGCGGTCTGACCAGTGCTCCAACAGTTTTCCAAGCTGTCATGAGAGACGTGCTATGGGACATGCTGAACAAGTTAGTTTTGAAATATCTGGATGACAAGAGCAGTGACTGCCGGAGCGGCAGCTGTTCATCCAGGCAGAGAAGTGTGAGATTCATGTCTCTGAGGTGTTGTTCCTGGGGCTCATTGTCGCTGCAGGTAGCATCCAGATGGACCCCATCAAGGTCAATGCAGTCATGAACTTATTCATTATTAGTCTATTTAGCAGTAGCCATGCATAACAGCCCTGTTGAGCCAGAGTTGGCTCTACAACTTATTTACATCTGTGGCCCCTGGCCTGTCCCTCCCGCTTGCAAATACTCGTCCTGGAGTTCTGCTATTTCTACCAGTGCTTCATGTGTAATTACAGTTCTATGGCTGCCCCCATTAATGCCTTCACCTCCCAGAATACTCCATTTTGTATGCTTCCAGTCTGCTAAGGAGATAGATACAGCATTGTTTCCCATCCTCAACCTCATGCCAGTTTGTGGTGGAGGTTGACTCATGTGAGGCAGGAGTGGGTGCTGTTCTTTCCCAGCAATCTATTCAGAACCAGAGGTTTCAGAGTGCTTGAACCAGGACACAGAGATGGCTTGACTGTGCATTTCCTCTCATAATCCTGCCTCCTGGTCCAAACAACTGCTGTGGTTAGGGTGCACACACAACACAATTTACAGCTTTGCCACCAGCTTTCCCCAAACAAGAAAAGGAGGCCAGTGTCCCCACAGTTCAGTTTTGTTTGCTACTGTCGCCATACCTGGATGAAGGCCCTGATTACACTCCTCCGCACCTCTGGATGTTGTCAGAGGAGCTCCAACTGGTGCTGCACTCCAGGAAACTGTCTCCTTGCTTTGTGGGCCCCTTCCCCATCTCCAAAGTTATCAACTCAGATGCAGTCATTCATTATTAGTCCCAGTTCAACCCCACTATCCATTTCTCCCGGGTCAAGCCTGTGTGGAATAATCCACTTTAGCCCTTCCCCTGGCCCGCACCAATCCCCCCATCAATGGCCAACCTGCCTTCACCATCAGGCACCACTTAAAGTCCTGCCAGCAGGCTGAGAGGTCTCGAGTTAGTGGTCCATTTGGAGGGGTATGATCCTAAGGAGCACTCCTGGGTTTTGGCATTTTGGGAGCCTGATTGGAGAGTTTCACTGGTTATTTTAATAGTTTCATGTACAATAATAGAGCCCTGTGGCACAGAGGAATAAGCTACTTTATATTAAGCTTTGGCTGCGAAGATTGTACTTGTTAGTATGATCAGTTTGTTGTTGGTTTTGGTCTTTTAGTGCTATTTTTTTTTACAATGAAAAAACAACAAAAAAACAACAGACTTGTCCTTTAGCAAATTGTATTTTATGTCTTCATTATAGGTATTTTAAATCAAAATCTGCAACATCACTAGCAGCTATAGCTGTGAAAAAAGTAGTGGAGCAGAAGTAAAGTGAAAAAAAAACTGAAACACTAAAATAAAGCAAAAGCACCTCAATTCTACCTATAGTACTTAAGTAAATACTTTCTGTTAGCCACTCCTGCAGCTCTAAACAGCCAATTAGTTCTGCCCTTGGCTCTATAAGATCTTACTGACCCACATTTTGGGACAAAAATGTTTCTAGAAATTTGTAATTTCAGCCAGAGGTTTGGCCTTTGTGGAATTAATGTATTTAGGGAGTCAGTAAACATGCATTTTACTGGGTTGCACAGCCAACTTCCAGAAGGGTTTATAAACATTAAAATACATACAAAAGAAAATCCCAAATAAAAAGGTAAACAAAATGAAGACATCCTGAAGGCAATGGTGGGGAATGAAGCAGCAAGTGGCTGCAAACTTTATTTATAGATGGTGAAGCTATTAAGGGCTCGTGGGCATTTCCTGTCTTGGAAAGCTTTAATTTTTCATGCTGAATGTGTTGTGCAACTTAATTGGATGCTGTGTTGTGTTGTGTTTGGGACACAGTGCTTGTTTTGGAGGTCTGGCTGGTGCTAATGCACTGTCTTATCATGTTGGGGAGGAGACAGACGGACAGGTGAGGCGAGGGAAGCCTCGCGTCCTCTCGCTCTCCTCTACAAAGTAGGCAGCAGATGTCTGCCATTTCCTGAGGGACAGAGATAAATGATGTTTCCTCACTCTCTTTCTCTCTCTCTCTCCTTCCTTCTTGATCTTTCAGTGTTACTCATTTTGCTTCCTTTTCATGATCTTTTATTCTCTTTCTCTCATTCTGATCTGACGAGTTCGCTCCTTCACCCTTAAAACATTCCTCTATTCTTCTTTTGATCCTTCCTTTTCCATGAGTTTCATTTTTAAATATTTCTTTTTTGTCCCCTCAGGCAAACAAGCTACGCACAAAAACCCTGAAGAACACGCTGAACCCAGTGTGGAATGAAACGCTGGTGTATCACGGCATCACAGCAGCCGACATGACCACCAAAACACTCAGGTAGGTGCTCCGCTCTGAATCTCACTCTGCCCGGCAATTAGCACTGTTCCCCAGACAGCCAAATGACCAGTTTATTATGCAGAGAATGAAGATCCATGCTTCCAATCCTCCAGTGAACTGCCAGCAGCTATGCTTCCCAGTGGGCTTTTCCAGGTAATTCATTATTTCAGCCAGGCGACGCCAGCCAACTGTTCCACTTGCTGTTGCTGCGGTAACCGTTCAGGTGTTGGCTGCGCGGCGAGTCTCCGCCCTCCTCCTTCCCACTGTGCTCTCCATATGGAGTGATTGAGGTCAAGTGTAGCCATCTTGGCCCAAAAAGTCTGACGCACTCATGTCATCCCGCATGTGTAAGTTGAATCAGAGACGGAGTTTCGTGTTTTGTTTGTGAACATGGGCGCTGCGTACAATCAGTGTCAGTTTGCTCAGCAGCTTCATAATAGGGTTAGATGGTATTGTTTATCCTGAGGAAACACGAGCACAGACGCACACATGAATCCACCGCACACACAAATCTAGGCAGTCAGGTGTGTATTCATCCTCTTGTGTGTATGTCAAGGGCAATCACTGGCAGGAAAGAACATGCATAGCCCCTCCCCTGTATGTAGAGAAAACACACACATACGCAAACAACACACGTCCTTGAGCTTTTACAAACACACACACTCAGAAATAACATTTACTCTCCCTCCCCAAACACACAGACACACTCGTACACACACAAACAGGAGCATGAGGAGTCAACCCTCAAACCAGAGGAAACCCACCTGACCTCTGTTCAAGGACATAGCCCACAGACACAAACCAGCATGGGGGCTCTGGGAAGCCAAAACGAGGAAGAGGAGGCGGAATGTGACCGGTGTCAAGCAGGAGATGAATAGAGAGAGAAAGAGGTGACTGCCAAGAACAACAAAAAGAGCAGGAGGAAAAGCGTGAATGATGTCAAGTGACAGAGAAGGGGGTGTGGAGGAGGAAACTAGGGAGGCCAAGATTGAGGAAGATGACAGAATGGAGAGATGGAGAGAATCCATGGGTCAGCTGGAAAGGAGACAGAGAGATTGGCTCACAGAGAATGTAGTGTGATGGATAAAGAGATGAATGAGGAAATTCACTTAGCCGAGAAAAGAGGGCGAGTGATGGGGAGGAGTTTACTCAAAGGGGAGCCCAAAAACTGAAAGAATGAGGACAGTGAAAAATCCGTGAGATGGCAAACGAGCAGGAGTGAATGAAACACTGTCTGACAGCGAGGAACGGGGGGACAGCACGCGACATACAGAGAGAGATAGAGAGAGGAAGAAAATCTGCTCAAACTCTCTGTGGATGTGTTCAGGCGCCAGCACGATACCTCAGCCAATAGACAGACTTTGTTCTCGTTACTCCACTGAAAGCAGCGAACAGTCAGAGACAGGAGAAGCAGAGAGGGATCCCCGGAGAGATGTTTACTCACTGGGTTGCACCCTCTCTGTCTATCTCAGCAGGGTGCGGAGGAGGGGATGCTGTACTCTTTGATCCCTGTGCTCTGTGCACTGCTGAGCGGGAGGACTCTGTCCAGGCTCAGCCTCTCTGTAGACCTGTCTGAAGACCTGGACAGTACAAAGTTTACAGTTAAACTGGGCCATACTGCAGTCAGAGCAAAACCATTCAGTTTCAGAATAACGTGTCTCCAAGTGAGACAAAAGATCATTTCTACGCAGTGTTTTCATTTAGGCATTGTAAGTTGTAATCTTTCTCCTTACTCCTGGTTGACACTTGGGGCCAAGTGCTTTTCAATAATACAACAAACAGCCGCTCACAGAAATACTACAGAAGAGCAATTGGTGTATCTGATTCCAGTGCAGCCAAACAAACTTGTTGTGACAATGATGTCAGTCAAAAATAATTGCAACTGTTATCCGATTTAATGCTGCAGACGGTACAAGTAGTTTACTGGAAGATGGCAGGACGCAGTAATGTTGGTTATACAGAAAGACTGCGATCAGTACTAGCTTCATCTTTCAGCAACTGAACGCCTTTAATCACTGTTTATATGCACAAAATCTTCCTTTATTCTGAAAAAGACAATATTCCAATCAAGCTGTTTACATGGATAAAGAAAATTAATATTCCGCTTATATTCCTATTAACATACAGCAATGCATACTCCCACTAATACATTACATCGCAATATAGAAAATTGGGACAGCTGAGGCTGCTTGTGCAACTCTGCATCAAAATAGGATTTTTTCAAAGTTTCCACCAGTGGTGGATTGTGCGAAAACAGCCTCCCTCTTTTATTCCTTCAACCACCTTAAAACTGTCTGCATTGCAGTATTTGCGTATATCCCAAAAACAGCTGATATCCAAGTCTTTCAGAATGTTTAAAAGTAGGGTTTTTATTTTCTTGCGGCCAGAAATGTGGGCTTTTGGGCATGCATCTCTACCCCGGTCTTACAAACTGTTTGGACAACACCCAGTTGGTCTGTGTACAGTGCATCTATGACTGCGCACAGAGCTGACCATAAGCATGCAAGAGACTGTGTGTCACAAACTGTGGTATTAGCCAAAACTGACACATTGCCAAGCCCCGCCTTCTGGTGATGGTCCAACAAGCTGTCAGAGCTAGTAGGGAGACCACACTGTAACTATCTGCACTCCCTCACATTCACATTTTTTGGAAAAACGAAAAACTGATTTCAGAAAGAAGCAGACAGACAGGTCTATAATAAGTGTTTGAAGGATATATCCAGAATGTCAAACTCACTCAGTCTAGAAGTTAAAGCTGAACTATAGGCTACAGATCGCACTGTTAAAGTGAACCACCACATCACTGATCACAGAAGACAATAAATATAAAGGGAAACTTTGCCGATATTCAAGCAGCTGTGTCATTACAGTTTGCGCAGATGAATAGTGTTTGGCTTTCTCCTTGTGCAGGCGGGCTGAAAGACAGGCAGGGAGCTCCGGGGGAAGCCAAACACTGTTCATGCACACACTGTGATGACACACATGAATGATGGCAAAGTTTCTCTGCCTCCCTTAACTGGTTCCTGTAGAGAGGGTGGGTCTTTATTCAGTGTTAGAATCATTAAAAAGCTAAAGTAGCAAGTACTGTATATACATTCAGTAGGCTGTAGCTTGACTAGCTAGCGAGCTAGCCAGTTAACCCTTTACTTTTCAGACTTTGATTTTGGTTTTGGAACTAGGAAGAAATGTATATCTCCTTCCAACCTCTCCAGGTAACAAGTATGATTATTACACCTGTTCCCGGCTTAATGTTTAGCTTGATATCCACTAAACCAGCCTGAAAATTAAGGAACCAGGAAACAATTGCAATTGAGTACAGTCGTGTTGTTGTTGGACCCTTGTCTGAGCTGGCCGATGCTGCACTATAATTGGCAAGTCTGCGTTCGAAGGGTGGGACTTAGCGAAGGGTCAATTGAGACACATATTTCAAATGTGCTGTATACATGTCCAAAGCATTCTTCTAAAACCTTAATAATACCAGCATATCCCACATGTCTTAATCGGAAAATGTTAAATTAGGAATTTTGGAAAATCTGGAATATCTAATTGGAATATGTTGTTTAAATTACCTGTATCAAATTCTGAATATTGTCATATTTGGAATAATAGTGGAATCTGAGTGAGCATGTAAACATTGTCAGTTTGAGGCAGTGGTAGTTGGAGTGCTTGGTTTGCACTAGCAGTACCTTAAAAGAGTGGACAGTGAACAGTGAGGCTGTTATTGCATTGAATTATATGCATGCATTGTTTCCGTAGAATCCTTTGGGCTTAGGGAATCTAAACTCAGCCTGGGAATGGCGGACTCCCCACTACCAATAAAAACAACTATACAGAGCGGTGAATCCTCAGTGTAAATGTACTGGCTATTACAGAAAACTGCCATCCATAAATAGCATCAGAAATATGGTTTGATGTCCTGAAAGTCTTTTGTGATTATGTCTTTAAGCAGTTTCTTACTGTTTGGTTCTTCAGCCAACATCAGAGACAGTGATAAAAGCTGGAGTGAAGCCAAAAACTTTGAGTCATTAAAAGTTTCTTTGGCGTCAAGTCCATTCTGCTGCACCACTCTTTGTCCTGGAGGATAAATGCTGTAAAAAGATTTATGCGGTGTGTAAAGTGGAGGGAGAGGACTGGTTTTGTGCAGTTATTTATTTATTTCGCCATTCATTCACTCATTTGCAGTTACAATGATTATATAAAGCCATTATGCTGAAGCAGAATGCACTTAAATAGAAAGGGACAGCTAAATACAGGCTGGTTATGAAAGGCTTTGAGAAAAAAGATCTCTCAAAGTTGTAACAGCATTCTTTTTGTTATATTTTGCATTCAACTGTTCCTCAGTGTGTAGACTTTATCTCTCAGGGCCACTGGAGGTCCAGTCTGTTATTAAGAATGAATCAGCTGAGTAAACTAATAACTAATGTCCTCAATCCAGACTTCACGGTTGGCCTCATACCGGCTAATCCTTCAATTGGTGCAGTAAAGCTGCCCGAGGTGCTCAAGTCTTGAGTGAAAAATCAACCGAAGTGGAAGTTATGAAGTCTGTTTTTGAGTCGAAAAATGCAATTGTCTCATTTGAAAGAAAGTTTTCACTGATCTCTGGTAAAAATCTGCTTGTTTCAAGGCTGATATTGTCACAGATTTCTAGAAAATACCAGACATGTGAGTAACTGCACTGGGAACAAGTAGATTTATCCATCTCCTTTTAAGTCTGAATATGAGACAGATTGAGTTGCTCTGAAGTTTGTCTTATTGTAGTGAGGCCGACATGATTATGAGATAAGGTCCAAATTTCTCTATCAGTTGCTGCAGTCTGCCTCTGCCTTTGGGCAAATTTCAAATGATTTAGTACGGCAGTGACAGTGATAATGTGGTGCCTCAATCCCTCCCCTCATTTAAATGACTCAATGCTTTATGATGCCTTTTAAAGTTGCACAAAAAAACTGAGGTGAATTGTACATTCATGACTTTGGGGAGAATCTCATCTTTAATACTCCCTTTGGCTTTTACCACTGAAACGATTATCAGTTTGTGTTTGTGTGCATGCGTGCGTGTGTGCGTGCGTGCATGCGTGCATGTGTGCGTGCGTGCGTGCATGTGTGTGTGTGTTGAAGAACTAACCAACATGATGTCACTGCCAGGTCTAGTCTCTCTCTCAATTTCTTCCCTCTATCTCTCCATCCCTCTGTCAGGCTTCGTAATAGACTTGCACTGTCCCTGGCTGTGGGGAGATAGGGACAAATATAGGACTTGATTTGGTATTGGATTGAGGGTGAGGCTGAGATTGGCTACTGGTTGCCTCAGGTGAGATGTATAGTGGGAAACTGATATGGTCAGGGAGGGGGGAAAAAGATCTTTGATTAGTTGTTAGATGTGAGGATAAGAATGATATTTTTGGTTTTGGTTGCTTTCTTTCTGCAATGCTAGCGGCAATGTCGCTCTGTCGATTAGTTCAATATATTTCCGGACTGAAATATCTCAACAACTATAGGATGGATTGCTGCAAAATTTTGTACAGACATTCATGGTCCCCAGACGACAGATTCCTATTGACTTTGGTGACCGTCTTACTTTTTCCTTAGTGCCACCATCAGGTTTACATCTGTGGTTAGGAGTGAAATGTTGTTGGATGGAGCAATGGCATTTCATACAGACATCCATGACCCACTCAGTAATAATGACAAAATACCTGTCCCAACAGCCTCAACCATACTTTCTGTTCAACCTAGTTCATTCCACAGGCGTCAAAACTGCCACTTGGTCAGTGGTTTTGTTATACAATGACACAAAAAGACATCCTTTTGCAGAGGTATGATATACCACCAGGCGGCGTCAATGTGTAAGGCTGCCAGAAATGCCGTCAGTTTGAAATGCTGCCAGTGTAATTGAAGAAGCTTGAAAGTCGCTATATGGTGTGGTCCAACAAACACTGGGCTTTCACCTGGGAGCCCAGTGTTCATTTCCCATGTTAATGTTGAGCCAAACCATGATGTTTTTTTTTCTAAATGTAACCAAGTTGCTCAAGGAAATAAACTTAATATGAGGTGTTTTACTAATGTTATACGTTTATTTTGAAAAAGATCGTATGTGTATATCCTGTGAATATGGATGTGTATGTAGAAAACACAAAATGCAAACAAGCATAAATTGACATGGCGTCACTGAATGTCAATGAGCACAGGAGGATTCCTAGCACATTATATGCAGATGTGGAAGGTCCAATGACCAAACAGCAGTATTTGACGCGTTGTGAGTGAGAATGGTTTGTTCTGTTTTGTGCTAACTGTCAGATGTCATCTTGCTTATATGGCAAACTAAGATAGTAAACATGGTCAACAAACATTATAATTTAAGCGTGTTATCGTTGTCATTGTGAACATTCTGACATTAGCATTTAGCTCAAGCACCTATGTGCCTTGGTACAGCTTCATAAAGCTGCTGGCATGATGGTCGACTCTCAGGGCCCCATTAGGACTTGCGAAATGGACTTACACTTGTATAACATGCAACGTACAAACTTTTCCATTACAGTGAATGTAAAATTCCTACAATTGTACAGTGACTTTCAGTGTCTGAACTTGTATAGTACTTTTATAGTCTTTTGACCACTCAAAGCGCTTTCACACTACATGTCATATTCACCCAATCAAACACACATTCATACATTGGTGGCCAAAGCTACCAAACAAGGTGCCACCTGCTACTCAGTTAAACATTCACATGCACTCACACACCAATGGCACAGCCATCTGGAGCAATTTGAGGTTCAATGTCTTGCCCAAGGACACTTAGACATGCGAACTGGAGGAGCTGCATGTCTTCCACAGCGACCCCTCCACTGATGATTTATAGTACATGTCTAAAGTGTATGGCTCAAATGCATTTAGGGTGTGTCCAACACCTCTTTGCTAGTTACATGACATGTAATTTGGATGCAAAGTAAGAGTCTAGGGGGACAGGGGTTGAATTTAGTCCTTTAATTAATCATGGTTGTGTATTCAACCAGTCAAACTGTCATCCCATTGCCTTTAAAAGCCAGTTGTGCTTGCACCTGATGTTCTGTTATTTACATGGGGGATCCAGCAAATTGGAGAAGCATGTGGAATAATGCAGTAAGAGCAGTAATGTCACTGCAGCAAATATTGAGGGACATTAAAAACTGTAGTAATAAATTTAACATAGGAAACAGACCTAAACTTTTAGTTTCTGATATAATAAAGTTACACTAGTCTTTGTGTGTAAATGCACGCAGTATCTCTCTTAATGGAGAGTTGGACAGCAGATCTGCAGCTCTGCTCTGCTCTGCTCTCTGCTATGTTCACATTTTAGTGAATGTAATTAATATTTTCCTCAGTAATGATGTATTAATTTGCCCACCTGGAACCCATCTGTGCATCCCTCTCTGTGTAACAAGCAAAGTGTACATGTGCTTTGAACCCGACCATGTAGGCACATTTTACTATCCTAATAATGGGCCTTTAAATAGCAGAAAAATACCCATACCCACGGGTGCACATATGGGTGCAAGTGCATTTGCTACTTGCACAACATGGGTGCTGGCCTGAAAATGACAACTAACAATGACAGGTGTGCTGGGCCATGTGCCACATTGCGGCGGGTGTTAGATGGGCCCTTAGTCTCAAAATTTAAAAAAATGAGCTGATTAGTATTCAGCAGAATTAAAAGTCTTTAAAAACATTATCTGATATTAAAGTTAGATTTTCATCTCTAATAACATAATAAGCATACATTGCTGGGATTTACCCCCCAAAATATATGTAGAGTATAATCCTAAGTAGAGATGCAATTTATTTTCATATTAATGTCTTAAATATGTTATTTGGCATTATAACATACTGTAATATTTAAATTGGCTTGAGCGGTTCACTTAATTTTTGGGAACATGAAGTGATTCCCAAATGTAGGAAACAGGGTGTTAAGCCTTTAATCACACAAATCCCTACAACATGCGAGTAAAAGCAATATGGCATAATAAAGTGGGGCTTATCTTTTGTATATATACTACAACGTTTAAAATACCAGTGAGCTCCATATTACATTGCAATGATCCTTATTTAAAAAAATATATTTAAAAATGCAACAGCAAAGGTCACCCTTGTTGTCATCAAAGTCAGATATATGCTGACACTCTTCCTACTTGTTTGAGACCATTAAAGAGATATTTTCACAAGTACAGACACCATGCAGGAGTGCTAACACCCTGATAATCTAATGTAACTCATGAGGCAGATCTTGCCACTGACTCCACGCTAAATTTGGCACCGCAGGTTGAACAGATTCCATGAGCATCTGTTTGGGTTTTAGAAGGGGACTACACCCAAAGAGTTGTGGGAGCGGGTGCGAAGAAAACGGATGGTGTGTTTGCAAAAAAGAAGCCAAAAAGTTTGGGCGGAACTGGTGTCACATTTCACCGCAACCTTAGTCTCATCACAGACACCCTGCATGTATGACAGAGCAAAGGCACATAAATCATCTGACAGCAGTGGTCATGAGTCAGAGTTATTCTGAAGCTCCTGCTAGATATACTCATCCGTTATGACTAAAAGACTGGAACCAGCATGTCAAATGTCCAAATGTCAGAGGGACAGGAAGAGAACAGGAAGAGGGGGAAGGTGTGTGTGTGTGTGTGTGTGTGTGTGTGTGTGTGTGTGGAGAGAGAGCCAGAGAGAAAGGTTCAGAATAGAGAGTGAGGAGTCAAGGGAGAAATCAAGAGCAGTGACAGTCCATCTGGGAATATTTGAGCACAGAGGGAATATTGAAGCAGGTGATGGGCTGTGAAGACTGTACTGTAGCTGATGGAATATTCACCCTCCATCAAACATCAGTATCAGTTTAAATAAGTGCACTCTGTGGAGGAAATGATTTTACAGAACTGTAGCTATAGACAAAGATACTGATTCACTTGTCTCTTTTAAAATTTAGAGTGCAACCAAAGGGAGATACATGCATGGCTGTCAACTGTTTTGTCTTTACTGTGTATCACAGTACATCTTCAGATTCTGTAACACCCTGAAACCACAAGAGGTATAACCAACACAGTCTCACAGACATATGTGAAATGGATGCAACCTCTTAACAATACATTATGTGGTACAGTAGTAGGCATGAAATGTGTTATAAATACAAGCTGGCAGCATGAAAACAATGTCAATGCAAAGTCTATTACAAATGGTCACAATTGAAAACATGTTGTTAAAGTGGATAATGTTCTGATACTTAGGTACTTTGCATAGTTACGTGAAGTGCCTACATAACGCCTCACTTCCACACAGTTTGGTTTTGTGTCTGTATTATGGCAGAATTGGCAGAAAAGTTCATTTTTAATGTTTATTTACGCCATCCAATCCTGTGGAATATGTGCATGGAGTAGTGCAGACCAAAAACAGGACCAATGATTTATGGATATAAATAAGTTAGGAGGTTGGCCTGTCAGATGTGGAGCTAGTTTTGTGAAATACTATGTTGAAAGATGTATGATCCACTATGCATGCACTCTATATTCTACACAGCTAGCATGCTACCAATGTTAGCTAGCTAAATATATTGTCAAAGTCTTCACTCGACAAAATGTAGAAATAGAGCTGTATTGAATTCATCACGGGGTGGCACGATGGTGCGGAGTTTGCATGTTCTCCCCATGTCAGTGTGGGTTTTCTCCGGGTACTCCAGCTTTTTCCCACAGTCCAAAGACATGCAGAATCCAATCACTGTAAATTGCCCGTAGGTGTGAATGTGAGAGTGAATGGTTGTCTATCTCTACATGTCAGCCCTGCAATAGTCTGGCGACCTGTCCAGGGTGTACCCTGCCTCTCGCCCAATGTCAGCTGGGGGGCACCCCCGCGACCCTGAAGAGGATAAACGGTGGATGAATTCATCATTTGGTTAGCTAATTTGTTTTTGCGCCAGCTTCCTGTGGCACAGTGCATATGGTGTGTCTGGAATCTGCCGCCAACGTTACATTTTTTTTAACATAGTTAAGGCGAAATATGAGCCAAAAAAAAAAGAATGGAGGAGTTTCACAAACATATCAGAGATCATGGAGGTTCTCATCATGGATGTGTAAAGAGACCTGGATACAGCCCCCATTCCAACCAAGTATCACTTCAAAGTTGTTAAAAATCAGCGCTTGGTCAGTGACTTCTGGTATGTCATTTTAG
>JAPZEB010000020.1:10743814-10758283 GCA_029783705.1 Chaetodon striatus | reverse complement strand
TGGATTACCACCCTGTGAGCTGGGAGGCCTTCAGATCAAAGCGTTTTACTCTGTCTAATGTGTTTGTGTATGTGTGTACATGCAGGCATGTGTGTGTGCACGAGTGCGAGGCCGTGGGTGGGTTGTTGGAAGACACCTAGTGTAGAGATAAGCACAGTGAGTTATTAGCCCTGCTGGGAGAAAAGGCCATCAGTCTAACGTACAGCCCCAGATAACGGCCATTCCCCTGACCGTTATCATTACAGGTCTGGCGACATCAGCGTGCCAGTTATGTTAATTGGGGCTGGGAGAAAAATGACACAGAAACATAGAAAAATGTAGAAAACGAGCTGATAAAGAGGCAAGCGACTATTATCCTGGTCACTTGTGTAAGAGTGAGAGCAATAGGAAGCGGGCTAATAGGCTTGGCAGAAGATATAGGGGCTGTCACCTGGTAAAAGGTGAGATTTCAGAGATACATGGAGGAGAAAACTCAACAATGAGGGAATAAATTTGAGGGCAAACGTACACAAGAAAAAGCAGGCGATAAATCAAATGGATGACTTGTGGGAAAGATCGATACACAAGGAGAGATGGGAAATTTCATCCTCACCATGAATCATTCTCAACCTCTCATTCAGAGTGAGCCACGTTGTGTTTTACAACGTCTATTTCATTTTGTAAAACCTGACAGAAAACATGATACAATAGCTGAAGAAACTGAAGAGAGTGTATAGATACAGATATAAAACTCTTTAAAGGTGAAGTGTGTAAGATTTGGTAGGTGGAATTGTCCATAGAAGTCTCCTCTTCTCTTGAAAAAACGGACCAGGCGATTAGATTCACTAAAAACACTGGATAAAGCAGTGCCACATTACAAATCAGTAGCTCTCTGACGCTATTCAGCATAGCAAGGCTCGCCCAAAACATGCTACTGTGTGCTCACCCCTTTTCTCTTAGAAGCTAATGTGTGCTCACCTTTTTCTGATCCAGACATTCAGGAGGTTTTTATTGTGAGCCAAATTATTCAAAGAGGTCTCTTCCTTTCCTTAATTAACAGACCTGGCAATTGAAACTGGTAAAACACCAAAAACTAAGTTTCCTGATATGAATCAGCATGTTGCTGCGGGCAGCTAGTGCAACACTTGCTAATGTCAAGTCAACTTTTTTTGTTCCCATAACAGATTTCTTTCTCTCTGAACAAACAGACCAGGTGAATTAAACCACTAGAAACACTGAGTAAAGCAGTTTCACGTTATGTATCAATGCAACTCTGGTGCTGCACATTGCAGTCAGGCTTCTAACTACGGTGGCTGATACAAAAACACAAATAGCTTTATTCAGAGCCAGTGTTTGGTTTGTCCATTTTGGGCTACTGTAGAAATGTGGTGATGCAGCAGGGTGATCTCCATAAACCAAGACCCAACAATTCATATTTTCAGTATTTTCATACTTATCATGATATATTTCTTCCAATACAGTCTGCAGCTGATCCTGACACAAAAGAGAAGGTCCGAAACCTGATCACATTTTATAATTGCTACCGATTTATTTATGATTAATAATGCTTGTAGTTTGATAGGCAATAAATTACACCAATTTTAGTAACAGTAACAAGATGAGACACTGTGTTATTAGGAAGTACTCATTTTATCATCTCGTTTGAGGATGACAAAAACGCTGACAACATTTAGTTTTTTATACTTATCTGGCCCTATTGATCCCAAATAGCTAGGAAAAATTAAAAATGCATACCAAACAAATGTTCGGGTCTCAGGAAGTTATGGAAGCCCTGAGAGGTGAGATTTTAAAAAAATCAATATAATCCTGCCTGCACAGGCTGTTCTCATAAAGTGTTTGCACGTTTTTCGACAAAAAGTTAATGTATCCAAATTCATACATTTCCCCAGTAATCGTTAGCCAGTAATTCATGCACAACCCACGCATTTTGGAGGGCTGTGATCACATGACCAGTGTGCTGATGGGAGTAAACGTGGAAGCAGTGCTGAGCAGTCTTGTATGGAGGCAATTTGGGGTGGGGGATTAGTCACAAAACCATAGTCTTTCCTCCCGGGACTTTTCCTAGGAGACGCTTGATTGGAACCACGTGACCTTTAAGTGAACCTTGAGTCATTTTAAGGTACGACCTCGCCATGTTTCTTTTACTGAACCTAACCACTGTAATTTTACTTGCCTAAACCTAGCCTTCGTAACTTTACGCTAATTGCATATCTTTACGTTAAAGACGTAAGGTCATTCATGGGGCGCTAATTTGTAGGATATCATACAGACCATTCTATGAGGGTACAACTGCACAGTTCAATTATGTTTACAGTGGACATTTGTAGTTAATTCATTAAGAGGGTAAAACCTTTTGTTTGTTTTATATCCTTTGTATCGTGTGCTTGTGGAAGCTTGCCTAGGGCATTGATTGTGCGACATCCAGCACTGCTAACAGGTCCAGTTTTGAGGGTTTTGACTTCAAAACAAATAGGTTCTTATGAGTTGTTGTCAGCACAGAAGGAAAAAAGTGTTTGTACATGTTCAGAATGGCCATGCTTGAAGAGAGAAGGGTGAGACGCAATGATTTACACTACATACTGGTGTTGTATGCCAAAAGTAACGGAGGTAGTTGTGTGTGACAAATTAAAAGAGCATTAAGGCTCATTTAAACTCCTTTACGTACAAAAACAGATATGTCCATTACAAATGTAAACATCACTGCCCTCATACTTCCAGGTGTCCTTTATGATGGCATAGATACAGCCAATAGATAGAGCACTAGAGGGCAGAGTTAAAAGTTTTACACATCAGCAAATGAGGTGATAGTGGAAGTCGAATATTTTACCTTTAAACAGAGGCAGCACTGTAGATGCCAGTGATCTGTGAGGCCATTAAATATATCCTGTGATGTGGACAGAAGATTCTTTTCACAATATTAACAATTCCGCGATTCCACTATTATTCAAATTTCTTCATCTTCTCAGATGGTCCTATTTTGCATGAACTACACTACACTGCCTCCATGATCTCTGCTGGTACTGCTCCGTTTTTGTCTGTAACTATAGGCTCTCAGAAAACATGCACAAATACAAATGAAATGAACGCAGAGTATGGACAAAAGGTTCCATCCATCTCTGTCTTCATATCTGATGCTGAGCAGAAATGAGCCCTGAGAGTGAAAACTCCATATCCTGCATGCTTTCTCACCTACAGACTCCTGGCCTATTGCTGGGCAAAGTAGTGATGTTTGTTGACTATTGGTCTATAGTTATGCTGGATATTCAGTTCACACATTCTTGTGTATCTGCTGGTTGGGTCGAATGAGGCAGATGTGCAGCTGAGGACGATGTTATAGGGGGTAAAAATAAGCAGACAGAGAACAGGGTCGAACCTGTGCAAATGTTGCTGCACACCTGCTCGCCAGTCTGAGTGTCAGCCTCACCCTCGTCTGTGCCATCTCCTCCAGCTCTGGTTCCTCATCCCTCTTCTGTCCCCAAACGCATGTCAGGATGGCTGACCGTTTGTCATTGGCTACCCGCAGGCTCAGACAACACTCCATCGATCTCTGTTCGGAGGTGGTGGGAGTGTTGTGGGGGCGGAGGTGACCAAGTGATGTGCGTGATTATCCTATCGAAACTCTGTCAACAGGTTTCGAACTCCTCTCTGAGTCCTGTGTGAAAGGATAGAGAGGGAGGATACAGGATAGGAAACACTTAATGGCTGCCTTTCTCCTCCCAGAAGCAGCATCTCAAGGCAGCATTTAATACTGGGCTCAGATGAGTCGCAGATCAACAATTGAGCCTCGTTTGCTCGCGGCCGTCATTTTCCAAGGCGCTGTTAGAAGGCAGCATTGCCAAAATACCGTGTTTAAAACTTCACGCTCCATTAACTGTGCAATCACAGCCAAGGGAATGGCTTTGTAATAACCTCGGTGTGACAACTGCCTGCATCTCTCTGCCTTACGGTCTGCCTCTCCACCAACGCCTCCGTCACCTCCGTTCACTTTCACCTGAGTCATTTCCTGCTTCTATGCATATTTATTCCCTCCATGCTCTTTCAATAAATCTTTTGTTATCTCAATCTTTCTGTCTTGTAATTCCCCTGCTAGCGGCCTATTTCTCTTTCTCTCTGCCTGGAGGACTTTGTCTCGAATGTCTCTTTACTTCCATCTTTTTCCCATGTCTGCCTGCTCGTCAAATAATAATAATCTTTATTGGCATGAATGTTGATGTAGGCTACATTATTGCCAAAGCTCAACTATATAATTGAGCATTAGATTTTAACTTGAAGACAGAGTGTTTGTCAGGCTGTCCCCTTGTTTGTTGTTGTTTTCCAATTGCGCCAGTGGTGGAAAGTAACTACATTTACTCAAGAATTGCAATTCAGTTTTAAGATACTTGTTCCTTACTTAATTATTTACATTTTATGCTACTTTGTTTTTCTACTCGATTATATTACAATAATGTACTTTTTATCTGGCAGCTTTAGTTACTTTTCAGAATGAGGTTTTACTTAAATTAAACAGTCTAGCTGGAGCACCTTGTCACATTTGACACGTCTATCAGTTGTTAGCAGTTCCACTAAAAACATCTCATATGGTGTCTTTTAAAGCGTCATCATGACAATGTATCAAATGAAAATGTGAGAGAGGGTTCTCTGGTGAACCTACAGAGAATTATCACCTGCATCTGCAGCTCTTCTCAGCTTTACTGAGCTTTATAGTGAGCTTTACAGTTCGTTGTCTAGCAGTGCAGCTGCGACATTGCCATTTTGCTTAACTTTAACTGCTGTCATTGTGTTGTTTTCTCTCTGACAAAAAAAAAGAAGAAAAAAAAAAGCTTTCAAAAGCCACTGTGCACTATCCGCTCAGCAAACAGCAGACAGATAAAGGTAACCATTGGCTGGTGAACTTGATGGAGCCTTTAGCAGCTAAAGAGACAGATATTTCATTCAGGTGTTGGAGGAGACCAAAAACAGAGCTAAAAGAGAATGGATATTGGACTTTACATTAACCATGTGGCCAGAAACTTAATTCCAAATGAAGGATAACTGCTGGGTGTATAAACAAGCTGCTAACAACTTCAGTGTCGGTGTTGTATTCCAACCTTGCTTAAAATACTTGATTTGGAGGGCAAAATCGCAGAAAAGAAATGATGTCTCAGTAAAAACAAAAAAACTGCTTTTTTGCCTAAAACAGTGTCTCAAACAGTGATCTGCAACTGCAACCTCCAGATGAGAATCAGCTCATATACTGCATTATTTAAGCATCATTTAAGAAACGTTAATATGATATGTATGAAATGTGCAAATGTAATATATTACTGGTTTGCAGACATATACAATGCCAACAATTTTTTTGGCGACTAGGGTGTGTTTACAACTTGTTTCTGTTGCCCCCAAGTGACCAAGAAAAGAAAAAGAAAGGAAATTCAGGCCCTACAAAATAAACTTATCCAACATATTACAAAAAAGGCAATGAATAGAGACAAAAAGTAAGTCTGTGTAATGGCAGCAACAGAAAGTTTGCTTGTCCGGTGGGGCTGGGATTTGCGTTGGTTGATTTGGTTTGCTGTGGCCGCTGACAGGGGGTCCATTTCTGGAGCTGCTTCACGCTCTTCTCCCTCTGAAGTGGTCTGTAGTGGAGGGCAGGGAGGAGGAGAACACACTGTGATTCAATGCTCCATCTAACGTTAGCTACATAAACATGACCTTGAAGCTGCAGCTTCAAGACTTTAGCTTCTGTTAGTAGAGGGCTAAAGGGGGCAACAATGTCTCCCCATCCCTGAAATGCTTCACTGATACTGAGACGCATTTTATTGTGTTTATTTGTTTCTCCTTTCTCCTTTTTTTCCTCCTCTCTTTTTGATAAGTCCGTCTTACTTTTTTGGACCACTGTAGGAAGTTGTTGACAATGCTGGAATAGCAACTTTATCTGCCAGAGTCTCTGGCATTGAATCAGACTTTTACCAAAGGGACATCTGCATTTGCAGAGCAGCCAGTAAGAACGCCCTCTCTGAAATGACCTGTGATTGTCCAAAGTCTCCTGCCACGGGCTAGATTTTCTAAAGCTTGTACGCAGAGCAAAGAAAGGGTGCAGAGGTCTAGTTTTCTCTCAGTCCACTTGAACTACAATACACTCAAAGCTTAGACTCTGCCTACCCAAGCTTTAAATAATCTAATATATAATATATCAGTCACAGGGGAGACTTTCCTGCAGAAGTTCTACTTGCAGTGGAGTGTTTTTACATTGTTGTATTCGTTCTTTGACCTAATGTAAGGATCTGAGTGCTTCTTCCATCACTGGTCTTTCATCTTTTATTCCTTTCCTTTATTCCTCCCAATTTCTTTCTCCTTTTGTCACCCACCAAAAAAAATTCCCATCGCCTTCTGACTCCTCTGTGTTTCTGCCTCTGTGTTTACAGGCGGAGTGGAGCTGGGCATCAATGCAAGCGGACAGAGACTCAGACACTGGTTCGACTGTCTCAAAAACAAAGGGAAGAAAGTGGAGTACTGGCATACGCTCACACAGCAAGGAGCCCCGAGCAGCGACAAACCGGACTAGATTACACAAGAAATGCATGCATACACGCACACATACACACACAAGCACACACACACTGGAAGATGGGTGATAACAGAGACCAAGTGAAACAGTAGTAAGAGCAAAGGATAAAACATGCAATAATAATAATGTTGAAAATGATCATATAATGCCAACAGTTACTGCACCAAGTATTAGTATATGATATTCATACTAATATTAGTGATGGTAATAGGGTGTAATCTGAATACTTTTTTTTCAAAGGTGAACCAAATTGTGACGATGTCCTCATTAAAGTGTTAACGTAACAAAACAATACTCACAAAATTGTGCTTTAGACCTTAATGTATCGTGGAAGTCGCTCATATTCTGTCATTCAAATTTACACCTAATGAAGAGATTTGAGATTAATGTACTCAAAGTTCATTCAGTAAAAGGCGCAAAAAGTATGTGCACGCTAGTGACTCATGATGTGGTACGTAGTTAAAAAAGTGGGAATGTAATGAAAGGGTGATTCTGTACTGAGAAGAAGTTTCTATTTTAGTGGTTGTTGATCTGATGCAAAACAACACACCGTATTATAAAGCACAAAATGATCCATTTGGTGGATTTGTACCTTTACCGTTTCAGTGTTCTTGTTCTTATGTCTTTCATTGTCTTTAAGTGACAGTGGCTTTCTATACACCTTCATACCAGACATTAACGTGTCAGTGTGTGTGTGTGTGTGTGTGTGTGCGTGTGTGTGTGTGTGTGTGCATGAGGGCTATGAGAATATGAGTGCCTACATTTTCTGTCTGTGCAGTGTGTGTGTGTGTGTGTGTGTATCTGTATTCACATCACACCCCATTCAAAATGTCTCCATCCAAGTTCAGAAGCACAGAGCGAGGTGAGAAGAAATAATAACAAAGGACAAGAAAGACATGGGAGAAATCCTCCACCATTGCCGCAGGCCTCAGTGGTGTGAGTGCTCCTGGCTGGGGGACACTGACAAGCTGTCAATCATGTGTGTGCCAGAACCTTTGCCATCACTGTCTCCCATTGCCAGCCAGTCATAGAGCAACTTTAAGAATGGATTTTTATCTTGATTGTAACCTCTGACTGCTCTTTTTGAGCTTTCCTGATGAAAGGATGAACGGATATACAGATATTGCTTTTTGGAGGTGCCGTTTGTAGCTTCATTTCACTGCGGCTTTCCAGATTTCAACAGGACCCAAGCAGGTTTTACCTCAGTGACTCCAATTCTGCTCCAACAGAGTCACAGATGATGCAATATTTTCTCCCTGCACGGCAATATCCCAGCAGTAATGCATTAATTTGAAAATTCAGGCATTTGATTGGTCCTGTTATCAGATTTATGAGAATAGGGACTCCCGATAGCTTGAAAAATGTCCCCAAATTCACTTTTGTACACCCTCAGACACTGTTCTCGAGAGAATGTAAAAAGTATGTAAAGGAAATTTGGCTGAAATCTACATCAACCGAAACAACCGTATATCTTCTTCTTCTTCTTCTTCTTCTTCTTCTTCTTCTTCTTCTTCTTTCATTCCTGTGATTAATGTTGCATTCATCCTATTACTACTGACCTGTTAAATATCAGGTCCATAGTGACACATATTTCATCCTCTGGTTAAGAGACACCAGGACTACTGTGTCCATGTCTGTGACATGATGTCCCCCCCTGACCTACTTCAGTCTTTTGAAGTGAGGTTGTACGCAGTACTTCTCTGTACTTATTGTATTACATACAGCAGATGTCAGTCGGCACGTCCCCTGCTTGGAGAAGCAGGCTGGAGTCCAACATGAAAGTCAAGCAATGTACTGCTGTGCGCGAAGGGTCAACAACAAAATGCCTTTTAGCAACCAAAAAAAAGTCCCACCTCACTGCTTTCACTACTTTACCTTGCCATCAGACAGTGCTTTCCTGAAGCCTTGGGTTGAGCCCAATACTTGGATGAAATAAATGCCTAGTACAGATGATGTACTTTTTACGAATATTATTTAAGTAAAATGTGTCACTGTCCATGGTTGTGATGATCATTTGAGTAGCTGTGTTCAATCTCTAATTCAAAAACTGTCTGAGGCTCAATTCTGTGATTGTTCTGTAAATAATATTTAAATAATGAGTTCTGATTAGGCCCCACCCATTTTCAGTTGAACCCCACCCAATACCGGTCTAAACTCTGCCCTTTACAAGTACAAATATTGATACAGATCATTAACTCAGTTGAAGAGATACAGATAATGGTGTACTCGCTCATGCCTACTGAAACCATCATATCACTTTCTTAAGAGCCAGACTCCATTGAGAAAAATGATGATTTAACAACGTCTAACACAGGAGCTGCTGGTCTACCACTGCCTCAATTGGTTAGTGAGTTTGTGTAATTGTGCGACTTTGGCGTATAACAGGGTTAGTTCAGATTCACTAAAATTACACAATAACTAATTGATTGAGGCAGTGGTAGACCAGTGGCTCGATATGTTCAGTACGCCAAAATGACTGTTTTTCTCAATGGAGTGTGGTGGCTTTGACGAGAGCAAAGATGGGGAACTGAAACCAATATCAGCATTGAAAATACTCTCAATAGAGATCTTTTTTGTTGGGACTTTTTTAGGTGGCTAAAATATGTGTTGCTGCCTACCCTGTCTATAGCAATACATAGCTTAGTTTCCATATCGGTATTCCTGTTGGTTCTCTAAACTCGGTGCGTGCCGACTTAGATCTACTGTATGCAATACACTGACTATGGATAGTTACCCCATACAACCCTACTTCAAAAAATCCGAACCTCAGGCAGTCAGTTTCACGCTGTGTGCATGGCATCAGGAGACAGTGGATCATCGCAGGCCAGGATCCAAGACACTGAAAAACTGCGCTAGATCACTTACTGTTTAAATGCTTGCCAGGATATGAAATGTACTCCACCAGTTCATCTATCCCTACAGCTCTGGCCATACACAGGTTCACAAAAGCACCCCCACAGTCGGTCAGTGGCCTCCGGGGAGTTTTTCTAACTGTTGAATTGATCTGGCTGCTCATATTCTTGGTGTCCTTCAACAACCTTGTGAATGTCTCATCGTCGACTGCAAAAAAAAAAGAAAAAAAAAAAAGAACGATCCTTCAGTGGTGAATTAGGTTTAGAATAAAAGGGCTTGGGCATTATCAAAGTTTGGAACTAAACCATGTGGTGTAACAGTAAGCTTGAACACATTTTAAGTTGACCTTAAATTACTTTAACAAGAGGGTTGGGCAAAGATTATTCAGTACTTTCTCTATGCACATCAGAACTCCCAGCATGTCGGCAGTGAGATAATCAAACCAAAACAACAACATAATGTTATCCAAGCATCAAAGATGCATTTTCTGGGAATACTCAGTACTTTGATTGGGGCTAGGCTGGGTGACAGTGATCTAATAGAGTTCACATTTCAGGCTGGATGGTTGCCTCTTCCTGTCTCTGGATCTGTTGGTTTTGTTTACAGTCACCGAATTTTCTGACTTGTCTATTGACCCCGCTTTGCTTTTGTAATCTGTTTATTTGCAATACAGCTGCATGTTTAGCAACCATTATATCAGCGTGTATAATAGAGTGCAACCATAGCTGATCATTCTGAATGCTGATGTGTTTACAGTCTCTGCCATCAGTGTGTATTTGTTTGTGAATACGATGATTCAGGGTATTTTTTGCTCAGTTGCTTTGCTTTACCAAGCAAGCTATTGCTTTAAAAGACAAAACCTTTACTGTCACAGATTTTGACACTTCGTCTTCCTTAAATTGATATCAGTGGGAATGATGCAGGAGGGCAGGGGCGAATGAGATGGGGAATTCACTACTGCAGTCCCTGTGTATTCACTGTCAATGTCAATCACACAGTATGGCTGCCATCCTGTGGTGGGTTTGTGTAACTACTTCGCAAAATAAAGAGAAGTCGTTTCAGTGGTTGTCTCTCTTCTTTGGAATGATCCACATTGTGCTTCATTCTTCAAAAACAAAAGACAGGCAGCAGGTATATGAGTTTATTCATCATCATCTTTGAAAACAATCCACATTCATTCTGGATGTTTGTGTGAGGGTCACTGCTCAGTTTAGTCACTACCTGAAGCAATACTGATACTGAATTTATAGAGTTAAAGCACAGTAAGATAATTACATGTGTCTTCCATTCTACCAGATGGGCTTTGTTAATAATAGTTTGTTTCTTTCCTGCCCTTTTGCCCATCTGTTACATCTCCACTCCCTCTTTCCTTTCCTTTTCTCATTTTTATGGGTCGGTCACCCTGCCCACAAAGAGCGGCACATTGGCCTGGTCACTCCACAGCAGCATGATGAAAGGCCGCAGGGCAGAGAAGGTAGAGAAGGAACGAGAGAACGTCATGGTGGTGACGGCCCCGGCCTCAACTCCTTGTTCGGTCAGTGCGAGAAAGGCTTTGTGTCTGGCATCATCCAGAACAATCCTGTCTTCAGAGTAGAGACCACACAGGTTGGGATTCTCGAAGAGTGAAGACAGTCCTGGTTTGGGCAAAGGAAGAGAAAAGGGTGGAGAGGTGATGGGGGAGGAAGAAAGGATCGGATATCGGGAGATAAAGAGCAGAAGGGCATGTTTATATTCAAAATGAGACCTACTGGTCAGTAGATAATGTAATACTCGTTTTTTTTATTTGTGGTATTTTAATGAGCTGAATGAGTGTGATGGACAGAAAAGAACATGAAAGACGAACAAACCTAATTTCTTGATGAGTAAGTTCATGTCTGGGTCAACTTCCAGCTGGATTTTGGGCAGAGTGACCTCGATATGCTGAGGAGATGTTGCCTTCATTTGTTCAATCATTTGACGCACAGCTGTGTCCGTCATCCTCTCCTCCACCTGCTGCAGGTCAGTCACTTTGTTGGAGTGAGGCAGCAGGATGTAAAGACTGCTGTCACCCGTGAGAGCCAACCTCGCCACCTGTTGGCAAAATAAAAGATCCAGGTGTTACTGTGTAGCAGGGGTTTTCAAAGTTCGTGAACCCCCCACCCTGTCTACTCTGACATAAAAAAAATACTGATAATGCAGCATTAGAATATATACATAATATTGAGTCTCTCCTATTATTATTTTTTGTCTTTGATTTTAAGGTGATAGGCATGCTCCAAATTTTGGAACAGTTTCCAAAATTCTTTAGGGGATGTAAACAGGAAGCAACAGTGGAGTGAGTGTTGATGAGGTGGGTGAAGTACTAGGTAGATGAGTAGGTTACTGAGGAGGAAGTGGGTATACTCTCATATAGATTCCTTGAATAAATGAATGAATATTTTATTTTCGTGTCTGTACATTTACATGACTCATCTCTCATGGGATTATGCAGACACATTAAGCAATAACAAACCTAACATTACAGTATGTTAACCCACCATCATCCAACAGCTCAACACACAAATATCATCCAGACATAAACACTAACATTATCAGGCAAGAAGAAAAAACATAAACCGCCCACAAACAATGCATCAAGAGATATAGCACCGCAAAAAAAGAAACAGAAAGCACAAACACAGCCCTCTGAGTACAAGACACAATACATACATTCAAACAAGACTAAATCTACATCTACATGAATCAGTACCAAATACTGTTTGAGCCATTTCACAGACCAATAGTCTGCAGTCCAAACAAAACAAAACAAAGTTAGAGGGGTCCATCATATGCTATTTTACTCCTCCTATCCCACGCCCTAAAAAGATACTCAGAGAATGCAAAAACATTATCAAAGAGGTATTCGATTAAAGCTCCATCCTCCACAACTATCAAATCTAAATCAGGAATTTGAATTTTTAACAATATTTGTCTTAAATCATGATAGAATGAAATGAATTTCATTTTCCACCTCATTCAGCTCACAATATTTGCAGTCTTTTGTCTTCAGTCACACCTTTGTGTCTTCCAGTTTCAATTTACAGTGGTAATATACCTTGTCTTAGCTGTGCACAGCGTGATCTCTGACTTTTAGGTAACTCGCCCTAATGATATTTTTTAATTTGTAGTCTTCCTTAAATAAACAGTTAGTTCTCAGTGTTGGCTTTTGCCATATTTCTTCTGCCAATGATTGAGTGCATTTAGCCCAGATCCATCATTTAAACTCTTCTTCATCCACATTTGCTTTTTTGAAAATCATTTACTTCTAGGCCACACTCTTCTAGTAAATCAAATATTTTAGGTGCACATTCACCTCCAGTTAAATATTTAATTAGCCACCCTGTTGGTTGGTAAACATTGCCTGTTCCACAGGCTCACCATGTTGACCTCCCCACTTACTTCTCCCACAAATGCCAAAACAGGTGCATATTTATCAAGTCCCAAAAAGATTCAAAGTGATTCTGGACATGTTCTTCTTTTTTTTTCTTTTTTTTTTTAACTTTTTGTCACCCCATATTCCTGACACATAATCTTGAACAGGACATACACGTTTGAAACAGTTTGGAATATGCAAAATATCCCATATCTCTCAGCATTTTAGTTTTACCTATAAAACCTTCCAGTGGCCTACTTGCAAAGTCTGCTAGAGCTGATGTGCCATCTACAAAGGACATGCTTCCATCTAGAAAAAACCAAGATACTTATATCTATCTGTAAAATCATGTCTTACCAACTTAATACTTAAAACGTCCCCTTTCTTTGCCCATTTTCTGAAAATGCATAACTTGCTTGTTTTTTTTTTTTTTGTAAATGATACAAGTCCCCCCCCCCCAAGCTGTTTTAGCTCTCTTGCAAGATTATTAATAGACAGCAAATAATGCTGGTGATAGAACATCCCCTTGTTTAACACCAGGGGGTGTGGAAAACCATTCTGTAAAATCTTCATTCATTTTCACACAGGCAACAGGAGCCCTGTATCAGGAGTTAACAGCTTCATAGAGTTATCCATTAACCCCTATGGTAAAGCTTATATTTTAGGAGTTTAAGGTTGACACAGTTAAAGGTCCTCTGAAAATCTATATAACATGCAAATTTGGGCTTATTTTGATCTGTTTCTAACCACTGTGGATACCATATGAATATGATCTTTACAGGCTCTTCCCTTTCGAAAACCATTTTGCTCCTCCTCTAATGACTGTTTTGCTCTGAAAACTGTACATGTCTATTGTATAGGTGAACAATTTACATACGGCGCTAAGTGGACTAATATCCCGATAATTCAATGGCACCTTCGGGTCGTCTTTTGAGGATCTTGGAACAGGAGTTATTATGGATCTAAACCAAACAGAGGACACAATACTGTACCACTGGGAAGAAGTTTATACTGTTGCCATCGAGCTGCAACCCCCAGGACTAAAAAAAGTGGAGCCAACGCAGAAGTGCCAAAAATTGCAGTTCCTTGAACGACCACTTGAGGCTGGCTTCAAAGGCAAGTTAATCCCTATAGATCCTCCTGTTGAAATGCCCAACTTTACAGCAGAAATAAACATGTTTACAGCCTGGAACAAAAAGCTGTTTTGGTCTCTAAAGCTCATTTTCTGTACAGGGGTGAATTTTTATATAACTCACCCATTTAAATGTTATTAAGGGTTAAAATTATGCGTCAGTGAGGGCATGGCCACTTTGGTGACAGGTGGGTGCCGTCCATTGACAAGTTGCTTCCACAACGACGTTGATTAGGTAACACAGCCATGGCATAACCCCAGATTCACGGAATTTGGCCATGTCGCTATTTCAGTCTGTTTTCAGTGTATCTCAGTTAACTGTAATATTTTGATTGCCTAAATTTCTTGTTCAGTGTTTGGTTGTAACAAGACCCTCTAAGGAGTTGGATATTAAGTCCTTGCATTTTTGTAGAACTTTTTTTAAACCTGTTTTTCTCACTAGTGAAAATTAGCATTAGCATTAGCAGATAAATTGAGCATAGCGTTAGTTCAGGCAGGACACGGTGTCAAGCTCAGCTCACATCCCAGCTACATCAGCTGATCTCA
>JAPZEB010000020.1:10727323-10743714 GCA_029783705.1 Chaetodon striatus | reverse complement strand
TTTTTTTTTTTTAAACTGCTGCCTCCAAATGATAAGTCATATAATAATACTTAATATTACAAAAACAGCTGCAAATGTTTCAGGTCTCTTCTTTAGTTTTATTTAATTAGTTTCAAAACATGGACTGCGATAATGTTGCAAAAAAATCCTGAGTCAATATTGTAGCTCTCAAAACAGACAATGTGATTGTAAATTATGTGAGCTATATCTTCTGTAAACATAACATTTTAAATTCAAAACATATTGTATGCATTTGTTAAACAAAGTGAAAATTCTTATGTCAATACAGAGCATTTCTCCACACTGCAATGCCATTGGCACGATTTGATGACGCATCTGATGACGCGTCACAAGATCCTGGAGGTACTGGTTGTTTGTGTGAGAGCGATTCAGTAGTGTGTGTGAGAGTGTTTCAGTGGTGTATGTGAGAGTGTTTCAGTAGTCTATGTAAGAGCATTTCAGTAGTGTGTGTCAAAGGGTTTCCGTAGTGTATGTAAGAGCGTTTCAGTAGTGTGTGTGAGTGTTTCAGTAGTGTGTGTGTGTGAAAGCGCTTCAGTTGTTTGTGTGAGAACGTTTCAGTAGTCTGTGTAAGAGCATTTCAGTAGTGTGTGTGAGCATTTCAGTCATGTATGTAAAAGCATTTCACCAGTATGTGTGAGAGCATTTCAGTGGTGTATGTGAACAAATAATTTTTCAGTTGTTTGGATGAGAGTGTTTCAGTAGTGTATGTAAGAGCACTTCACATGTGTGTGTGTGAGGTAATTCTGAATAATGTCCCTGGTGGCATCTCATAACCAACCCTAAAGTAGACAATCTGCTTCCAATTTATACACTCACGCCCAGTCTACATGGTCATGTAATATGGGTGTTCAGGCATGTTAGTATGTATTTTTCTTGTGTATATAGGGTTCATATATGCGTGGATGTGGCCTCAGGTGCTGGTGCTCTAATGTGACATCTAGTGTTTCTGAATGTTGTACACAGTACCTTTAAAGAATGTTCTAATTTTTTTTTTTTTATCTGGTTCCATTCAATATATAGTTTCTGCAGTGTACCTTTGACCAGTTCAACAACAACAAATATAACAATGAACAGTTTTGTTTTCATCTTGCATATTTTTGGAAGAGGTCTAATTCTTGAAATGGAAAAATCCCATTGATTTTACTCTTAATAGTCATTTAGGACATGTGTACAATCCACTTTTTGGACTTTTCTTGTCACTGTTTCATTAAGACTAACCAAAATCAGCTGAAATTAGCTGAAATTAGTTTAACAATCTAATGCAGATGCTAAATGACTGAAGATTATGTTCCTTTAATTAGAAGAAATAAAATGAAGTCATTCTACACAAACATATTACAGCTCTCTTAAATTCCTCTTTTAGTACTGTGGACATGGAGAAAAGGAGAGTGGGGGTTGGAAGTGAGAAATTGCCCATGAAGCCAGATGTGTGGCACTCTCACTGCTCAAAGGCGTGTTTACACGATTCACAAGGTTTTCAGAAAGCCAAGGGGGCAGGCAGAGGTGTCTGCTGGCAGGTTGAGATGAAATGGGACAGGGGGAGAAGGTGAGAAGGCCGGTTGGAACTTGAAAGTGAACAGAGAGAAAATAGAGAGGAAGGAGTGAAGTGGAGATAGTGAGGAGACTACGGTGGAAGTGGTAAAGGCCAGAGAGACTGCAGGTTCAGATAACAGTATGAGGTGAAACTATGTTACAAGGGTTGTGCAGAGATAAAAGTAGAAAATGATGGTGCATAGGAGGGTTCAAAAGCTCTCCGCTTTCTCCCATCACTTTCTGAGACTGATCTTCTTTTTCTATTTTGTCATACTTGATTCAACTTCTAAAAAATTACCCCCATCTTGCCCCTCACCCTGATCCTATTCCTCTATCAGTGCTCTTATTCGCTCACACTTTCAGTTACCAGTAAGTCAAAGAAGAAACTTTGACCTACAAATGCAGCTTCACAATATCAGAAGTATGTTTACAGTCTTGCTATTGTTTGTTTATTTGTTTGTTTTTTGATGAATAGTTGTCTTCCTCAATACAGTCTAAATGATAGTGTGTATTGATAATACCGGCTGACAATATTAGCCATTACTGCAAAAGCATATTTTGTTCTGTAGCAGGTATTTTCTGCTAAATATTTGTAGATATCAACAACCTCACAGTTTTCCTGTCTTCCAGATTATGTGCTCCCCCTGTTTTAGTCCAATTTCAGGCTGAAATGGAAGTAAAGATAACATCAGATACAGCTGTGATCTATTGTTTTTACACTATCACAGAGCAACCTGGCACATTGTGCCACACCAGTCTGCTGTGGCAAACAGGTTTGTACACCTTCTCTGGAAGGTCCAAAAGCTGTCTCGCCAACCACGGCCAACCCCCAATGACCCCGCTTCTCCTCCTCAAACAAGCGTGTGTGTTGCAACGCTGAACTCACCTCTGTCTGCAGGAGACCAGAGAGACAGATGTTTTTAAAAGTCTCTGTGTGTTCAGCTCTCAGTACTCTTGAAGCTTCTCACTGAATCTTTGTGGTTGGGAATTTAGTTTCTCTCCTGCATCCTGCTTTTACTTGAGATATCTGCTTTATTTTAGTGTTTCATGTTCGCTATCAGCTGTATTAGAAGTTGTGTCAAGTTATTGCTCGAAAACTCAACATTTCCTTATTTTGCTATTTCACAATAAAAGTTGAGAGAGAGGAGCAGCAGAGACTTTGGGAGTTGACGATGACTGCACTCACTGTGTTGCTGTGCATGAAAGCTTTGCAAGTAAAAATACACCAGCTGACATAAAATACAGCATCGGATCCTCTATATATCTCAATATAGCTGATCCGATCAGTTAAAGAATGCTTTGATCGGCCCAGATCCTGATCTTTGTGATCGGATTTGGACATTGCTAATTGTAATGCAATCATATTCAAATTCTGATATGTGTCTGTGATACCTCTTAATCCTCTCCATCCATTGTGTCTTTATACTGTAAATATACTGTATCCACAATCAAGGGGGCCTCCCCTGCTCTGCCGTTAAACCACCACAGCTCTGACGCTTCTCTCTTTGTGTGCTTCAGGATTACAGAGCACAAATAATTGCACTAATTTCGTCCTAGAGGAAGCTTATTACAAAGCAGAACAAAGGCTGGTGAAAGGATACCAATTATCAGATTGAAAACTCCCGCTGAAGTAATTTGATGTAATTACCAAGTTCATCAGCAAACATGAAAATTGGAGTTTGTTTGGTTTATAGGCTTGTCAAAGGCCCCCTCACAGCAGTCTGTTCTGTCTGCTCTGCTTCTGTAGACTTAATTTTGTCAGTTATTCCTGTGAATGACATAATTTATCCAGAAGCAAACAGATGTTGGCATATGTTGCTGCATACAAACACACAAAGAGCTATTTAAATATTTTTTTTTTTTGGCTTTATGCAATTCCCTCTTCTTATTGCTGCTTATTCTCCCTCCTTTTATCCTATTCTCTTCTTTTTTTCCACCCACTTCTCCTCCCTTCTATTTTCTACCTCCCTTCATCCTCCAATCCTTGTCACTTCCCTCTGAACCCAAGACCTGGAAATGTATATTTAAGCTTTTGAAACTCAAAGCCAGGAAAACTTACAGCATAACAAGTATTCTGATGAAGAATTAATATTGCTGCCAGCCTCAGGGCATCGACAGAAGAGCCTTCACAAAAAATCATTAGAAGCATCAGCAGGATATAGAGTGAAGTGGGCTGCTGCTCAGGCATACATAGTGCTTCTGTGGTTTTAGGCTCCATTCGCTTTCTCAGAACATGAATCTGAAGTGGAATCCACAAGTCCCTTTTTTATGTCTCCATCTGTTTTGCTAAGCAGTCATTGCAACAAGTGGTTTTACATTACACTACAGTGGAGTTTGAGTTTCTCTAGGTGGTGCTCTATGCCCCTTCAGGCATGAATAAAAAGCAATAGTAGGCAGCTACGTTTACACACTACACCACAAGTCATGTGCCGTTAGGTTACAACCAGACTGAACCAGCAGGGGCAGTCACCTTCAATTCATTTTCTGTGACAAGCAATGAGTGAGTAAGAAGTGGGCGTGGTAGCAGGCGGAGTTTTAATCATCCAGCTGCAACCTGGAAGAGGTGGGAAATTGAGGCACAGTTGGCAATCACACCTGTGGTCTGTAAATGCATGTAGATTGCATGGTCTTGCTGTTTAGATAAAACTGGATCCTGACACAGCTCTTTGTCAATGATGGAAGCCAGCAGCAGACTGCTGTTGAGCTGACATGGAACATACAACTGTTGAGAGTAGCTTGCATACCTCGTGTTCTCTCATTGTTGTTGTATTTGACTTATGTCATATGCATCAGCATTTTTTCTTGATACCTGTTTGCATTCTTTTGCTGTTAAAATTTTGCCAGAGAATTGTTTAATGTTTTTTCTGGTTATGCCAGATCAGTTGTTCTCAACCAGTGGTCAGGAGACTCCACATGGTCCTTGAGGGAATTCTAGGGGGCCCCTAGAAAAATAATTAATTGTTTATTTTCACTTTTAAATACACCATAAAAGTGAGCTCAATGTGAGTAAGGGTCATAAGAGTGACTATTCTGATTACAGGTTCCACTGTGATCTCCTCAGCTGAAGTTGACAACTATGTAAGTGGTCTTATTATTATATATCTTAACAAAGCTAAAGCTATGCTAGATTTAATGGTCAAATGGAGGCCTGTTACATGACGTGTATTATTTTAGAAGTCCATAACATAAAAATTGACAATCATTGCTTCAGATTAATCATTTGATCAGGAAGGCTTTAAGTAGTAAGCAAATATAATGCAGGATGAGATTTAAAGGAAATACTTAGAGACATTCTAACACTTCCAAGCCAGCTTGATATAATCAAGCAGCAACCTCTGAGGCTGAAAAAGAAGCCAACATGGAGGTGCTGGAAACTGCAGTTCTTCAAAAGGCCACTTGAGGCTGTGTGCAAATAACACATTCTCACTCCAACCTTGCCACAAATTGATGTTTAGTCATGGAATTTCCATGCCTAGATACAATGTGCAGGGTATCCTGAGTGTGTTGGTTGTTAATGTTATGGGATGCCTGTTACATGAATTGCCTTTTTTTTTCAAAACAGACTTCCATTTTCACAGGAAATGTTCCATTGCATACCGTCTTTTTCAAAATAATAGCACTACATCGGTGCAATACCATATATTTTTTTTTCCCCTCAACAACAAATGCACGTTGTTATGGTTTGCCAACATAAGCAGGTGGTTAGGTTTAGGAAAAAATAACAGGGTTTGGCTTAAAAATCTGAAGGCAAATGAACACCAGCCTCCCGCATTAAAGTCAGTAGTTGTTCGACCCATCCTGCCCTAGTCAAACCTCCGCTGCCTTAACTTTAGTAGTTGCCCACTGCATTTCCCTGTGTATCAGGCCAACTTGAAAGGACACGTCAGTGTCTGCTGCAGTGGCGTCCTCAGAAATTTTTCATAGGAGGGGCCAGATGGGCCATTGAAAATCTTGGGGTCGCACACCAAAACCAAAACTGATAAATTTGAAAAACTCAAGTAAACAGAGTAATACCACATCAATGCCTTAAAAAACAAACAGTTCACTTAATTCACACATTTTTACAAAAATAAATGAAAAAAAATAAATAAATAATGGATCAGTTTACTTTCCTCTCCAGCAGTTTCTTGGGGGGGGGGTGCACTGGGCCAATGTGGTCTGATGCCAGAAGTCACAACTTCAATGAATGCGAATGCCAGATTTCAATGACTTGTGAGTGAGACAGCGTTGCCAATCAAGCCAATCAATCCCCAGAGACCCCCATGTTAAAATGTGCAACTTGACATCAGATTTAAACATCTTTACAGCCTGTTACAAAAAAAAGTTTTTGTCTTTATAACCAATTTCCCCATTCATGACAACTGTACGGGGGTTGAATTTTTATATAACTCACCCGTTTTAAATTTTATTAAGGCTGAAAGTTACTCATAATTAAGGGTGGGCTGCTTTAGGTGACAGGCTGTCTGCTGGCAGTCTCCTCAACTTCTCAGTCAGATTCACTCCTCGCTCCTCCACAGCTTCAGCCTCTCACCCAAATACAGTCACTTCTGACTCCAATAATACAAGATGGCTATGGCTGAAATGCCAGATTTGAGGCTTTAAAATGTGAGTCCATAAACCAATGGGCAATCTAATTGCCAGAGTAAATTTTGGCACTGTGCATTTCTGTAAACCATGGATTCATTACACTTTTACATTCTCATGTAGCAGATTCGTTGAAACTTTATCTTTCAACAAAGCTACAGTTAATGCATGGTGAGGTTTAGGCAAAAAGCCACTTGGTTATGTTTAAGAGACGATCATGTTTTGGATTAAAATACCCAATTTTGGTGGCACAATCCCAACTGGAAACAGCAATGTCTCAGTAAAAAACAAACACATTTTGAGGCACTATCCTCATTGGAAACACAGCTATGGGTCACTAAAAAGCATCTGGGTTTGGAGGCTAAAAACTTGCTGGAAGACACAGTGATTACTCACTAAAATGTGGTTTTGTTGTTTATTGATCTCGAACAGTGGGCTACAGTGGTCTGCAGCTTGGTAGGTGTCTCCCCAAGGTGTCACGTCACTTTACCTGATGATCATAAAGTCAGCTCATGTACTGTGTAACTTAGGAATCGTTGATATGATACATATCAAAAGTGCAAATGTAATGCATTCGTGGTTTGCAGAAATGTACAGTGCCAACATTTTCTTCTGGTGACTGGGCTGATACTGAAGGTTTACTTGCAGAGTTGAAAAAAAAAGAGTTAATTGGTGAAGCAACTGTAAGTATGGGGGTTGGGTAAGCAAAATGTCAATTACCTTGTTGGCATTAAAAAAAATACAGCTTACATTAACCGTACACATATTGGCACACTACCAAAATGTTATAGAAATGAGATGAAATGCTTTAATGTATTATTTCAAAATGTGTGACATTTATTATCACTATGAGGAAAAGCCTGTGGTAACCTTAATGTACACAGCACAGTGGGGTTTCGGTTTCCCATAACCCAGCATGAAGCCGTCTAATGAATGCCACAAAAGAGGGGGAGAACAGCAGGAGCCTCTGGATGAGCACTGTGCTGACAATGGTTGTGGTGGCTGTTGGTGCCCATGATCACATGGCACGGACAGTAGACACGGCTGTCCTAGACTTGTTGCCCATGTGTGGGTCTGGTGCTGAGGAGTGGAAGGCGAAGTGATTGCTGGCAGGGAGGGGGTGCATGTGTGTCACTCGGGAGGGAGCAGCTGAGCCTGGTGACTCTCTCCGGGAAGTGGCACGGCCTGAAAACCCATCTTGTAGGCCTGCTGAGTGGGAAGGCCAAACACTTGAGACACATCCAGCCTGAGGGGGCTATGTTACAGCCCACTGTGATGTGATGTGAGTTCTATTTCTGAGTATGCACTTTCCCATAAATGTGTGTGTGTAAGCTTACAGTATACATTAAACCCTTTAATGACTGGGTTGTTGTAGCAGTGTCTTTGTGAGGCTCCACTGGCTCTGTCTTGAAAACTGTACCTGGTGTATAGCAAACTATTTTAAGGTCACATTTGTAAAGATTCAAACCCTCCAAATTGTAAACTCTCACCCCACGCTGCGATAAAATTAGGAAGGATCTTGTGCTTTTGCTTGTGAGAGTAAAAGTCTGGTGAATCGATGGTGCTTCTAGTTACCTCTGCAGGGAGGCAATGTTTTCGGTTTGTTTGTCTGTTTGTCAGCAGGATTACAGAAAAAATACAGTCCCCATGTTCATGAAACTAAGTTAAAGGGTGTAGCATGGCTCAAGGAAGAACCCATTAAATTTTGGAGCTGATCTTCAAGAAGTATTTCACTGCTGGAAATATGGTGTTTTTTACAAAACTGGGCTCTCTATGCAGTAGAGACACACAAATTGAGCATAGCGTTAGTTCAGGCAGGACACGGTGTCAAGCTCAGCTCACATCCCAGCTACATCAGCTGATCTCAAATAGCCAATCAACTGATGAAGCAGCTGATTGATGCAAGGTAGTCAGCTGATAGATCACATGATTCCTTTCTATGCAACCAATTGACAAATTGCATAACAATGCAATGGAAAATAAAGTTTGCCAACCAAGCCAGCAGCTAGTGTTAGGATTAGCTCCACCTTCTATTCCAAATACGGTCACTTCTGGCTCCAAAAATCTAAGATGGTGACGGCCAAAATGCCAAAGTCAAGGCTTCAAAACAGGAGTCTACAAATCATGTGGTTGTCATGCAGTCAGTCGGCTAGTTACTCCTAGACTTTTGTTTACCCTTTGGTAAATTGGCACCATTACATGTTTGCCAAAATAGATCTTAGCAGCTCCTGTTTGCAATTCATCTATAGATTTATAGGGAAATATCACAGGTTTACATTGATACAGAAGAAAACTTTAAAACTTGATGATTCTCAAACAGGTTCTGAGTTGTAAGAAGTCTCCTTTTTCTGTGATAGCTAAGCAGATTTATGGATGTGATGGATATGATGGAAAATGATATTCTGAGAAAGTGTGAGTCACACTAAATGTGAATAAATGTTTCATGTCTGTGTAGTCAGATTGACAAAGCTATGATTCTAAGAAGCAGTGCAGATTTGGATGCAATTCCACCTTTCATCTCACACAGTATCTTTGCCTCACATCACTCATGGCCCCCTTCTACTCTCCTTAGAGTTTACAAACCTCAGCTGTATTCTGTGTGAGTGAATGGGTTAAAGTGGGTATTGGCTGTTCCTTACCTGTGCCCTTAACTCAACTACATACTTAGTAGCCGCCATGTATTTCTGATGATAGAGGACTGGCACCAACACCATATCACCATCCAGTTTGGTGAAAAGTGCTTTCTGAGGTTTCATATCATACTTGACCTTCCACTGACCTGAAACACACACACACACACACACACACACACACACAAACACACACACAAAATGTTTAGTAGTTTCCATCACTTCTATATGCGCATTCACACACTTGTGCACACACTTTACTGACCACTAAAGGAGACTGCGTTGAGCAGCATCATCTGTGTACTGGGTGATACCGAGTCAACCAAATGTTGAATCTTATTGTTGGTCTTATTTGCCACCCAGCTGTTGATCATCTGTATGTTTTCCTCACTGGATTCCAGCAGCCTGGTGGGCTTTGCTTCATAAAACTGGATGGACTGGTTAGTAAAAGACTCGCTCAGATTCATTGCTGAGGAGGAGAACAGAGAAACAATGATGAGCTACAGAGATAGGGATCGTTTTGTATGCACTCAGAATCTCTGCATCAATCTCTTTGACTGCAGACAAGCTATTTTGTGATCTTCACAGAATGATAGTAATACTATGTGGGTTATAGTAGATCTGAGAAGCCATCTGCAAGGAGCCGGCCAACTTCTCTCTCAGCTTCTTCATCTGGAGGTGAACACAGTGGAAGTCATGAGGCACACTGACGGCTGTCTCAATGGCTCTTCGGGTGATATCCCTTGCACCTAAAAGTAACAGGATGAAGACAAGACCATTTATAGATAAATACAGGCCTTCTGTACTTTAGAGTGACATTGTAAGCTGCAAGGTATGTCTGACATTTAATATAAGTACAGAAAAACTCCTGTGACATTTCAAAGTAAAAAAATATCGTTTATGTAACTTCCAACTTATATAAATGCTCGTGGTGTCTACATGTGCACAGGTGACAAGGGATAAGCTGATGTTGCTTGTTAGACCAAAGAATTTTAAAGGATAACATTGGTGTTATTCTATATTTTTCTTTAGGCGTTGCACACAATGTCTGAAATTGTTGCCCCTAAAATCAATACAACCTCACCGTGTGTCTATTACACGTGCAAACTGACTTCTGTCCATCGTTTAAGTTTTCAGAACAGGTTTGATCTTTTGTGTTTTTTTGTCAAAAGCCTAAATAGTTGTTTGACCAAGAAGTTGTGAAGAAAACCTGCAGGACACATATACATCCGTAACAAGAGTGGAATGGGAGGAATGGGCCGCATCTCATAACTCAGATAGCTCACTTTCAACAGTTCAGATAGTAATATTCAGGTGGATGATGATGATGAGGAGGAGGATGAGGACTGCGCAGAGAGAGAAAGCGACAGTGCGGAGACAGAGACGGAGGACAGCTTAGCCACTACAGGTAGCCATGGTACCAAATGCAAGACATGGACAGAGAGTGGTGACACCTCTCTCCGTGTCACCATGGCACACTAAGTAGGAGGAAACACCTCCTACTTAGTGTGCAAGGGTTCTGTGTGTAACAATTTTTGTTGGATGGCGGGTTTAAAAAAATGCATATGATAAATATGGACTTGGCGTGCAAAGGCCTTTATTGTCAACAAATTCTATGAAAAGGGAAAAAAACGATGCATTGATCTGTCCCCTCGAGACCTGCCCTTCTTTTCTGTGGCTATCAGCCCTATGCATATTTGTTCCCACTGAAGGTAGACTTGTAACAACCCAATCATCAGAAAAATGTTGGCATCGGACATTTTTGCAAAATACAGAGACATTACACTTGTGTGTTATTATATAGCAGATACATTAAAACCTGTCGGCATGATACACGGCCGGTTGCTGTTATTGTTTAACGGTACCTGGTGGAGTTTCATGGTTTCCTACCAGTGGTGGACTTGTTGGATCATGTGAGCACAGCCTCACTCTTTCATTCCTTCAAACAACTTCTTGAAAAGGTCGGTGCTGCGATATTTGCACACGTTCTAGAATCCGTCAATATCTAAGTCTTTCATGATGTTTTAAAGGAAGGGGTGTTTCTCCTTCTGACCACAAATGTGAGCTTTTCTTTGGGGCATGCATCTGTACTCCAGCCTTACAAACTGTTGGCTGGTTGGATTGTGTACAGGGTCTACATGACAACACACAGAGTCGAACATAAACAGACAGGCCGTGAGTCGCAAACTATGGTAAAAATCCCATTTGAGATGCATATTCTGAATGTGCTGTATACATGTCCAAACAATGCTCCTAAAACCCAAATAATACCGACATATTCCATATTTCTTAATTGGAAAATGTGTAGTTCAGAAAAAGGCCTCATTAAATGGAATATTCTGTTTATATGACCTGCATTAAATTCAGAAAATTATCATATTTAGAACAATAGTAGAATATTAGCATGCATGTAAACATAGCCAGTGTGGCTCATTGATGCATTCTTAAAAGTGTTCAGACAGCAATGAAGGTCTGTGGCTCAGAGCAATATCAGACTGTTGACACCTGGGCAATACTTGGTCTCTTTGTCGGATTTCTTGACAATAAGAATACTTTTAAAATATTCAAGATTAAATAATTGTTTTTATTAGTAAATTCATTTTTTATGAGGAAGCTGCTTCTTTTTGTCATACCTAGCAACAAATGGGACAGCACCCCGCTGATACTGATGGGAGAGAAGAGCAGGTTGCTGGAGGGTTGTGATTCTCTGAGGTGAGAATACAGCTTCATGGAAAACTCTGTGACGGACTCCTGCAAAATGGGTTCCCCTGTGCGACTGTTCTCATCCTGGCAGGGCTCCCATGCTGCGGTGTGGCCAAGGCACGAGTGAGGAACAGCAGTAGGACCAGCTGAAAGAGAGTTAAGCAGACAACTGAAAATGTACATAATGTTGTACCCACATTTTATTATTAAAAAAGACCTCATTTTACATAGATTTTGAAGTAACATAGGTAGAACAGAAAAGGTTGCCAAACCTACCTTCAACAATGATATGTACTGAGCTTAGTTCCATCCCCTCAGCAGATTCACAAAGGTATTTTCCAGTATCCTCAGTGACAGTGTTTTCAATTATGATGGTCTGCTCGTGGTCAAGTGGATAAATCAGTTTCATTCTGTTATCGCTTGACTCATCTTCAGTGTTCAGCTGTGTCCTTGCGCCATTAGTCCCCACTCTGAACCAAAGTGCATTGGCTGTGACTTGGCTGGAAGTTGGGAAATGGCACTGAAGGCGAGCAGTGGAGCCTTGGATCACCTTGATGAAGTATATGGGTGCTGCAGAAAAAGGCACTCCTCTAGAATCAAGCTTTTTGTTGAATGTTATATCCATTCTACCCAAATTCAAAATGCTCCAAATGTGTGTTCCTTACCAGACATTTTAACTGTGTATGTCCTTGACATCTCCATATTGTTCTCCTCTATCGTACACATGTACTCGCCCAGGCTGGCGGCAGTAACAGGGGACACAGAGAGACGCATGCCACCCCGTTCAATTTTTGGCGAGCCAGGCGACTGAGTGCTGAGACTTACATCTTCACCTGTATTTTTTAAAAAAAGATCAAAGTGAAAATATATAGAACTGTGTACATTTACAACCCAGTGAGAACAGTGGTAGTAGTTACATAAATATAATCAGACCATTGAATTTCCAGGTGACGGTCCCTTCAGTGTAGTCATCTTGAAACGTGAGACAGGGCAGCTCCAGAGTGGAACCAGGTATCACCTGGAGTTGTGTGCATGATGAAAGCTAAACAGAAAATGTTAAATGTGTGATGGAAAGCTGCTGAACTCAAGAGTCAAGAAGGAATATGTTTGAGTACTTTGGTCAAGTAGTATAACCATGAAGACATTTGGAAAACGTTTTTTTTTGAGAAATGAAGAGCTCATGCTACATTTTTTAGGTAAGTTTACCTCGAAAACGAGCAGCAGCAAGAGGCAAAGTACGGCCTGTAGTTTCATCTAAAGCAGAGCAAAGAGTGATAGGAGTTAAATGCAATTGGCAAGTTGATAGAGTTGTTTTGCAAGTGAGGATTTCCAAATGAATATGGCACCAAGCCGGCAAAAAGATCAATAATATGGCGCAATCTGTGAACCACACTGATGAAGCCCACTTTCTACACTATGATCATTTTGCTACAGCTTCCATTTGCAAAACATACACCCTTTACGGAGATTAATTATATGAAAGACTTCAGAGGATAAAGTATAGTTTTATATAACAGTAATGCATAATAATCTGTATATTTCTGCTTTGGTTCAGAGATTAATCAAAAAAGTAGAGACATTAAATAACTCACACCTCTTGAATTTCCAAATGTATCCAAATTCTGTCACCAGTTTTCAGCAGTAATGTTTCTGCCACACCCGCTCACCACCTCTGACTGTCTGCTCCTCTTAACTGCAGCAACTGAGCAGTGATTGTTGGTTTAGAGATGTTTGTTTGCATAATGCAGGTCCTCTGACTTGCTGGAAATCACATGATTTCACATGTTGGCAACAGATACTGAGTGGGATGACTTATAGTCCATTTTTATTTTGTCTTTTTGCATTTTTTTCTGCATTGCAAAGATATAGTATTTTATTACAGCATGATGTCAGTGCCTAAGCCTAGGTTGTTGTTGTTTTTTTTTTAATCATTGACTGTAACTGCTCAATCTTGACAAGTGGAACATAGTAATGAGTAGTTGGGGGTGGATAAGCAGCTTCACTTTGGCTCATCTTCAGTTTGCATATTAAAATGTTTTTGCCTGAAGTGTTTACATAATTTAATTTTGCCAAAGGTTGCATTGGGTGATAAACATAGACAAGAGTGGAGGGCAAAGACAGGCTGAGTTTGTGCTAATTGGCAGAAAACAGTGATGCCACATTTGTGGACAACAATCACAACATTTATCAGTGAAGTGCCAAAGTGATGGAGGCAGTGTTTTAATGGAGTCATTAAGTTAATTAGTATATTAAGTACAGTTTTTTTATTTATATGTTGCTCAGTATCAGCCCTATCATGATCCCCAGCTGGAGGTACTTTACCCAATTTGATTTACTACTTAGTAGAGTTAGTAAAGTGGACATAGACAACTTTTTACTTTAACTTGTGAAGTAAATGTTGATTGCACAATGTAAGGGCTATTGGATAATGACACCATCTGTGTCTAGATTGGTTCCCTATCAGCCTCAATTTTACAGTGCAATTCTGTCACTGGGTATGATCTCCTGACAAAATAAAGGCTCCATATGGCACAGAGGAAGTGCGTCAACCACTGCTTAACGTAAGTAGACGGAGGATAATACTTTAGTTTTAGCTATCCCTGAACCAAAGAGTATAGTCACTGAACATAGTCACCATACGTTTTTCATTCACAATCCCCAGAAGTAGAAATGGCAAATGGTGGAACAACCAAAGCAACTGTAAAAACTCATTTAAAGAAAAAGAGAGTCCAGTTGCTCTTCATTATTTAACACATTATGAAAATGTAAAATAAGATATATATTTTATATATATGTATATATATTTCCCATTATTTTAACAAATAATATTTGGTGTTTTATTTTAAGATGTCATTGTGATCATTATGATTAGGGTTAGACTGTAAGTGGTGCTTTTAAAGGGTTTTTGCATTGATTAAAAAACACTAATAATATAGAAATTAACATTGCCACTTAATTTTTGTCTTACTTTTCCAATTAGGGTGCAAATTCAGGGGTTAACCCCAAATGGGGGGGTTAAAATTTGATTTATTAATTTAAATTAGATTGCTATATATTAAAGGGTTTTAAATTGTGTTTAAAAAAGCAAGACATTCATGTCACTGGGTTTAAAACAAGGTGTTTTTTTTTACCCTCAAGACTATTTAAACTAAGCAAGCAAATTCAAAACCTTTACACCCTATGTATCAAAACAAAGATTGCTCCATTAAAAAGTAATTTAAAATACAAAAATTTCATCTTAACTGATGGTTAAATCAATAGCAATGATATTTAGACAGCATATAACAACAGCTTAAGTCGATGCTCAATAACCAACAGTGGCTTTAAAATGGATGATTTAGGGTGAAGTGGGAGGAAAACTGTGTAAGCACTGAAACTTATTATGCATGCATGCATGACAACATTCATTTAAATAACTCTGTTGAATACAATCTGCACCCATACATTAATTCAGCTGATTCACAGTATTCAGTAGTCCAGTACACTGCTACTGAATACTGTGCCTCATTTGGAGGAAATTAGTTTAATGAACTAAATTTGCTAAACTTCTGTTTACTGTCCAGCAAACAATCAGAATAAACAGTTGTTGTGCTTGACTATCAACACTCTTAATTATCCAGAAGCCTACGTGTCCCACTCCACCGCAGATGAAACAATCAGTTTATCAATGGATTTGCCAAGTGAAAAAAATAAGGATTATAAATGAACAAAACAGCAGCTACTTTGATTATTTTTTAAGGATTTCTTGATGTACAAAATAATAAGAATTTCATGATTCCAGCTTCTCACGGGTGAATTTATGCTGCTTTTCCTTTTAATTTTTTTTATTTTTTTTATTGAAGTTTGGACAATTGTTTGGAAAGACGTCACTATTTTCCGAATTGAACTGAACTAAACTGAACTGATTGATCAAGACAAATCAGTCAGTAAGTTGCAGTCCTATAGGCCTATAGAATAGGCTGGTAAAAAAAAAACATCGCTCCATCTCAACAACACAGCAAAATGTTGCTTAGCTACACATTAACACATGAAAATCTACTTTTAATGATTTAAATAAACGTTTGTACAAACATACATTTGCTATTGTAACATTTTCAATGCGGGAATTTTACTTGTAACAGAGCATTTTCACAGTGCAGTATTAGTTATTTGTACTTTCTCCGCCACTGATCCTGTAAGATCTAATGTCGATCGACAAACCGACACTCGATTAAGTACACTGACTCCCGAAGACGTTTGGGCGTAATCAGACGTGTGCAATCGAGCGCCGGGTGTTAAACAAAAAAAGGAAGAGATTCAAAACTTTTACAAAGTCTTTTTTCGTACTAAAGAACAAAACAACGAGCAGTAAGAAGCCTTTACAGAGCGTTTCCACAGAGTGTACAAGTATGTGACCTGAGTGTTGACAACGCGGAGCCGAGCTGAGCCTCCTCGGAGAAAAGATTAACTTCAGACAGTAAGTTTTCCTCCTGGTCATCTGATCGACTAGCGGAAAGAGCACAAACAATGGCAGAGACCAACAACACAGCCAGTTAGCTTCTGGTTCACTTTAGTTCACTGTGGTCCAGTCTGCTCAAATATGAAGGCCGAGTCCAGGCAGTATTGTAACTGTTTTCTGACTTCATGCTCATATTTGCGGCTTCAGCTTTGTACTAAGTGATAAAGTTTATTGTATGGCGAGATGATAGGGAGCTACTGACTCTTTTTGTGCGTAGAAGCACGCGCACACGTTCTTCAGATGTTTAAATAGAAATACTCATGTTGACAGAAGCATTAATTACACCCTAAATGTAAATAAATGTCCGCAAAGTAAATTCAATAGCTTCATAACTGGTTCACTGTTGTCCTGGTAGTGTAGACAATGAATGTTCATATTGAAAGATATAAAATGTTTCGCATAACCGTAAGTTACTCATTTTT
>JAPZEB010000020.1:10643525-10654293 GCA_029783705.1 Chaetodon striatus | reverse complement strand
ACAATTTTTTTTTCAAGAAAAAATGTCTACACTTTTCTGATGTTATGTTATGTTATGTTATGTTATATTATTTGTCATAAGCAATTACATCGTACTATATAAATATGCAACAACTGAAAGCCACTACTGTCTGCATGGCAACATAAAGGACTGGCACAGATTTCATGTGGGCGATATGACAAATATGACACAATAAAGACATTGAAATTAGTTGAATAATGTTTGTGAGCACCATTATTTAAGATTCAAGCTACAAGGTCAAGGTAAACAGGGTCACTGGAATTCTTGTGCGGATTCTTGTGAGCATTGTTGGTCAATAGGTGAATGTGGGGCTAACTAGCTGTGGGTAACTTAGCTTTGATAAGGAACATTAGTGATGGTTGATTGATTAGCATAAATTAGCCCATTTTCACCCATTTTCCTCTACTTTAAAAAACAGGCAATTCACATGCAGAACTGCAGTACACATAATACTAGAACCGGTAGGACTAATAGTGGCTCTTTGTTAAGTTGATTAATGATTATGATTACATTTGCTAATGATTACTTCGGACAGGGGTGCATGATTGCCTGTTGTAGCCCAGTAATTTTTTTTTTTTTTTTAAGGGTATTGGGTTTTTGAGTTTTTGAGTGTATCTCCTGTAGATACTATGGTAGATAAACACTGCTAAACACTACAATTACTAAAACAGTCCAATGTTAATTTGCAATACACCATGTAAAGTTTATGATAAATGTATTTTTATCTCTGATTACTAGACGTCACCATCAGTCACTCATTTATTCTGTTATATGAATAAACCTTCAAATAAGACATATAACATCTAAATCTCTGAAATTCGACTAAAATGAAAAGTTTATCATCTTGTCAACATCTAAACCAATCAGCTGTTTGATCAGGTGAGAGCCAGGCATTTCTCATCATGCCATGGGTCTTGCAGTTGGTAGAAAGCAACTGTAGCGCCTGGCTCTAAACACTGCAGCTGCCTTGCTCTCACAAGATTATTGCTGTCCACTTTTGTAGGATGACAAAGTCTGACACAAAACTAACCAGCATGCATTGTGCACCGATCGGTGATCAAATCTGCCCAGGCCTGGCTCATCTTGAATGAGCCTTAAAATATAAACTGGGGGGTGACATGTGCCCACAAATATCCTAAAATGTTGCCCCCAGTATATTCATATAAGAATATAATATAGTACTTTTTTTTGCAATGCTACAACAGGCAACCGTGCCTGTGGTTTGTCCAGGTGGTGTTGCTGTACCCCAGCAGAAGTCATTGCTTGACTGCTTGGGTAGGTACAATCAATATCAAACACTGAATTGTCTCTGTATTTCATTACTTTCAAATGTCTTTGTTTCAAATATTTCATTACATCCATATTAATGTATGTGGAAAACTAAAATGTAATATGAGTGTTAAAGTGTCAGTCATTTACTGTATGTTGTGCTGCCTGTGTAATTTATATAGACAATAGTCGTGTTTATTTATTGCATATTCACATAATAAATTGTGTATCTTTACTTGCTTATGATGACTCTATGAATAAAAAATAATAAGCAATAATTCAAATGTTTAATGTTTGTTTTATTTCTTTCTGAGAAGGGGTGGACGGACCTCCTGGCGTACTTAATCCCCCCCAATACTGGCTATGGCCTTGGAACCAAAGCCTTGAAATAAAGACACAGCAGTGACACCACTTCAGGTTTTGTAAGAAAAAGATGGCAAGTTTCCATGTTTTAAGTTCAACTGACAGAACAGTCTATAAAAAAACAGGAAATGGATCTGGTTAAGTCTTTCTAGGTTGTTGTGATTTTATCTGACAGTGGCTTTATCATCGTTTAGTGTCAAGTTAAATCAGAAAAAGTTATAACACAGTACCTGTATTGAAGCCATCAGGGCAGGCTTCTATCTTGTCATTCCACTCTCCATGCTGGGAGCCTCGTATCAAGATGTTCCTGGTGAGGAGACCCACCTCAGCTCTGCCCTCAAACACCGTACCATCAGGCAGTGTGACAGCCACCCCGAGGTGAGAGTACTCGAGCGGCTCGGTCAGGGTTAAGGTCATGCCATCAGCTGATATGGCGGCAATCCTCCTTACCTCGTTCTCTCTCTGACTGTGTCTGAAAACAGAAACCACTGATTTCTACCTGCAGCTTGATAACATTGTCTTATCAGTGTCCATTTACAGAATATATGGTAGCACAGTATATGAGACTGGCTTATTCAGTCTCTCATTTCTTTCATTTGTAAACAACAGTGAGTTTCAGATTCTACCACAAATTACACACTTAAACAGTTCCCAGCTACAAAAAAATGTATCCTGAGATCTATATATAAATCAACAGGTTATTTTCTTCTCTTTTAGCAAAATCCTAAATGATTGAGTTTTTTTTTTTTTTTTTCCCACCTGGACCTTAATGCTCTGCATCCCACCTCTCATCATCACGCTATAACCTGTGGCAGGCTGTTATGCTACCAGAACTGTCGCACATTCACATATATGTAACTTTTTTGTTAATTAACATTAATGAAGGTTTAATCACTTGATGACATTGTCTCCACGGTGGAGTCACTGAATGAGTTCCCTCTGCAGGGAGGGTAACTTGTGGTAACTCGGTAAGAGTCTGAGAAGTCCGGGGTTGTTCATAAAACATTTAGGATGCCCAGGCCTTACAATGCCACAATTTATTCCACACTACTGAAGCTGCTCCTCTTTCTGGAACCATCGCGGAGTCATTAATAATTTCACTTTCAGCCATGCTTGTTGTTGCAGTGGTTACCAGTATGACATAATATGTCAACAAGCCAAAATATCGCGAGTATCATGATATTAATTTTTCATATCATATTAAAAAAATTATACCAGTATTATTGAGAACAATATGATATGGCACATCCCTATTCAACACAATGCTTTAATGTCAGTGTTTACATTTTACATTAGTTTAATTTGCACTAGGTACTCCACTTTAGGTACTATTATTTTCAGGACTCAAAATAAACTCTTAATTTTCCCTGATTTGATCGATTGGAACAGCCTTTGTGCAGTGTTGGTAGTCATTGCCTCAGAGTTTCCTGCACTTCGTCCAGACAGTGCACCGATGTATGATGTTATGTGGAAAGATGTTATTTACCTTGTCATCTCAAAACTGGTCTCCATGCTGGTTGATCTTGGACCTATTCCTAAATCCTCAACTAACTGCAACTACAGTGGTGTCCATACTGTATGAGACCTTGATGAGGACTTTGAACTCCTGGGTAGCTGGTGTAGTGAGACAGGTTGACTTGAATGTGTTGTCCAGTTCAAGATGGATTTCTACATTAGTTTACTCCATTTTCAAATATAAGTGTAGGCTAAAGGCAAAAAAATATATGGGCCCCCCCCAATTGAAAAAATTGAATTTTATTGGCGGGTCTTGTAGACTACCAAAGCGGGAGGGGTTATTTCAGGTATCCAGTGTTCCAGAAATGAAAGTCCTGTTCATTTTGTGCATAGACAATGGTGGGCGACTGGCAATTGGAGCCCTTCCAAACCTTGGATGGACTTGAAACGCTCATGAATCATCAGTACAAAGGATGAACAACTGTGTTAGAAAATATCCGTGAAAAAAAGTCAAAGGTACAAGCCAGTGTACACAAAAACCCAGGGAAGCATTTTTTGTAAGAAACATAGGCTACAACCACTAAACTTAAAACTCTATTGTGGTATTTAGTGACAGTAAGTGGAAGATTAAACAACATGCAATGTGGAAACTTAATAATACATTCAGCAGTTAAAATCCAGTCATTTGTGATTCTGGGTGTACGTTGGATAAATTCAGCAGATATGGTGCTGTGTTTTCTTCCAAATTGGAAAAACAAAGTGTTCTGATTTTGTTACAGCTCTGTTTGGCCTCTTCTCCATAATATCGGCAGCTGAGGCTCACAGCTATTGTAGTATTTAGAGAAATGCACCATATCTAACTGATGGAAATGTTCAACTTTGTTTCTGATTTCTCAATAATTAAACTAAGGACAGGTGACAAATTAAAGTGACTTTGTAAGGTGCTGGGCCACCACTGGCCTCAAGAACAGCTTCAATGTGCCTTGGTATTGATTCTACAAGTCTCTGGCACTCTATTGGCTGTTGTGATGACTGCTGATTGAGCGGAGATGGGACCGGACTTAGAGGACAGAAACTTCATCTTCCTTAGCAAGAAATAGAGGTGATAAGTAACCCAGGAAGCACTAAAATGGGGTCATACCTGGCAGCACTGGACAGGGAGTTGTGGGTGTATTCAATCCAGGGAAGGTGGGAGCTTCAGGAAGAGGGGTTGTAGGTGGTGACACAACTGAGTGCAGCTTCCAGGTCCTGATATGCTGTCTGCCTGTTGGTCCACAGATGGTGACCAGGGGGTACACTAACTGAAGCTCCAAAAGCCTTATAGGGGGCCTTCCATATTTGTAAAATGAACTGGGGCCTGCCATCCAGGACAATGTCTTAGGGGACACCATGACAACAAAACACATTAAGCATGAGGAGATCTGCACTATCCAAAGCTGTACAGAAGCTCAGGTGGGCTAAGGCCTGGATCTGGTTAGGTTTGTTGGGCCTGCTTAACCACAGTATGAAGGAGGGATTGCGTCAGGGTTGGAAGGAGCTTCTTTGGGAACAAATTGAGGGCATAGCGCTTCCGGCTTCACATTTCTAGAACCTGGATGATATGTGAGGGAGGACAAATTGAAAGAGAGGAGCTCCAACCCCAGTGGCTGAGGCATCAGTCTCCACAATGAATTGATTAGAAGGGGCTGACTGGCTGAGGATTGGTGCTGAAAATAAGTGCATCTTGAATTTAGTGAAAGCCATGTTTGCCTCAGGGGTCCAAGACAAAGGGGATGCAGAAGAGATGAATTTAGTAAAAAGTGCAGCCAACAACTGTGATCCCCAATCAGTCTTTGATAGAAGTTTGCAAACCTAAAAAACAATTGAAGCTGTTTGAGGGAGGTAGGTTCGGACCACTGCCTGAAACTTTTCAGGATCCATCTTCACCTGCCCACTCTAGGATGTAACCCAGGAAGGAGTGAAACTCGCACTTCTCTGGCTTAACAAACTTGTTATCCAACAATTGCTGAAGCACTTGCTTAAGAAGTGGGTGCGTTCCTCCAGGTTTAATGAGAAGATTAGGATGTTGTGTAGATAAACAAACATTGAGTGGTTGAGAAAGTCTCCCTGAATGTCATGTACCAAAGCCTTGAAAACAGCCAGGGCAGTGGTGAGACCAAAGGGCATACAATGCATTCAAAATGACAAAGAGAGGTATTGAAAGCAATTTTCCACTAATCACCTTCCTTTATCCTGACAAGATAGTAAGAGATCCTGAGATCCAGTTTAGTTGGTGTTCCATTTGGTTGAGATCTGGTGACTGTGAAGGCCATAGCACATAATTCACATTATTTTTTAGTCTCATTAAACCATTCAGTAACCCCTCTAGCCCTATGAATGGGGGAATTGTCATAGATATGTTCCATCACTTCTTAAAGGTTACCACTCAGAACAACTTTGTTTTGGTCTGATACGCTATCAGATAACAGAGTAATGATCAAACCAATTCAATCACACAATTAACCCCACAGTATTACTTAACCAAAGAGGATTTGAGTCTTACAAACACAAATGACAGATTAACTTTTTTATTGCAAAGAATGCAACAATGTCATCGAAAACATCCATTATAGGCCAAGTCACTGTGACGTCACACTAACAGCATTCACTTCTTTACTTATGCAAAGACAACCCACAATTGACTTGAATAGCAGACTTATGTGAAGTCAACCAATTTGTTTATTCCTGTCAATTTCAGCCATAAAACTGTAACGCTTAAGGATATTTAGTGAAACACCGGTGGTCTGAACCATTTCTGCTGTGCTTATCAACATACTGCAAATGATTCTTGAACACACTTGTCAACCCGTTGGCATGACCAACATCAACTGAGCTAACTTCACTGACCAGCTTTACACTTCAACCACAACTCTGCAACAATGTAGATGGTCACACTTTGCTGCTTTTTAGCTTTATTGCTAAAGTGAACACAGCATAATACATTTAAACCACAGAAAATCACATTGTCTATTTCAACTGATGTTAATATTAATTTAAAAACAGAGCAGTGGCTCGCCAGCCAATATGCTCAGCAATAACATTAAGTAGTCTGACATTAGCCTCACTGACAGAGCACCAACAACCGCAAATAAGTTGTTTATTTGATAACTGAAAATGAAATGAGACACAAAGCTTAAAGTCACAAAATGCTTCCCACAAATTCTGTCATGAAGACCTGGCTGGCACTGCAAGGTCCCTATCTTTTTGACTGACACAAGCCATTGGTCTGTCCCAGATCTCCTCCCTTTTCACGCAGAGTCCAGAGCTGTCTTTGAGTTTGCTCATCGCAGATGAAAAACCTGAAAATCTGAACTCTTCTCTGCTCTTTATTGTTACCCATAACCCCAAATACAATAAGACTTAACCATTTATTCATCATAGCTTAGTTGTTCCTTGCCTCCATTGGCTCAGCGCTGTTAAATTGTATTTGTGGTGCGGGGGTTTTCTACCCGGAAATTATTGTAAACAAACATTGTGATTTGATCTATATTAAGAGCTTGATTTATAGGAGGGTTTCCGAGTGACATCAGTAAGATGCAGGCAAGGGGTAAAAAACAAGCCCTTTTTTTGTGGATGAATCACAAAAGAAATGTATGGAAAATGCTGATTATCCCAAGAAGGAAACCTCTCGTTAGCTCAGGGTACATTATTATGCATTAGCTTCAGCTATCTAGTCAGAGCCATGGGTTTTATATGGTGCATATGGTGAGGAACAAAGGCCAATTTTAAGGTAAGACAGCTCACACACTATAGCTGTTAACTGAACTGTGGAAACATTTGTCAGGTTGTGTGATCAATGCTTTGATAATCAGCCTGACATGCCTTAGAGTTTCAATGTGTGACTTGGTGACAGCAGTGGAAACTGATGGCTTTCGTTGGAAAATGTATCATGTTGCTATGCTTCTAATTTTTCAGAATAAAAATATCAAACAGGTGTTCAGTCTCTTTTCATGATTTCCTTTGCCTTTATACACTGCAGTCATCTGTAATATGAGTTTTTGTACTATTGCAACACATTTGACATATAATTAAAATCAGTCTTTTAATGTGTTTCATAGTCTATCTCGTGACTGGCAGGCCTATGTTTTGAGAAAAAGCAGGAGTGTCATACATGCTAATGTTACGAATAGAACATCCAAAATGAGTATGCCTGTGTTCCAGCTTGTGCAGTAGCAAAATGGCAGGGATTTAATATGCTGCTCCTCATTAACCAGCACACTGGACCCACTACAGTTTGCCTACCATCCAAACTATTCTACAGAAGACACCATAGCACACATCCTCTACATCACCCTATCTCACCTAGAAAAATAAGAGAGCTATGTGAGATTGCTGTTCATTGACCACAGTTAAGCATATAACACCATAGTTCCTTGATCGATAGATCCCTAAACTTCCTGACAAGCAGATCCCAGGTGGTGAGAGTGGGTGGACACACCTTTTTCACCCTTATCCTTAATACAGGAGCATCCCAGGGCTACGTTTTGAGTCATCTTCTGTTCTCTCTGTACACACACAACTCTGTAACCATTTCAGACTCCAACACATTCATTCACTGATCATTAAGTTTGCTGATGACACAACTGTGGTGGGCCTGATCACAGATAATAACCTGACCTGCTGGTGTCAGGACAACATCCTGCACCAGAACATCAGCAAAACTAAGGAGATGTTAGTTGACTTTGGTAAGAAGCAGCCAAGAAACTATGTTTCCCTTAATATCAAAGAGTCCTTGTTGGAGAGGGTGGATAGCTTCTAATACTTTGGTGCCCACATCACTCAGAGCCTGACCTGGGCGTTGCATACTGACTCGATGAGAAAAGCAAGGCAGAGACTGTTTTACCTGAGATGCTTGCAGAAATTCCAGGTATCCACTCAAATACTGAGTAGTTTCTACTCCTGCACAATTGAGAGCATCCTGACAAGGAACATCAGTGCTTGGTAAGGAAACAGCTCAAAACAGGACCGCAAGGCCCTGCAAAGAGCGATTTGTTCAGCTGAACACACTATAGGCACTGATCTACCAAACGCTGCAAAAATAAGGCCTGGAGAATCATAAAGGATCCCGGGCACCTGGATAACTGCCTTCTCACCCTGCTGAGGTCGAGAAGATGGTACTGGTTACACCAGGCCAGCACTAAGAGGCTCAGGAGGCGCTTCTACCCTTAAGTCACAAGGATATTGAATGATGCCTTGTTCTAACATTGACATTTACTTATTAACACTATATTGAAGGAACTGACAACAATTCATTTTAGTCATTTCTTTTAAAATGTTAACAATTATTATTTTTCACCATAGGCAGCATTATTAAGAGGCTGGGGTAAGCTTAATCTCTATAAACAGATATCTGCATATGTATGCAGAATCCATAGACGACAGTACAAGATTTTGGTATCAGAAGTGTTCTGGTTTCCATCTGTAGTGCGAGTAGTATTGTCTTATCAAGTTTGTGCAAGCTTTGGTTGCCTGCTGGTAAACAGTCTTTGTGGAGAGCAAAAGAGGCAGAATGCATTGGCCAGGATGTCATCTCGGAACCCGTTGGGTACCGATGATGATTTAACTTTTTAGGAGCTATTTTTATCAGAAATTATCCAAAATGTCCACCCTAGGATGTTTGTCTTCTTTCTGCCTCGTGTGAACCGCATGATAGAAATGTCATCAACATGCCTATTCGCTCATTGTGAATTCTTCGCACAAGGACCTACTCCATTCACATATGGGCTCACTCGGACTTTACACATACTTTGCACTTGGGAGCTGGCAAGGTAAAGTCCATCTACTGTCCGATCCAACTGAATCGAACATTTGTGTACTCATATACAGCTCCTTAAGGTAAAGTCTAGATAATTTCAGATTTGCAGTGCATGTGTGAAAGGGGCTTTAGATATTATCAGAATTTTGTATTTGTTAAGCAGTTTTTGTTTTGTTTTTTTGTTAATGGGAAACCTCTCTATACTAGAGACTGATGCTGTGTCTCAAATTGCATACTTCTGTACTTACACTTAATATTTTGAGTGCATAAGTGCATTCACACTGAGAAAAGTTCCCACTAGTATGAAAAAATGCAGTGCATTATGAGTACCCAAATGGTGCACTCAGCGGTCAAGAAGTTGAGTGTGGAACTATGGACACTTGTCGCCCTTGATGGTCGCCATCTTGACTACGTAGCGGAAGGGGGGGACCACTTTTTTAAACTGGAAATGGCGGCCGAGGACTGTGCGACCGTGAACATCGCTGCATTGTACAAATGTAAGTTATACATGTGTTTTTTGCACTAAGCACCACTGTACTGTTGTCGGATATAAGCCAGCAGTATGTTTATTGGGTTAATTTATCAGTCTGTAATGATTTGATACTGTGAACGATAACGCGAATGCTAATGATAGTTTGCTATTTCCGGTAAGTGCTCAACAGCTGTGTTTGGTTTGAGACAACACTACCCTGTTGAAATTCGCGCACTACACCAATAAGTACATAGTGCACATAGTATACCACATGGAAGTGTACTTACTGGAAATATGTGATTTGAGACACAGCATGAACGTCAGGGTATCTTGGCCTTTTCTGCTTTGATTTTGATCATTCTCATTTAATCTGTCTCATTTCAGTTCCCTAATTTCATAGATAATCCTAAATACTAATAAATCATGGGACTCTAGGGAAAAATGAACATTTCCCTGTTTTTATTATCTATTGTTGTTTGGGCTTTGAGAGAAACATTATTTTATCTGGAGTAGTAGGCATTCAATTTGATTTTAGCCTAGTTCGACAGCTGAGCTTATCAATGAATAATTTCTGATACGCTCACATCTGTCATTTACAGTAGCCTATATTACAGGTCTGAGGTCATAACTTGCACCAAAGCTAAAATCAACCACATAAGTAGGCTTTTTTATATTTCAACATACGAAAACATTTATAATTCAAATAATTGCCAGCTATGTCTACACTGCACCTGTTAATCTGCACTGCTGAAAAGCAGGGGCCTTTGGCTGAACCTAATTGCCAACCTCTGCTGTAGTCTTGCTGCATATTTTTTATTAGCCTGACTTTAAAACTTATGATGCTGATAAATGATAAAGATCCTGAACTGGTGGAATATGGAACCACTTGACAAATAGTGAAGCACAGGTCCTGATACACACAGGAGGATATAACAGTCATCAAGTAGCTTAGAAATGATGCCTGGCTGAGATAAGGCCGAAGAAGAAGGATGTGAGAGAAAATGTATGGAGATCTGGGAGCCGCTGAATGAGTTCGGTTTAATTGTAATTCTGCTCTGTTTGCGTGTGCACACTATCATGAACACTTCATCACCCGCACCAATACCCCCAATACGTGTGTGTATTCACATACACACAAACACGCAAACACATACACACACATATGCACTAACATTCACACGCAGATACACAATCCTCACTGAAGACAAACATTCACAGTGCACATGTAGGCTACAGCAACACACAATTATACAGTCCTCGTAAACTACACACAGATACACACACACACACACACACACACACACACATATACACACACACACAGATCCAATAAAGGACACACACCCTCTTCCACAGCACACACTCACACACAGACACACACACCGCATTCATTT
>JAPZEB010000020.1:10557473-10569568 GCA_029783705.1 Chaetodon striatus | reverse complement strand
GTGTGTGTGTTGGCGTGTGTGTGTGTGTGTGTGTGTGTGTGTGTGTGTGTGTGTGTGCGCGTGTGTGTGTTCTCCAGGTGAGAAAACACACCATGTCCTTTAACTTAGCAGCCAAACTGATAGAAGATGGAACTGAGGAACACACAGAAAGGAAAAGAAAAAGAGACACATGACGGGTTCCTGGCCAACCTGTAGGATGATGGGACGTGTAGTCACGGTGCCGTCGTTTTGGTTCTTCTGCCACCGTTTAAAAGCAATGATCCAGCTTGTCACTTTCTCATCTTCTCTTCCTCCTTCTCTCCTCCTTTTGCTTTGTCTGTCAGGTTCTCCCCGGCCTCTCGTTTGCTGTCAAGGCGCCTCCTGTCTTCAATGACAGGTCCCCCAGAGAAGAATCAGAAGAGATCTCAGACACAACTAACAACCACACACACTGAGAACGAAAGAGAGGACAAGTCAGAGTTTCTGTTCTCCTTTTGGTGTTTTTTTGGATTCTGACTCAGATCCTCTCTGTTTGTCCTCTCCTCTGCTCCAGTCACGACAGCGCTCGTAGACGCAACAGCAGGAGGCAGGAGAGGGGAGGGAGCACACAAGGTTTCGAAGTGGAGGAGAGAGAGGGAAGGTGGCGGAGTTGAAGGAAAGAGGGAGGGAGAGATGGAGGGAGGAATGGCAGTGGTAATTAGTGAGTCTGTACCTGACTCTCACTGACATAAGCCCCGCATTCCTGGGAAGGGGGGAGGGAGGGAGGAGAAAAGAAAGGAAAAAGTTCCAAACACACACCAACACGCTAATGATCCCGTGAAACTCATCAGAGAATACATTATCCACCCGTAAACAAACACAAATCTATCTTCTCTTACAGCACAGCATCGCTGACGCGGAGCTCAAGTCAGAGGCTGCATGATCTTGAGTGAAGGTCCTAAACTCTCCAAAGACTTCCTCGCAAAGTGTTTAGCCTCCTCTTCCGTCTCGTTCTCTCCGTCCGTCCCTCTCTCTCTCTTGATCATGTGTGTGGTGTACACACTGCCGCCTCCTAAAACTCACCAAACCTGAATCTGACTGCCCAAACCCCCAACACACCTCCCTCCCTCCTTCTCTCCTATCATTCCGGATGGGAAATGCTATCCTCCTGTGGCCTGGCCAATCTGTGTGTTAGTGTGTGTGCAGCCAGACCTGAATCATTTCAGCCAGAGCAGCATTCCTCTAAAGGAGTTTCCTGCACACCTAGTTCAAAACCTCACACACCACATGATCGTTCCCATCCGCCACATGCTTATTAGTGATGATCACACACAGACCAACCTTTCGCTCATTCACAAATGCATGCGCCCACCCCCCACGTCATGATGACATGCTGTCTTTATGTTACACCGTTCACTCCCTTGACGTACGCAGGTGCCTCTGTAATGACAACTTTCACTAATAACAACTGGCTCACACACGATTTTCTTGCCTCAAACAGTCAGTCAGCGTGAATGTGACACAGGCAGGCCTGAAGTGTGAAACTTGAACTGAAAGTAAAACAGTGGAAGATAACCCAAACACCACTGGCTCAACTGCTGTTTCTTATTCTCCTCCTTCATATCTCCCACGCACTCTTAATTCTCTTTTATTTCTGACAATTTCATACTTGTTTGATCACGCAGAGCACTTTCAACACCACCAGGCCTCCTGCCTTCACCTCTCATTCAGTGTGTGTGTGTGTGTGCGTGTGTGTGTTTGCCTACCTGGATTCTTTACAGGATTCGGCGTGGGCGGGACCAGGCACTTCCTCCTTCCTGATCTCAGGTGCGTGGCGAGTGCGACGTCTTCGTGACAGCAAGTTGTCATGGAGACAGAGAGTTAGATAGAGAGCTGTACTGAGCAGTAACAACCGTAGTCAGCCAACTGACAGACTGAGGACAGAAGAGAGAAGTGAGGAAGCTGGATTTCTGTTTAGAGTAACAACACACACACACATGCATACATTCAGATAAAGTCCCCCACACACACACACACACACACACAGTAGGGAACTTGCGAGTGTGTGTGTGTATAGGAAACTGAGATTGAGTCAGACGTGCTCACACAGAGAAATAACGTTTCAACACAGCGGCTGAACTCCGGGCTGGGAGGAGGCCGGAGCCGTTGGACGTGTTGCTCAATACATTTCACTTTAATGCTTACTTAACACAACTTGAATGAAGTGTGCAAATACAGAAGCATTCATAACACTGAGTTAAGTTTTAACATTTGTACTGTTGCAGGTGGGCTGAAGAGTTTACAGCTGAAAAAAGTTTCACAGATCTTTTCTTACTTCAGACGGAAGCAGTAAAGTGGTTTATCAGTGTTTAGTCATCATTATTTGATTACAGAGTAACAGTGTGTGGGCAGATAAAGTCTGTTTACATGTGCAGGACAACAACATTCAGTGTTTTCTATATTTTAGCTACAACAGATTCACTCATTGTTACTGTTGACACCAACGTGTCTTAGATTCCCAACTCCACCATTCATAACTCCTCAATCACTTTCTCACAGTATGAAAATCCACTTGCAGAGACTTGCTCGGGTTAGGTAATCCATCACTGTGACTTTAAGTCACATTATTCCTACATGTTTATACAGTGCAGGCTTTTGAAAGTCATCTGCATCAACTACTAATTTACTGACAGCATAATAACTCTGACATGTGATGAATGGAAGTATCTCAAAGGCTTTGGCATCAGTTATCAGCAGTTTAAAATAAATAGGACTTGTATGAACCTCTGTGTGGTCCTTTAACATCTGGTGAAATGGCTCGATAAAAACATGTATACAGTAATGTAAGATGTTTGTTGGATATGTGGTCCCAGTCTCATTTTACTTGGAATGAAAAATCTTTAAATAAACAGAAAATTATATCACATTACATTGCACAGGTGTCACAGATTTCATGTAGTCTTTTAGATGAGTTTGATGTATAAATCTTAACATGCAACTTCTTGAATACTGAAAGAGTATGTTTCTAATGTTATTACACTGTTTCCTGTTGAATCAACATGTTGGATCATGGAATTATGCAGGGAGGGTCATTCACAAACCAGTTGAATTTCAATAATAGAGATAAAGGTCATACTATTTGATGGGAGGGGCTGGATTGTTCAAAGATTTAAGATTATTTTTATGGCTTGAGTTTTTGTAGACACCTCCTGAAACAGTATGAGGTTCACCAAGTGCTGAGATTTTTATATCAAGTTGTTGTGAAAACACTGGTTGGTCATTTTTGAAGCCTTCTTAAGCAAATACAGCATGCAAAGCAATGTTATGAAATACTGTTTTATAATTATACAGCAAAAAATAAATGGGAAATCCTGTGTGTTGCAGCCGTAAACAAGACTGAAATAAATGATAGTTCAGGGTTTTTTGTTTTGTTTTTGTTTTGTTTGTTTTTTTCAACTATTTGTGTAGTTAAGGCCATTGTTACTATTAACCATGATAAAATTTAACTCATCAGAGTAACTGCAGGGATCTAGAAACATGGCATCATCACTACTGATTATCTAAGCTGCTCTGTTTGTTGATAAAACAGAAAAATGAGTGTACCTGGAATGTCAGTAATAATCTCTGACAGCACAATTATAACAAGTATGGTGGGTCAAAGTTTTACCCCATAGACTTTAAAAGAATAGACATAGCTACAGACTTTCAACATGTTTATTTCTGCTGTTAAATTGGGCATTTTAACTGGAGGTCTATGGGAATTTACCATAGGCTGTGTAAAATAACCATAGCAACTGTGATGTTACCAATTGGTGTGCTGACTCCCATTTTAAAGCCACAGGTTTGGTATTTTAGTTGTCACCATCTTGCCTTTTTGGAGCCAGAAGTGACCATATTTGTGTGGAGTTAACCCTGATGCTAGCTGCTAGCTTAGTTGGTATGGTGCATTTATAGTCATAGTTAACTGTGATAATACTAATGCTATTTATCACCAGCATAAAAACAGGCTTAAACCCAGTAAAATAGGATGAACTTACCAAAAGAAAAAATGTAATTGCTGTGACTTTTTGTAGGGTCTTTTAGTAGAACCAAACACTAAAAATGACTTTTCACATGACCACAACGTCACAATTAACTTTCATGAACTGAAAACACTCTAAAATAGCAGAAGGTACGGCTTCACCCATACTCTTTGAATCTAGGGATACGGCATGGTTATATGACCTAACCAGCATTGTCACATCTACTTGTCAATGTATGGCACCAATCTTAATTATTCATAATTTTAAGCCTGAAAGATCCAGCGTGTAAGATTTGTGGGGGATATATTTGCAGAATGGAATATACCATGTTGCACCGCCATATTTCTGCAATGGCCTAGAATAGCAGTGTTGGAAAAATGCGAGTTTAAAAAAAAGAAAGAAAGAAAGAAATTGCTTTATTCAGTGTTTTACCAATTTTTACCAACAAATTATAATATCCCTTAATCTTAGACACGGTTCCTTTATTAACATTTGAATAGGTGAGTTATGCAAAAATTCATTCCATGTTCAGTTGTCATGAAGGGGGAAAGCAACAGAGACCAAAACTGATTTTTGTACAAGGCTGTAATCATGTTTATTTCTGCTGTTACGTTGGACATTTTAAAGTCTATGGGGATTGACACAATCAACTTGAGGGATATGCCTGAAGTGGCCATTAGAGGAACTGCAGTTTTTAGCACCTCTGTTGGCTTCATTTTCCCTGGAAGTTGCTGCTTGGTTTCAAGCACTTAGTCCTTCTGTAACCTGTGATGGAGGATTACAAAGCACAGCTTGCGTAATGATTTTTCTACTGGCCTTTGTTTTCTCTCTGCTGATGTTTGTTGCTCCATTAGATTTCTGTTTTCCGATGTCGCCACTGTCTGAGATCTCTCAATTAAGCTGATTCACATTCTTGCCAAGAGTGAGATGAGAATATGAATACCACTCTCATAAATATGTAGCTATAGACACCAGATGGTTAGCTTAGCTTAGCATAGGGGGAATAAGCTAGCCTGGTTCCATCCAGAAGCTTGGACAGAGCCATTTTGTTTGTTGGTTGGCTTTACAGCAGGTTACGTGCCAGACTACTTCTTGGTCTTGTTTTGTAACTTCACTTGTTGCCTGTCAAACTTACGGTGACAACAAGACTCCAGAATGCTAAAAAAGCAAATGAGAGTAACGTTATTTTACAAAATGTCTGGCTATTCATTCAATAGTTAAACAGGAATTATCCTTTAATGATAATGTCGCTTCACAAACTTTTAGTTTACACACACATACACACGGACTTTCCGACGTGCAGCCTTTTCACAGGGTGTAAACAAAAGCAAACTCTTCCCACAATAAGCAGCTCAGACCCTGCCCTGGTTGCTACACAATAGACAGTAGAGACCTGAGACACAGAGTGCACAGATTCCCAGGAAGACACTCAGCTGGTGCTCCAAACACCCGACAAAGACGCACAAAGAGACGGGGCAAAGTGTATCTATTCACCTGCAGCAAGTGGGCCCGATCAAGCCATCACACACACTGCAAGGAAAACTGAGAAAGGAGGAAAACTTGGATCATATTACTATTGTATCTGCTGGTGAACTGGATTTATGATGTCAAATTGTATCGAGTGACGTGTGTGTTTGTGTGTGTGTCTTGTTTTTAATCTCTCTCTCTCTCATGTTACACAAATAAGATCACTTACATATTTGGCTGTGATGTAGCGACATTTCTTGTCAAGTTCTGACCTTGTACTTTACACAAAAATTCTCCACTTTGCCACAATAGTTACAGCCTGGCCTTATGTGGAAGTGTGTGTGTGTGTGTGTGTGTGTGTGTGTGTGTGTGTGCGCGTGTGTGCGCGTGTGTGCGAACATGCAGGCGTGTGTGTAAGATTAAGATGCGGGTCTAATAGACTCTAATTGGGTCTTGATGAGTGAAAGAGATCAAACCCAACCTCTCTCTCTCTCACACACACATCCACAATAAATACACTACATGGCCAAAAGTACATGAACACCCTCGTCCATGTACTTGTGTGTACCAGTACTTTTGGACTTTTCTTGACATTTAAGTTGTTATTTATTTAAAAGAAAATTTTGGTGCATGTTAAATGAATAACAATATAAGCAGTACCACAGCTGGGCAATATGTAGAAACTCAAAAATCATGATATATTTGACTAGGTAATTTGATGCTGATTTTGTGGGGTGACTGTTGGCAGAGGTGGGACCAAGTCATTGTTTTGCAATTCACATGTAAGTCTCAATTCTTTGCACCCAAGTCCCAAATCACGTCCCAAGTCCTGAACTTGTCCTGAACATAGAATGTATCATGATGTATCACATATAGTATCACGATATTTTGCGTGGCGACATTGTATCAATACACAGATGCCAAGTAAAGATCTTTTATTATACACATTATTTGTTTTTGCAAATAAACATATTAAAACAACTTTTGGTACTAGAATAATAAAACCAATTGCTTTTTGGCCTACTAGATGGTGCTGATGGCTTTTTTTGTCTGGTGAGGTCAGCAGAGGTCTCAGTCAGTGGCATTTGGCAGATGGAGGCACCACAGACAGAAATGCGGCATCTGCGTTTAAATCAAATCAATTATTTTGGATATGTTACATGCGATTTGCAAGCTGTGTCATATAAGAATAAAATATTCGATACTATAAAATAAAATACTAAGAACATGAGGGCTCACCTCACACACCACCATCCAGAGACAGCATGAGACGCTGACGGCCAAGTCAACGCTAAACCCACTCAGCCGAAAAATCAACCAACACTGGACACACTTAGCTTGACAAAACCACCATCCAACTCGGAAAGAGCAAAAAAAATAACACAGTCCATCATCTACTTCATGTGCAAAGATCTGCTTCCATACAGCGTTGTTGAAAACGAAGGCTTACATCGTAAAAACACTGGAACCCAGGTAAGTGTCTCCACGTTTTTTCATGGACACAGTCATAGCCAAGCTCTACAGAGAAGTGAAGCATAAACCTGAGGAATCTTTGAGTACAGCAGGAAGGGTGGCATTAACTTGCAACACCTGGACTTCAAGGTCAGTGGATTCATGTCTGACTATAAAGGCACATTAGCTCATAGAGGACTGGCGCCTGCTATTTCATGATCTCCAAACATGTATCATTTCTCGAGTCCAAGTCATGTGACAACACTTATGACCTTGACAGCACTTATGACCTTGCTATACCTAAAATTGATCCAGAAGACGATTCAGTCTCATATCAAGATACCAATATAATGTTGATTCATTGCCCAGCTTTAAGAAGTTCATATTTAAGTGAGAGACCCAAAATTAAAAAAAAATCTGTTACATTCACAGGACCTTCTAAAATATGCTTGAAATCTAAACAGGCTACTATTCACAAGATTTTGGAATGAGATGTTCAGCAGTCACATCTGGTTGAATATCCTTATACATAAACAAATTGAATATTTTCTCCATATACGTTTACATTCTATGTACAATTTTTGTCATTTGGATTTTATTGTGTTTGTACACACGACATCTATTGCACGTCTGTCCATCCAGGAAGAAGGATTCCTCCTCAGTTGCTCTTTGAAGGTTTTTTATCATTTTTTCCCTGTGAGAAGTATTCTTTTGGGGAGTTTTTCCTTATCCACTGTGAGGCTCCAAGGACAGAGGGATGGCATGTGCTGTAAAGCCCTCTGAGGCAAATTGTGATTTGTGATATTGGGCTTTATACAGAAAATGAAATTGACAATATGCTAGCTGATAGAGAATATGGAGATAAAACATGATAAAAAAAAAAAGTGAAGAGCTATTGAAAAGTTGTTTTCTAGCATTTGTGCCTTTTCCTAATTGATTGTTTGAGTGTTGTATTGCCTGCTTAAGCATTGTCATTGTTCACAACTGCGCTTCACTCTACAAAGGAGTCCTCCGGTACTCTTACAAGAACTGTAGTGTGTACCACTCTAGTAAAATGGAAAATCACACCAAAGTGTTTTCCAGTATTGGTTTTCGTGCTATGAAATATACGGTGGCTGTAAAAAAGAGAAAGCAACATAACAGACATTTCAGTGAAAACAAAATTGGCTGCTTCAACTTAAGTTCAAAAACAAATTCATTCTTTGTAAAGAAAGGGTCCATCTCTCAGAGATAACAACGTTCTACATTTCCTCTTGTCTGACGTGTCTCATTCTCACGCTCTGTAACTGAATCACAAGGTTGGACACAGTTTGGCCATCTGACTACAAGGCACACAGGGTCAGAGTCTACACCTTTTTTTCTCAGTGATGAAGTAAATGTATGACATCCACAAGATTTTATTTTTTCAATCAAACTGTCATATAGAATGTGTCTTTTTCCTGTAATAAACAACCTTGGCTTTAAAATGAATATATCCCACGGCAATTATACATTATTTGATGTATTTTTTTTTAACAATCTGACAATGCTCGAATATGACAAGCTAGTTTATTTATCCTTCAGCAAAGCTTCTACAAAGGCAGAATTCTGAGTAGTTATTTCCACACGTACAGGCGCTGACAGTATATCTTCATATGAAGCTTTTAACGGAAGATGTTAAGTTATGCAGAACACTTTCATCAGTTGACCTTTGATGGCACTGATTTTCAGACGTCAGCTCGGTGAATCAGACCCCGAAGGAGTCAGAAGACTGATAGCGAAAGTGACTTGAAAAGAGATCACTTACTGTAATTTGAATGCATCTCTTCAATCTCCTTCTCAGACTGGTTCTTTGCAAATACCATGACCTGCACGGGATTTGAATAGACAAAAACATGTACATTAGCTTTAACAGCAATGGAAAAAAACCCCACATTATTGCAACAGTATTTTCAAAGCAACTGCCCTGTGTAAACCTGGTTTAACTTCTCAAAGGTAGCCTGTAAAATTTTGATATTTTTTTTCCATAAACACACTGAATGTATGCCCAATGCATACCTCCCACCTTTTGTAGCACATTACAGCCACCAACTGTCAATACAGGGAGGAGACCCCATCAAAACATTATTTAAAAAAAACTCCACGGGGTTAAAAAACAAAACAAAACAAAAAAAAAACCATAATAATACAATTCAAGTCCACAAGACATCCCATTAAGCAGTTACTACTGTACACACAGGTTTGGCTTTCCCCTGCAGCTGATTCCTGATCTTCTCATTGGCCTCCACCTCTTTGGCAATATCTTGAGCTGTTGACAGAGGAAATAAAAATCTTTATTACTCTTGAGATCACAAATATTGCCTGTTATACTGAGCTATAAAAAAAAAACATATAATGCTTTGACCCTCGAGGTTGCTGTTCAAAACTGAGGCATACCTGGGGATGCCAGTAAAGAAAATTACAACCTGTAAGATCACATCTTATATGTTCATGTCCCATAAAAAGATTCAAAACACATACCATTAAATTCTGTAGAAAAACAACTTGATGTAAATGTGAATGTAAAAACATTTGTCATCAAATTATATTCCCAGGCGGATGCTCATTGGAGTGAAGCAATGTCTATGTTAATTAAATCTGATTTTGTTGGTTTATTTGTTTATGTTCAGCTTTGTGTGCACATTTGTTGGTGCATTTACTCATCTATAGAGCACCTGGCTCAGCACACTGCTTGGTGGTCTGAAACTCAGTGTCCTGTATAAGGAAAACTGTGTAAGTGCACATAATAGTTGGCAAGTCAACACAGATTTAACATACACTACATCACTGTGCTATCACAGCACTTTGATTCAGTTTTCATAATCAAATTCATTTTGTTCGCTCCGGTGATGCATACCCTTTATTAAGCCAAAACCTGGTTGCACATATGTTACATTAATCAACCTACTGCTTTGCATGATTGCAAAATTAAAAGAACACTTCACCTATAAAATGACTATTTGTAAATTGATAAGTCAGACCTTGTTACCATGAATTCATTAAGAAAACTTTGTTTTACTTGCATGCCTCCATGGAAAACACCAAACATATTGGATTATTGATTAATTGGAGGGCGAGGTTTAACAACAGCAAAACTATATGAAAATATCCATTTATGAACTCTCACACAACTTGTGCAGTATAATCAAAGTCCCATTTATCCAGTCATATACTCAGTGCTTCCAAAACACATAAGTCTGGCTTTGAAGAGAGTATAGCTAAGTTTTACTTTAAGTTCAGTTTTAAATAGCACGATTGTAGTGGACAGCATCAGAGAAACACCGATTTGTAATGTGAAGCTGCTTCATTCAGTGTTTCCCCCACTTTAAATCACCGGTTTATTTTGGAAAGGAAGATACCTCTACGGATGAGAAATCCATCCTGGGAGAAGCTGGTTGCAATCTATTATCCTCACCACTAGACACCACAAAATCCCCCTAAATCTTACAAACTGCTCCTTTTAATGCAGTATCACTGTCATGGCGTCTTATACCAAGTCCCCTCACCTGATTTTGGGTTTAAGGAGTCACACTGGGCATTGTATATTTGGACAAACTCCTGGTGTCTTTTGATCAGCTGGTCTCGAGGACCCTGCATGGACAGATGGCACTCTTTCAGCCTCCTCTTCAGCTCCTGCATGGAGAGCAGGTTGTACACCAGCTTCGTCATTGGGCGCCTCGGCTTGTCCAGGGAGCTACAACAGACAGATTGACTTGTTTATTTCAGATCATCATATATTTACTTAATAATGGCTGTTGGAAGGCATATTTTTGCTCAGCTATAAAAAAAAAAACTTCTATGACTATACTAGGCAAGTCTTGTGCATCATACACAGAAAAAAATCATATCATATAATATATCACACAGCGTCCACATCAGCTGAGCCAGTATATTAACGGATAGAAGTTACCATTTGTCAGCCTGGTGAAGGAACAGACTCTGATGATCTATAGCCCTGTTAAATTCAGACAAGGCTGTCAAATGTCTTATATTATATTCTATACTTTATCTTGAGTGCAAGACATTTAGTTTTAAGTTATTAGGCCTGTAAGCAAGAGGAATCCTCATGCAGACTGGCTACATACGGCCAGAATATTAAAACCTCTGCAATTCATCATTATGACATCATGGTCTAAGGATTTTGCGCTGCCACAACAATATGACCAATAATTAACAGAACTTCATAATTGCTGCATGACTCATTAATCACCCTGGAAAACATTTCAAGGACCTCTTGGTCTCTGAGATTATGTCACAGACCCGTCAGCAAGATAAGTAGCCAGGTGGAGGGAACTACAAATCAAGTAATTACTGCAATTGTATAGTTTCAGTAGTTCTGCCATTTCGTGCAAACAAAAGGTTTTAGTGTACAGGATTTCAAGTTTTAAAGTGAAAATAAATCATAATTCTCTCTCAACTTCATTCTTGCCAGTGGAAAGAAGAGACGCCAGGAATATAAAATCAACTGAAAGTACATCTGACTATGTATATTGTGGGCATTAAATAAAATGTGTGCATGTCTATAATACATTTCCTTGAAGCTATATTCCAACATGTTGGACACTTACACACAATATCAATACCATAAGGACTATACAAGCTGTAAATCAAGGACATTTACAGTACATTCTAGCAGAGAATAAATACTGGAAAAAGGGGAAAATTGCTGGCCTAGCTCCATAAACCCTCAATCATTGTCTTGCAATACAACACCACTACATATGTGAGTAGGTCCAGCCTGTACAGTCACACAGTCCCTGGAGAGAAACATCTTAAATATGTTTTTCAGTAACGTTCCTAGATTTTTATTTAATGATATTGACATGGCAATCACGTAAATGAACAGCAGATGTTTAAAGCCTAGTTTAGACCAAAGATTTGTGATGACATGAGTTTAAACAGACATCTACTTGCAATGCGTTGTTCTGCACCTTTCTAAAATCCTGCCAGTTCACACCAATACAACTAGATGAGACAGTGTATCATCTCAATGCAACAACTCTCTATACTTCCATTATGATTTCCAGCTTTTCAGGCTTGTTTCGTGGCTGAATATATTTTGTAGCCTCTCAAAATATGAATGAGAATAGTAATAGTGACATACTGGCTACAGTTGCATTTGTACTAGTGATGAAACGGTGAAACAAAACGAGCAGATGGACTGTATTCATGATAAAT
>JAPZEB010000020.1:10529029-10539925 GCA_029783705.1 Chaetodon striatus | reverse complement strand
AACAGAAAAAAAAAACCTTGAAAGTATGTAGTTCTTACAGGAGCACCCCAGTTGGCAGTTCCTCTCAGGGAGTCCCCAGAACTGTTTGGGCAGAAACACCTTAATGAGACGTGACAGAGATGAGGTGATCACTTGTTGCGCTCTGTGGCATTTTTGCTCCCAACACCATGTGTCTGTCTGATCAGCCTATTGTTGGGTTAATATTGTAAACTCTGAACCTGGCAGAAGTTGGTCCACCCTGATGGTACAAAGTCAAATGTATCGACAACTATTGGATGGATTGCAGTGAAATTTTGTCCACACACTCATGTTCCCCTCAGTTTCAAGCTCCCAGAAACAGTGTTTTGAACAGGACTTTGGAGCCAATTCAATATGGTGGCCAGACTGTGAAATTACAATGTACAAGTCTGTCTGGTGATGCCACTGGGCCCAAAAACATTTTGCCATAGACCTAAATTGTGCGAGAGATGTCTGTAAATCTTAGATTTACAGATAGATTTTGTTGTGCATCACAACCGCTGCGAAATGAATCATGTCACTGTCAGAATGTGATTCATTCCAAAAGTCCAGAGGAGCCACACAATAAAATCATTTATCCCCATTCAGGTCAGCAGAAGTCAGCCACTGGTGAAAGTCTCTAATACGCTTGGTCTATGTGCCCTACAGTGTGGAAGATTCAGGTAATTTTACCTGGACCTTTCACATTGCGGGGCAAACTTCTTTGGCTTCATGTACCAACTGAGCAACTTTTATAGGAATGAACAAGGCCCCACATCAACACTGTATCCAGTTCTCTTTACACATCCATTCTCAGTTTGGACTGTAATCACTTTGGTTTCAGTTAAGTGTAAACTAAATGATCAGTCCTATAAGATGAAGCCATAGCTCATTTTTAAGGGAGTGCTTCCCCCGCAGAGTACTCATTCGTATATCGACTACTCACTGCGACTACCTACTGTACTTTCAGTTCAGTGCTAATTTGCAAATGTTAGCATGCTTACATGCTAAACTGAGATGGTGAACATAGTAAATATGAGACCTGCTACACATCAGCATGTTAGCATACTGACAATGCTGTTAGCAGGTAGCTCAGAGCACCACTGCACCGAAACATGACCTCACAGAGCTGCCAGCATGGCTTTATAAGTGGGAGGAAATTAAGTGGCTTGTGACAGTAACCATCATGTTGCCTTTGAAATGATATCCCACTCTGCTCTGTCAGGATATAAGTTCCTCCTCCTCTTCCTCTTCTTCCTCTACAAGGTAACTTTATAGCTGTGGCTCCTTTACAGCGTTGAGTTTTGTTGTATAGATCTCCTTGGTGCTATGTTACCCCAGAGGCTTGTAGTTTTAATGTGTTGTGTCTTCACATCAAATCTTAAGCTGCCCTTGCTTTTTCAGGCGGATCCCACTAAGGTAGAAACAGTCCATGACGTGCTGGCAAGGGCAGCAGCAAAAGGCCTCCTGGGTGGAATAATTCCTGAACAATCAAAAACCAGTAAAAAGGGGAAAAGCAGGAAGAATCGCATCGCATCAGCCAGCAGCAAACCTTCATCCCCTTCAAGTCAAGAGAAGGAGGGAGGAGGGAAGCATGTGAATGGAGAAGATCCACTTTTAATAGATAAAGAGAAGAAAGGTGAATGTGGTGAGGACAGTGAGGAGGAAAAGCAGGATAAAAAGAAAGAAGATAAGGAGGAAAAGGGAGGAAAGAATGGGAGGGGGATTAAAGGAAGCAAGCGAAAGTTAAAACGACGACCAAAACAAACCAACAGGACTACCACAGTCTCTAAGCATCGCTCTAAAAGACACAAGAAGAAGAGAAAAGTCAACCAATCACATTACAAGAGGCGCATTACAAAAAATAAACAGAGAAGAATACCTCGTCTAACGCTGACGTTTATATCCTCTGGGCAACCCTCCCACCACTTGTCTCCAATCACAGCCCTCGCACACAGGCTAAGTAATGTAACGATTAAATCACAGCAGACTGCCTCAAGCACTTCTTCTCCTGCCCATCCTGCTCCACCTGCTGCCTCCAAGCAGGTGCAGAGACACAACACAGTTCCCGTAAGAGCAGAGAAGACACTGAAGGACGCAGCTAAACCAGAAAGCCCGGGGAAGGCCAGAGGACAGCTGGTCAGACCGAAGAAAGAGGTGGTGACAGAGGAAGTGTTGAAGCCTGCAGATTTTGTCCTACCACCAATTTCCTCCCCGTCCTCCAGCTTTATCAACAGCAGGAGTGGTAGTTCCTTCTCTAAGCAACCGTCCCAGACCTCCCACTGTCAGCTCACCCAAATATCTGCATCCTCCTCCTCCTTAGTCTCTCTGCCTGGATTATAAAAACAATGTGCTTACTGATGCTGTGGTAAATTAAATTATCAGCGTGTTTTGACACTGCAGTCAGTGCAGTCATAAAGTAGAGGATTTCCAAGTCAATTATTTGAAATTATTTTAAAAATGTAATTATGTGATTGTAAGAAATAAAAATATGAGAAAAAAGAATTCATCTGTATTGCTGATTTCTTTCTCTCTGGTATGACTTCAGTACTTGCAGCTGTACACCACAGGTAAGTGATTAGTCAATTAACTGATAAGTCAATCAAAAGAAACTTGACAATTGTCATTATTAAGTTGTCACAGCAACCTATTTCCTCGGTAAAATGCTTAATCTCTGTTGCTGAGGGACTCTTTGTGAAAAGCCTAGCATCTGCGTTTTGTATCAGAGTGAGATTGTTTATGAGTCTTAAAACCAGCAGTGAGGAAGTTTTCATATCTTTTACTAAAGTAAAAGTACCAACACCACACTGTAAAAATATTCTGTCACAAGTAAACGTCCTGCACTGAAATGTTACTTCAGGAAAAGTATGTAATTAAAACACAAAAATGTTTGTCAGTCAGCATCTTGTTTGTTTACGTGAAAAAATCTAACACAAACAATTTATGTCTCTAAGGAGGACTCTTCATTGGTCAGCATTCACAACATGATGTAAATAGGCCTCATTTACAAATCCGTCGGTTGCTTGATGTCTCCAGACAAAAGGATGCTTCAAAATCAAAATCAAATCAAGTTTATTTATACTTGTCAAACAGGTGTTTGTTACCAAGCATGGGCTCATTATGAGAGAATGAGCCTCTGGGCACAGACATGCTTTGTGTTGGCTTTGCCTCTTTGTTGGTGTGTTGTGTTTCTTTGTAGATTTGCATCTTTTTGTGGATTTGTGCCTGCTTGTGTTTTTTTTTTTGTTTTTTGTTTTTTTTTGTGCATCTCTGAGGTAACTTGGTGTCTTTTTCTTTTATTTTGGGCTGTTTTTAGTCTTTTTTGGTCCATTTGCATCTCTGTGGAGAGACCATGTTTTTTGTTATTTTTCTCTCTTCATGGTCTTTCTGTGAGTCTTTGGGGTCATTTTGAGTCTGAGGCCAGGGGGGCCTAGACCTGTAAAATGTGTTTACTTGTGTGCCCAGCACGAGGCCTGAGCGGTTCAGTAACTTCAGCTTCAACTTTTTTTTAGATCCCTGGAGGGCAGTTGATTGTTCAGCAAGTAAAAACATATAAAAAGGCTTGAGTAAACACATAAAAATGTACATACATTGTAAACTTGTCATAAATGTTTTAATGTTGAGTCTTACAGATAAACCTTGGTTAAGCATCAGTTTCAGCATCCATGGAAAGGCTTAATGAGAGCAAGATGTTCGTTTCCTTCGATAGCTCAGTTGGCAGAGCGGAGGACTGTAGATTGATGACGTCAGTAATCCTTAGGTCGCTGGTTCAACTCCGGCTTGAAGGATGGACTTTTCATTGGTTATAATTCACAACATGATGTAAATAGGCCTCATTTACAGAGCTACAGGTTGTATTGCTTGATGTTGTCAGACAAATGAATGCTTGTCAAACACAGTAGGCTCATTTGAAATTAACTGCACCTCGCTTTGAAAGTATACAAGAACAGGTGGTTACAAAAATAATAACATATTATTGCAATGTTCAACTGGGCCTATACAAAGTTATGAATACATTTTTTATTTGTTGTGCAAATAAGTATGTTGTGCACAACCAATTCCTAATAAAGAGACATAGTCCTCATAAAAAATGTAATTTAATAATTTAATTTAATTTAAATTAACCTATTTGTTGCATTATCTTAAATTATTTCTTGTTTAAATTGATGTTTTTGGTGCTTTGATGTAATTTTAAAACGTTTAAAATTGAGCCGCAATAATTTTAGTACAGTCCCTTACTCAGACAAAAGTAGAAAACTTAAGATGCCATCTTGGTGTTTAGAAACTTATGATGACATTGGACATTTTATAGCCTGAGCCACTTATTACAAACCTGTGGGTTGGGACCAAGATAAATCTGGTGACAAGAATACAATAATTATGTCGTGTTTTTTCTTTTATCTCTCGTTTGCCCTTTTTTCCTGAAACAGTGCATACTTTCATCTTCTCACACCTCTGAAATCGAATCAAATAAAACAATCCAAGAAGGATAAATGCACTCTTGGATATCCAAAACCTGTGATGAGCAGTTACAAGCATTAACACACTGGGAATTTGGCATCCTGGTGGCACAGAGGCAAACCACCGGACTAAACAGTACATTCATTAATTAAAAAAATCAAAAATGAAAACAACTGGTAGTTGACACCTTAATGCACAAAGAGACACGCAGAAGCCAGGTGTTCTGTTTTATAATGCTGTTTATTCTCACAACTGATTACATTGATAAAGTGTACAAATCAGTGAGCAGCAAACGGAAGCCAACACATCCATCTGTGGGAAATGTGTGTGTTTGTTGTTGTTTATGTGTGTGAGCTTGACAGAGACGCTGAGAGTCCACTGCTGTTACCATCATCATCATCATCATCATCATCATCATCATCATCATCATCCTCTTCACTCCTGTTAAAGTGTTCAGACCAACAGTGGACTCCCAGCTCTCAGTGCACTGTACAAGGTGAAGATATATTCCTTTAACAGCCTTTTTCTGCAAAGCGGAGCTTGTTGTAGCATTGTGAGTTAACCAGGGACTGAGACAGTGACACTGAGTCAAGAGACTTTACTTGCCCCAACTAATAAAATCAGTATATACCTTTATAAAATAGAATAAATAAAATAAAAAATATTTCTGTTCAGTACATACAGTCGTTCTTTCAACCGTCCAAGGGCATGCAAGGCTTTTCACGACTTTCCATTTCTCGAGATCAAAAGAATGCATAGATAATTGCTCAGTTAAATTCAGTATCAACGTAATTGACAACTGTGAAAATTTCCAATCACCTCACCGGGTTTCATTATTTGCTCTCGTATTTTTCTTATCTACAACAATGTATATCAGTATTTTACACTTTGGCCATTTGGTGAGTTCTCAAAAAAAGGCATTTCATTACAAGGAAATAATAGAAAACTACAGACATTCAAAATGAAAAGATAGCTTATAACAATGATTAATGCCAAATGGTACATTAAAATGGCTATTATGTACACGCACATTTTGTCATCTCATTCACATTTCAACATCCTTGTGATAAAAGAAGGTGATGTGGCTGAAGTTTCTCATCAAAATCTCAATAACACTCCTGGTTCCTTTAACCTGTCTGTGTGTGGCAACTGTGCAGTTCAAAAGCTCGGTGCAAGACACGGAGACAATCAGATGCAGCCACAGAGGTCACAATCTGACCGTTCACTAAGCCCCCTTTGCATACTGTTGCTATGCCTGTACCTTCACACATGTATGCAGTTTACAATAAAGGTGGCTGTTTTACCACTTGAATAAAAATAACCGTTCTTTGATTTCACAGAGGTGAACAAAAGCGGCTTTTCGTTTTAACAAGCTGAAATGAAACAAGCAGATTTTATCAGCTTGCTAGCAAGCTAATAAAGCTAACTATAGCTCTGTTAGTTGACTGAAAACTCTTTCAAATGTCAGTCGTTTTTAAAACTAATTCCTGTAGAAGTCTTGATAAACACTTGGTGGCTGCATACACAATATCTAAATACTGAGGCTACAGCTACATGATGGAACCCAGGAAGACTAGCTGAGCTTTAGGGCACAACTAATGGGATTCTAACAAATGAACATGTTGCAGCCATAGTGTAAAATAATAAACAAAGCCACCGTAAAGTCACCCACTGATTTATAGACTCCCATTTTAAAGCCTTGAGTTTGGCATTTTGGCCATCGCCATCTTGTTTCTTTGGAGCCAGAAGTAACCATATTTGGACGAGACGGAGGAGCTTTGGATGGATCTAACTGAGAACCAAAGGTGATGCCTCACAGACAGCTTGTCACTTAAGCAGGCTACGCCCTTAATTATGCATAACTTTCAGCCTTAACAACATTTAAAGGGGTTAGTTATGTAAAAATTTACTCCCTGCATGGTTGTCATGAATGGGGAAATAAGCTATAAACACCAAAACTGTTAGTGTACCAGGCAAGTTAACATTGCACATGTTAAGTTCAAACATTTTTTTTAACATAAGGGTCTATGGGGACTGACTTGCTATTGGAGCCAGCCTCAAGTGGACATAAGAGGAACTGCAGCTATTGGCACTTCCATGTTAGCGTCATTTTTTTGCCCAGGAGGTTGCCACTTAGCCATTGATGATCCACTTAGAAGACATGGAAATAAAGAAACTGTGTTTCTGTACTGCAGTGTAGGGTTGTTTTTAACAGAACCTGGAAATCCGTGAAATATGGTTAGCTATCTATAGTAAGCTAGTTAGCCTGACATGCTAATAACTGCAGTTTAGATTAGAGCAGAAAAACACAATTTAATCAAGTGCCTTCACTTTTGCTCATGTTATTGGTTTTAAAAAGGTAATATATAAAGGTACAACCCTCAAAACTGTTTACATGCCGAGCAGTTGTCTTCCTACAGCCTCTTCAACATGTAGAGCATTCCAGAAGCTTGACAGGCTGGCCAAACTGTGATAAGACAGTTGCTATCTGGTGGAGGGGTTTAGCAAACGGTCAATTACAGAGCTTAAGTGTTAATCTGCTGCCTACATCCTAGAGAACTGCCAACAGAAAAATGTGTTTATGATTTTAGTTGCAGTAAACTTCAAGGCTGTTACCATACATCCAAGCTTGTCAGATATGAGATAATAAGGAGCCAGCAGCGTTGAATTGAGATTTGTGTGAGAAAAACTACAGAAAACGGACCAAAAACAAGTGATCTCGTGGCACTGATGAAAACAGTTTTACAGTAAAGAAGTAGGCAATGAGAAAACAGAGAAGGCGCATTCAAGTGAACAGAACCCTGGAGACAGATTAGATAGCAGCCCAGGAAAGTCCTGTTAGTTTGAGTCAAACATGTCTCTGTCGGGGGGCTGGAGATGAAACCTGTCTGTCTCCTTCTCCCCTCCTCACAGGTCAGATCTCAGCTGCCACCAAATTCCTCCACTCGTCTTCTTTGTAGGATTCCTCCAGCCTTTCTCGTGTTGCCAAGCCCCTTTTATTAGTAGACATAAAGTCACTGAGGACTGATACTAAGGTGGGATTTAAAGGAGAATCTGTCAAATTTCCTCCAGCATGTGTATCAAAGAGCAGCAGCAGCAGCATGCTGATGTCTCCTGTGTTTGGAGCAGCAGTCTGGTGCTGGTTACCAGAGAGCAGGGGAGCAGAGGAGGGAGGGGTAACGTTCTGTCCATCCCTGCAGCTCTTCCTCCATTATGGCTATCGTCTGTCGTTTTCCGAGGGATAACGGAAGAATAAAAACAAGTAAACAGGAAGTATATGAGGGATGTTTCGGGTGAAAGGTCACCGCTCGTTCAGACCCTCCAGGCTGATTCTTGCAAAGTCGACAAACAAATAAGAAGACAAGAAAAACAATGTGGCTTCGGATTTCTCACCCCTTCTGTAAGCAGCAGCAGTGTATTGATATTGTCTAGAATGGTTCACTTTGATATAAAAAGTTCATGCAGGATCAGTTGAACAGGTTAGAGAGTGTAGACTGACGGCCAGATATCTTTAATCTGTAGCAGCTTCCTTCTTTCATTCATTACAATCTGATTTGAAAATCAGAAACGATGGCTTTCATGATTTATTTCTTCCATTTCACTGTACGTTACAGTCTACGGAGGACAATGAGAAAGAGGGACAGAGGGGGAAAAGCCACTACAGACTAACAGGTGAATGACAGGGGGATGTGGCCAGGAGTGCAAGGTCATGCTGGCAGCACAGGCACAGACACAAATACAATTAGAGCATGGAGAGATCAGCAGTTTGGGCAGCAATGAGCTCGCTCATCACACGTGCCGTGCTGGAAGGAGTACTTCCTACTTCTTCAGTTTTTGCTCTCTTCTCCTCACTCCTTCTCTGTGCTGAGGGGGATGAGAGTTACTTCTATGTACACAATCACCTGCGCGCTCATCACTCAGGTGTTTCTCTGTGGTTGTTCCTTCTTGATGTGGGATTCAAGTCTTTATTCATCTCGGTTGTTTTGAGGAAACAGATTTGAATTTCTTCTCAAGGGCCGATAAACTCTTGAGGTGAAATTCCAATTTTTAGTCCAGAAGGAATTGTGACAGGGTTTCCCCCAACCCTGGGGCTTTGCTGTGTTTCCATGGTTACTGGGGTCTGTGGTGGCGATGGGTTTTGGCAGCGATGCGACTAGTTACCATGGTGACTGGGAGGTTGTGGCTGGGAGTTGGTAGCACTTAACCGTGGTTACTGCGGCAACTCGGTGACGGGTCTCTTTTGTTTGAGGGTGTCGATGAGAGACAGGACGCCTCGCTTCACGCTGGTCGAGACCCGACGGGACACCGAGTCACCAGGGGGCGACGAGCCACAGGCTTTCTGGGAGGGGGGTCGAGCCACCAGACACTTCTGATACCGCAGCTGAAAGAGAGAGACAGAGACATACTGTAAATAATGGAGAGTTACAGCTGCTGAGTATACGACTGTGGAGGTGTCTGTGGGAGAGAGACAAGGGAGAGCTGGACTGGTGCAGGCTGTGAGCTGTGATCAATAGTAATGACTGATGATTCTTGTCACCATGAATCAGTTTTAGTGTGTGTGTGTGCGTGTGTGTGTGTGTCCATATATCCAAAGTTCTGATGTGTGATCAATAGCCCAGCCAGCAGTCGACTAATCTTGTGACTCACTCGCAGCAGAGAGGGCAGAGGAAGATGAGTAATCTCCACTAATGGGCTGCATTATAGTAGAAACACCACAGAGGGCATCGTGGGTTGTGATTACGGACATTATAATGATAAAATAAAAACATTGTAAAGGCATTATGGGTTTATTACAGTGGTTATTAATTGAGTACACATTTTTCCTCTTTAAAACTTTGCCTAGCACAATCTAAACAAACGTGAACAGAAAATCTATACAAGATAAACCTACAAGGACATCCTCTCTGTGAGACAAGTGATGCTGAACACACTATATTTTACCTTTAGGGGGCTTCTCTTGATTTCAATGCGTGTTTTACACCAGCAGTGTTTTGACAGAGGGCCCCATTACAACCTGAATAAAGCGTATGGGTTGGACAGTAAAACAACCATCTGTCAAGACAGAAAACCCAACTCAAAGTGAACTACAGGCAAGGGCATTCACTCTCAGAAAGACAGGCTCTAAGTGTGTATGTCCGGCTGTACTTTAAAGTCCCCCTCCACCTAAAATGTGTTTTTCTTCTGTTTATGTCCCTAAAATGTCTAACCTCGACTACTCCGACTTGTATCTGTGCAAAGTGTGTCACTAGAGATGTGTTTTAACATTCCTCTACTGAAGGGGATGATGTCTGTGCACTTCCTGAAAAGAGATTCAAATGTACACCAGGCAGCTAGATTAGGTACATCACTAAGACAAAAGCCGATTGCTGTCCAAAATGGTTAAAACACATCTACAAGGCAACAGATTTTGACATAACCCCGGCACCGAAACCTGAAACCTCCAGCACAGAGCAGACTTGTCAGGACAGAGAGTGGAGTTAGCATTAGCATAGTGAGAGCTCTGACAGCAAACATGGTAGAGTATGCAATTTTTGGATGTAATTCGGTCCTTGGAGTTCCCTTCATCACCAACTCGAATTACCGCCCCGCGGTTATATGCCTCCTTCGCACACCAGCCAAGCTTCTCTCACAGTTCACATCCATGTCTGTGAAAATAATGGATACTTCACACCCATTGTCCTCCCGACAGCACATAAGATTTATACAGTCAGCACAGTTTCAAGGTGGACACCCAAGATAAGTGCCACCAATTTAGTATCTGACCAAATATTTCCCCTTCTGTTCCTGAGATATGATGCTGAATAATGGCCAGTGTGTGTTTTATGCAGAACACTTTATGTCACAGTGAAGCTGACCTTTGACCTTCTCGACATAAAATCTCATCATTTCATTATTTTATCCTGTTAGATATTTGTGTCAAGTTTTGTCATAATTAGCAAATGAAGTTTTGAATTATGGCCAAAAACATATTTTGTGAGGTCACACTGACCTTGAACTTTGGACCACAAAATTCTTATCAGTTTATTTTTCAGTCCAAGTGGACATTTGTGCCAAATTCGAAAAATTCCCTTGAGGTGCTCTTGAGATATCATGTTTACAAGTATGGGACGTACGGATTGACGTACGGACAACCCGAAAATATAATGCCTCCAGCATAAAAACACGTCTGTTGGAGCAGATATTCTTGTAAGATTAACAGCAGGGCTCAACAATAAGTATTGCCTTATTGCCTGGACATTTTTTTTTCTGATGATGGAAGTAGCTAAGAAGAGAGTCATCTTGCATCCTCCTCATTTCTGTTGACATGTGCATATGCGCACTACCCCATCGGGCACTTAACGAGAAAAAAGTGGCAAGTAAAGACTAATTTTATGAGCTGAAAACCCAGCAGCATTTCAACTGATGTCAAAGTATGTGAGTGAAACTCCAACCACGTAC
>JAPZEB010000020.1:10506492-10522110 GCA_029783705.1 Chaetodon striatus | reverse complement strand
GTGGACGTGCAGAGAAAGCTCTCTGATGATGACTGTGTTTTGGGAGAAAGAAACTTTGTTGGGTCTGAAATTCAGATGAGTTTAATCTTGTTTTTAGACTGCAGATTAGATTTAAATGTGTGCCTGGATTGTGGAATAGCAGAAAAAGGTAAAACAATACTGGCACTCTTGAGGATGGCCATTTTGAATGTGTTCTTTCTTTTGACTGTATAAATAATAGATGTAGCCACCATGACGTCACCTGTTGGTTTGTGTATTCCCATTCTGAAGCCTCGAGTTTGGTCATTGCCATCTTTGATTTTTTGGAGCCAATAGTGACCACATTTGGATGAGAGAGTGGGGCTAACCATGACATCAGCTGCTAGCTTAGTTAGCACGGTGCATTTACAGCTATGGTTAACTATGACAATGCTAATGCTATTTTTTGCTTGCAAAAACAAAGCTTAAAACTATTAACAACAACATTCAGACTTTTTAGGTAACGAAAAGGTTATTGTTAATTTTCATGAACTGAAAATGCACTGAAATAGTGACAGTTAGGGTGCATATATACTGTGAATAATTACGCTATGGTTACATTACCTAACCAATGTTGTCGTGTGGTAGCGACTAACCATCAGACAGCGCCCATCTGTCACTTAATGCGACCATGCTCTTAATTTTGTATAACTTTTAGCCTTAATAAAATGTAAGCGTGCAAGTTATATAAATATTCACTCCCATACAGTTGTCATGAATGAGGAAATTAGCTATAGAGACCAAAATCTTTTTTTTTGTACCAGGCTGTAAACATGTTTTTGCTGTAAAGTTAGGCAATTATAGTCACTCCTGGAGCCAGCCTCAAGTGGTCATTAGAGGAACTGTAGTTTTTGGCATGTCTGCATTTGCTTCATTTTTCAGCCCTGGAGGTTGTGGCTTGGTTCTTTATCAGGAACAATTGGTGCTTAAGTAAATGTGTAAAATAATATCTGTGCCACTTTCTTTTTTTCTGAGCTGTTTCAGTTTAGTTTTTTTTTGTTTTTTTTTGTATAATGACTTGTGATAAACACCATCAGCCTCCCTGTTGAGGGGAAACATTCTCCCAGTGAGTTGGAGCTTCATCTGAATCTATCTGCCAACTTGGCGTAGTGTCTCCAGACCCCTCCTCCTCTGACCTGAACCACTTACCCGGGAGCAGATCTCATGCAGGCTGGTGGCAATGGCTTTGGCTGGCGTGTCACAGCGGAACACATGACATTTCAGGATCCTGGTGTTTTTATCCCGTGCCACATATGCAAAGTCCCTGGGAAAGAGGAAAACATTGTGTCAATGAGGAAAGTACACAAGGAGGAAAAGACATCAGGGGGATGAAGATGGAAAAAGGGTTTGATGGACTAGTTTCAGAACTACTCATAGACAAGAAGAATGATGTGTACATGTCTGTGTGCGTGTGTCCAGTTTTGACTCTGACAGCTCTGAGAGACAGATGAGAGATGAACTGACCTTTATCAGTCTGATGACTACAGGACACATACACACACACACGTACATGCAGGTCGATGGACCCTAGAGATCAATAGAGCAGCGTGATGCAAGAGGGAGTTGAATGAGTGACAGCAGGGAAGAAGTTTTCCCCTGGGCCCACTGGAGCCGAAAACTATTTAAGTCCACTGAATAGAAGGAATGAAAAGAAGAAGGAAAGGGAGAAGGAGGGAGAGAGAAATAAAGATGTAGCTGCGACAAATTAAATCCGAACAGCACACACACGCACAAGTGTTGATTTACGTCATTCAGAAATGCACATAAAACCAATCTAAATAACTTCCTTCAAGCTGTGTGCTTCAATATGGCATGCAATAAAAAACACGGGCCTGAGGGTTAACAAGATTTCTGAGCCCGGCCCCTCAGGGGAAACTCCTGAAAAGATTCCTGTTTGTTTATGTGTGTGTGTATGTGTGTGTATTTGTGCGTGTACTCTAAAAAATGCCTGTAGACACACAAGGACAGAGGAGGTCACCTTTTACTTCCTCCATCTGTGAGTGTGCGTGCACAATGCTACAGTACATCCAGAGCCACTTTGAAGACGAGAAAAATGAGACGCAGAGGAAATTAAACAATAAGGAATGACGGAGACGATGGAGAGATACTGTAGGAAGGATGAAAGGAAGGAATGTGTTTACCTCTCTCTGTGTCCAAGGAAGCAAGGGAGGAAAGGAAGCCAGTTAGTAGAAATAAAAGAGAGGAAAAAAAATTCTTCATACCAGCCCCCTGCTGGGGGACAAGAGATGGCAACCAGGCACTCATACACACACACTATCACAATAGGTTACATATTCTGTCACCTTCTTTGCTCTGACAGAACTAGCACAGGTCAAAGCAGCAGTGCAGGTAATTTTTATTCAACCTGGAGGTAGAAATTAAATAAGGTATGAAGGAAAGAGAGAAGAGAGGAATAGCAGGATGAAGAGATGTGTTGGACGGGCGCAATTAGCTTTAATTGGCTGTGGACGGTTTGTGTTTCTTAAAAGAAATAAAGGGACTGGGAGTTTCTAAAAGCCACATAAAAAAAGGAGTAACTGAGAGGGGGAGTAAGTAAGACTAACGAGAGGAAAGTGAAATACTGTGAGAGGAAATTGGAAGTTAACTGCAACAACGTACACGATAAAGATAAAAGCGCAAAGACGAGGGCAGAATAAAACACCCAGATGAAGACTGAAGATAAAAGTCAGAAGAAAAGAGAGGGAGAGAGGGGGGGAGGAGGTGATATCTCATTTCGAATATAATCTTATCATCATGCCGACGCCCCTGAAAATGTCAAGGTTGCTGTGGGAATGTGTAATCTCTACGGCGATAATGAGTTTCATGGCACATGGGGAGAGGGAGGGAGGCACCGGGGTACCGTTCCTGTACTGACACAACCACTCCAGTCTTTCAAAGGGTGTAAGAGTGTGTGACACAGAGGGAGAGCGATAGAGGGAGAATCCTTTCTCCAACCAGGCTTCAAATTCCATCATGTATCTTTAAACAACACAGTCCAATAACCCATAAATAAATAAAAACTAAATGCAAAATGTGCAAAGGTGCAGCAAGTTACTGCTATTTTTTACATTCCTACATAAACAGCTCAAGTATCTGAAATATAAACTGTGAGGTGGATTTTGGATGTACATTTCCTACAATGAATAAAAATCTTATGGTTATGAACTGCTACACATTTCATTGTTTTTCAAACACTAGATTCAAATTAACACAACTCCTTTATCACCAAATCTATTTATAATTAGCCACTACACACACACACACCCACATCTGATTTTTACACTCCACCTGAGTTCCTCTACAATTGTGGCATGCACACCTCACACTGCCTGTGAGAAAAAAATCAATCCACAAACTACAACCTCCCCTACATACTGAGGCCTGATCTTTTAGCTCATCGTCCTTTTTCTGCTACTTTGCAATAAAACATAACAGCAGAAGTGATGGTTCCAAAAGTAAGATAAAGGTATATAAATATACTCACAGCTGTTTGTTTTCCTATTTTGGCAGGTAATCCTGCGTACGGGAGCGTCTGTACACGCTTATGCCATCTGTTCCTGGTGACACTGCAGGCGTGCACACACTCTTCAACCTGTCCGCTCCACACCCAGTGAGCACTAACCATGCCTCCCCCTCTGGCAGCTTCATCCCCCCTCTCTCCCTCTCTCCTGCCAAAACCCCCCTCTACTCCTCCTCCTCCCTCCAACCACCTCCTCCTCATCCTTCTCCTCCTCTTCCTCCTCTTCCTCCTCCCTTTGCTGCAGCTGAGGTATTCCCACTGCTCCGACTCTCCTGCTATATGTAGATGTGGATGCTTGAAAAGAACTCGGAAAACACTCGTTCCTTTTATCTGACAGGGCGATCTTATAAATCTGCTGTAACATACACTGCTGCATGCATGTGTGTGTGTGTGTGTGTGTGTGTGTGAATGAGAGAAAAGAGAGATCCCTGAGGCAACAGAATTCTGCAGCTCTGCATATGCCAAGAGCTTTTAGCCATGCCTCTTTCCCTGAGTGCACTCCTGCTTGTGTGTATGTGTGTGTGCGCGTGTATACATGTGCAGGCACGTGCCAGCTCCAACGAAACAGCAGCTACCGACCTCTCCAGTCCACATCACCCGGCTGTGCCTGATAACCTACATTTCTTGTTGTGCATTCAGCAGCAGTGCAGAGCGCCCTTCGCTGGTCACCCAGCAGCACCGCCATGCTGTGTCTGTGAATTCCTCTTTGAGCTAAACTGAGGTGAGAGCGAGGGACAGATAGTCGGTTGGGGATTTGTGGTGAAAGAGAATAAAGGCCATTCTGCCTCTCATCCTGTCCTTTGTACTGACGAATTAATCTTTCATTAGCATCCCTTCATCATCAATCATTAACTCCTCTCTTGTGCCTGTCACCACACTGCCCGTCTCCTGCCCTCAATTGTTACCCTGACCTTTTACTGAGTAGGTGTGACGTGCCATTGACTTCATTTACATTAGTGACTAATCTATCGATTTAAGTTCTTGAAAACTTAAACCCAGATAACAAAAGCCTCAGTGAGTCATGACCCAGATGACTGGTTAATAACTCTCTCAGGATATTTATACTCCGTTTACATAAGAAAATAGATCCGTTCTTTTTAAGTGTTGTAGACGTCACTGCCTTCATTATTCCATGTGTCCCTTACGCTGGCATAGACACAGCCAATACATGGCACTAGTGGGCAGAGTCAAAACTTACTGACAACATAGCGACTGTGGAGGAGGTCACAATAATGTACCTTTTCATGGAGGCGGTGTTGTAGAAGGTGGTTGCCTCTGAGGTCATTAAATGCATCACAACATACGGATGAAGAATTCTATTCACACTATTACAGATTCATTCCATTCCGCAATTTTTACATTGTCTTCATTGTGCTCTTCGGTCACATGTTGCTGGGACTACACTACAGTGCCCACATGATCTCCAGTGGTACTGCTTTGTTTTGTCCTTATCCTTAAGCTTTCAGAACACGTGTACAAATACGCTCAAAATGACAGACAGAAGGCTTCATCCATGTTTGTATACATATCTTAAGTTGGACTTGGACAATACCACTGTTTTTTTGTTGTTTATTTTGTGTCTGTTATTGTTTATTCACCCATTTGTGCCAGGTGAACAAAGAAATCTTTATTATAAAAATAAGTGTTTTAAAGTCATTTAGCCCTTAATTACACTACCTTTGAATGAGCACAAATTAAATCATACAAATTTATGAGATAACTTTTAATATAGCCTTTCATATAATAAAATCTTAAAAAAAAAAAACTGCTTCCAAAGCCTTTTTACTATATATAAAAGATCACAATGCCACTTCTAATATCTCTTCTATACTGCTGTGAAAACATCAACAAATTTCTCCTTTAAACAGGTGTATTTATTCAAGTTTCTTACCAAAAACTAAATTTTACAAGATTACATTTGAATACATCATAATTTACCTTCACCCAATAAACATTTTTATTAAATAGAGCTTGAACATATCATAATGTAACCCAATGGAATCTCCCTTAGCGGTTAGTTCCATCGGCTGCTAACAGCTAACTTTAACTAGCTCTTCTCCTGCCAATATAAACACGAATTTGTTGTTCTAAATGTAGCATCACCAGGGGAAAGTAGGGTGTGTCCCCTGATGCAGTAATAGTGAGGTAACTTCTTCTCAAAGGAATCCCTGGGAAGATCTCTGTTTGTCCTAAACATGGTTTCTATTGTCCCTGGGACGACATAACACCGTTAGTCTCAAGCCTGCTTTTTCACCTGTGCAAAATTGATGTCAGACAACAGGAAAACATCAGCTACAGCCGCAGCTGATTTTAATCTTATTTGCCAATAGGCCAGTGGCAGTCAACAAGGCCAATATCTGCTGATACCGATGTTCAGATGATAAACCAGTGCATCCCTACAAAAATGTGACAATTGACAATTTAGAGCACAGCATGCATTCTGAGAAAACCACAGCCTCACATCTTACACACTCATGGTTAATCATGAAGACAAGGAAAACTGGATTAATCAATATTTAAAGAAAACGAAGAAAAAAAGGAAATGTGGTTGCCACAGTGACTAACCTGCCATTATCCCGGCCAACGCCCCAGACCCGGATACTTGCGATTGGCTGAGAGTGAAGCACACTGCGGTCCATGGGGTCGACCAGGTTCAACATATTATTTTCCAGCACCAAGTACATGTCCTTCCCCTGAAAACACACACACACACACACACACACAAATTCTTCAGATCTCATCACANNNCATGCGATCCTTATTTCCTGCAGCTCAAGACGTTGCAAGAGCTAGTCCTTTAAAGGTCAGGTGCTTTCTTTTACTTGCCTATAAAGTCTATTTGCCTGTGTGTGCATAAGTGTGTGAGTGTGTGTGTCTCTAAATAAATGATCAAACCTTAAAAAGAGGGGGTGGGAGATGAAAGGTTATTGAGAGAAGGATGAAGCTCTCTCCCTCTGTTCTGTCACTTCACATTAAACACAACCACAGCAGAGGGAGGGAAAGACTTCATACTGTTGCTCCACTTTCCTCTCTTCATTCTCTCCTCCTCCCTCCATCTTTTGACATACATTTCAGGAGACTCTTGCCCTGGCTAGCTTCTGTTGCTCTATGTTTGCTCCGCCCTTACCTTTTACTTCTTTAACTACCTTTGTCCTGGCTTTCTACAAGCACTCCTCCTCTCCTAAAATCTTGACAACCTTTATTTTAAGGCCAAAACAAAACACACAAACACACACGAGGCTCTCTGCCTCACCTCTCCCCAGATGCCGACGGTGTCTCTGATGTCATTCTTGCAGTAGGACAGCTGTCGGATGCAGTTGTTAACAGCGACGCTGCTCTTTCCAGGAGCCAAGTCCTCCTCAGCCATTTCCACCCATCCCAGAGAGCGCACTGCAAAACACTGAAGACACACAATCACACCAATGACACTGTTACATATACAGCAAAGTACTTACACTTATACACAGATTGCACTACAGGGCTGCTACAATGTTCCTTCTTTATGTCGCCTTTGCATTTTTACATAGAAGCAAGCATTGGTGGCATTGTGCCACTCTGGAGTGTGATTTCAGACAGTGTGCTGGCATCCCAGAAGCAAAAGAGGCGTAATGCCAATAATATGTAACACAACATTGTAACCCTCGAGTGTTACATATATTATACGTGTCAGCAGTGCTTTATAAAAAAATAAATGGCATAGCATGTCAATAACAATTATTTCCATCCCTGTTATATGGTGGCTGATCTCGCCCTCTGTTCTGAGGGTAAGGAGGTCTCCGACCTCATTGTATCTCTAATTTGCGCACATTTTCAGCTGCTCTTCCTTTCTGAGTTAGCTGCTAACTGCTATCAGCTGCTTTTCACATCTCCTGGCAATGGGTTGCAGACCGTCCATAGTCCCATCCTGCCAACTACCCCTTACATATAGACATTGTTTTGGTACTGTTATCACCTCCATCACCTCTATTGCTGATTTAAAGGTAGTACAACTCTGTCCTCCCATTCCGCAATTGTACCGTTTATATATAAAAGCGAGGCGGCATAATTTTGTAAAATTCCTGCCTTGGACAGGCAGTGTAAAGAGGGCTACAGATATATCACCTTTTTGCGCACAATGACCCAGTAGATTTTTATTTTAGGCTCTATTAAGGCTTAAAGGTAATTTTTTGAGTGACTTTAAACACCAACGCCATGTTCACAATGACTAACTTGGGGTTTTGAACTGGCGGGACTGTGACAGGAGAGCCAAACAATCTGAACTCCATAAAGACAAAAACATCGACAAACAGATGAGGACAGCAAAGCATGGCGGTAGACGAGAAGAGGCCAAGAGAGGAGAGAGGCCCATCCATCCATCCTCATCAAGTATTCATTTGATTTCAGGAGTCCATTCACAAAGTACTTTGCAGACTACAGAGATCCATGATGAAAGAGGTCAGAGAGGGAAAAAGACAGACAGCAAATATAGTGAGTCACTATCACACCAATCAGTGGCATCACGCTCTGTTGTGGGAAAACATGTTCATGTGTGAATCAAATGCTCATATCAAACAAATTGAAGCATGTAAGTCTTGTGTAAGCAGTAATAGGACCTCTACCTACTGTTCTTTTTCAACACACACAAACATACAGAGTTTATGTATGTCACAGCAGGACGTACAGAAACATGATGTCTTCAGTGTGGGAATGTTTATAGCGCTGACTTAAAGCTGAGTGGAGCTGACGGGTGTGTAATTCATTCACACACAGGCAGTATATAGACGTGTGGACATGCACACACACAGTAAGTCCCACAGTTAATCTCTCTGTACTGTCAGGAGTCTGGTGACAGTTGTGTCACAGATCCAGACCAGCAGGTGGTAGCAGCTACATGACACATAAACCGTCAGTAGTGTCACACCCAACCAATAGCTTAACTTAAAGTATGCTTCTCTTTAAGGATTGGTAGGTTTTTAAACTCTTATTCTAAGTAGGGCTGCACAATATACCATTATTTTATCATCTTTGAAATGTCAACTAATGCATGATTTTTCTAAAAAAAAAAAAATAAAAAATGCATTGACTCATACAGAAGGAATCCCTCTCAGTCATCACTTGTGAAACACTCTGTGAGTGGTGGTGTATTTTTCTCCAGAGATTCTGCCCTCCCTGTATTTTCTTAGATTCTTTTCATTTTCTGTGCTCCGGTAGTTCATGGGCATGTTCCCCCACAGCGCTCAGGAGCTTTTATAAAAGGGTGCTTACCATGTGCCAGACTTTAAGCAACCGCAATCCTAGAAACACAGCGCTGAAAAAACGTAAATAGAGCAAGCAAAACACCAAATGAGAGTGAATCTTGGGTCTGCTTTTACTTAAACTTCCACTGGTGAGTTTACTAACAGTAACTGACAATCCTGCATAGTATACCTGTAATATCTGTTTATTTATCACAGGTAATATCATTTTTGCAATAGTGAACAATGTTTTGCATATTTTCCTTATATTGTGCAGCCTTAATTTTAAGGGAGTTAAATGGCAGCTGTGTGTGTGTGTGTGTGTGTGTGTGTGTACTGCAGTTATCTGCTCAGTTTTCTAGACTTTGAGGGATAAAAATTGTTGTTGAGTTAGACATTGTTTATATTCCGCTTGTTTAATCAGTAGAAAAATGAATGTTAAATTCTCAATACTGCAGTGGGCTGTTTGCTGGAAGTGTGTGTGTGTGTGTGTGTCAGAGTGTGCTCTGTACCAGATGCCCTGACTGTAGATCTGTGTTTGTGTCTGGTATTCATCACAGTGTCACTGTTGCTAAGGATTGTGAATTTCTGCCAGACAAACACTCAGAGGGAAACAGACGGTAGACAGCCAAATCAGCACCACGTCATCAAGCTGAAAGTTGGCTTTAAACTCTAATCTGTGATGCTTTTGATCTATTCAGCCACCGTGGCATTGTGGGAACACCACACACACCTTGGAATGTATTTTAGCCTGCTGGCAATCTGCTGCAGTTTGTGACAAAATGCAACAACTCTGTAGCAGATCAGATAAATAATTCATCTGTTTTTCTGTTTAATTAGTTGGATTCTAAATTAATTTATACCTCGCACTGACATTTGCTGGAATCAGCTGAATGGGCATGGCATTCTACCAAGTACTGTTTTATTGAGCCTAACTCTGTGATTAAAAACTTAAAATGTCTCATTTGAATTTCAGCTCTGAATGTTTAAGAGGTCTTGGTAATTAATGCAGCAATGTGCTGCATTGAGCTGCACTTCTCTGTTTCTCCACTTGGAGGCAGTATTGTTTAGATATCTCTTTACACAGATGAGACCACAGACAGCCACTGTGATCAACATAAACACTACCGGTAAACAAACAGGCTGAGGATATAAACAGACTGTAACATACAAACAGAATCATCACGGCAAGAGGCCGTGTGTGCTGGGAATGTTGATTATATTCGACAGTGTTTAAAAGTAGGATTACATAACTCAAATATAAGTAACTTTAGATTCTGCATAACATTACATTCCACAAGTGGAGGTACAGGTATCAGACACTTAAATTTAATGCTTTTTATGACATTTTCAAATAATTTCTTACCAAGTTTAAGACTGATTTTTACACAAAAATGATCTTTTTCTTATTCAAGCATTGCAGTTAAATAAAAAAATAGGTAGAATATATGTGGTCGCAAGCAGAGGTAGGTTTTATATAGGAATACAGATATTTTAGTGCGGTAATCTAAAATTTTCCAACAGTTACAAGTATGCAAACATAAAGTAAAAAGACAGTATTAAGTTCAGTGGTAGGTTTAAAGATGTCTAGCATCAGAAATATGGACTTTGATGAAGAAGAGCCTGACTTACTTTGACAACAAGAAACTGCAGGATGGATAAATAAAATGAGATAAAATATAATTAAAAATAAGGCCTCACAAATATAAATCGAAGACTTTATGAGTTCATATTTAGACTTTAAGGCCTTAAATTTATAAAAATGAATCAAAGAATTTTCAAGGACCTGTAGTCACAACAACATATATGTAGCTTTTATAGTTTACGGTAAGGCAACACAGAAAAGTCACAGTGCAAAAGGGCAGAAGTTTGACAATAAAAAACCAACAATTAACTTTTTTCTAGCATTTAGAAATGTAAAGGTACTGAATCTAAACCTTTTTTTCGAACAGATATATAACAACAGAATAGCAAGGCAATATATTTATATTGATATGAGTCTTATACTTTGGATAGAGTAATATCATAAGTGTTGTATTTTCCTCGTTTCAAAAGCTGTATTACAGTAAAGTGATGTAATCTTCTTAACTTACCAGACTGTTCTAGCTTCTCTATAATTTGCCTTTACCACCGCAATCATTATATCCACATTACTGACAATTATTTTTAATAAACTCATTGTGTAAATATTTTGTGAAAGCACCAACCCTGCAATATCACTGCATTATCAATATAGAGGCATTTGTTAAAAAATATCATGACATTTAATTTTCTCTATAGTGCCCAGCCCTAATTATGACTTATTCTGTCTTGCGTCTGAGGCCACAGATTACAAACACAGACATGCCTTGTGCAGGCTTTGTGCTGAAGTCAAGTTTCGGAGAGACTCCTTACCTTTGTTTCTGGGTCACTGTTGACACTGCTGGACTCCTCTTCTTCCACTGCTGGACGGTTCCTGAAATTTCAAGAAAAAAAAAAGGATGCAGTGATAGAAGAAGCAGTGTGCTGTTATTATCATTGCAACCATTAGCTGCTTTACTGACAAAGTTCCTGCCCTGCATGTTAAGGCTACTGGCAGTCATTGTACTAATAGAGAACATGGAGCCATTTCCTGAGTAGAACAACTAACATCCTGCTTTGTCTGACCTCATTTAACTCTAACACTGATTACATACAAGATTAGAGAGACTAACTCCACAAAACTAGTGGAGAAAGACAGAAATGTCAAGATTCAAGAAAGAGAAAGAAAAAATATGTTGGATAACTACTTTCAACTCTGGCTGCTTGCAGAGACTCAGGCACAAAGGTAGTTTGATTCTTGTACAGTATCTGCGTGTGTGTGTGTGTGTGTGTGTGTGTGTCTGGGAAGGTATCTCACCTTAGCTTGAGTGATGCGTAGCGAAGCGTAGCACCCTCAAACTCCTTCAGACTAGGGTCAGGGTTCACTGTGGCTGCCTGCAGGTCCTGGTGCACACAGGTGACATCATCAGAGAGTGCAAAATGACTCCAAAATAAAATCCACATCTCTGGCCAAAAGGCAACAGACACTAAAGCCCCTTTCACACACGTAACCTGTAATATTGTCTGCTAAAACTGAAATGTTTTGTCATTCACACACTAACGGGAAGAAAAACTCCCACAGGACACAACTCCAGACAGATAAGAGCCTTGTCGTCATTTTATTTTAAGATACCTGATAGTTGCCTGGTAATGCAGTTCCAAGTGATCCAGATATATTCTGAAAACCTTTCCTTAATGCACGAGAACATTAACTTCATATTATTCTTATAACAGTTCACTTATTGTTTGCCTTTAAGGTTTAATTTTCAGATAACATAGCTTGTGAATGCAGTTTTGTGCTTTTAGGCCAACTGCAGTTGTGGCAGATATCCAAACATTTTCCCCCCACACTGCCTGAGGATCTTAAACATAAATCGAATTGGCTCCCATTCTAACACAACACTGTTATGTATAGCTGCCATAACACTCTCGCATACAGGGCATGTGGGAGAGGGGCTAAAAAGACACAAAGCTGGCAGAAACCAAATGTAAATCTTTCGACCCCACACAGTATATGCCAGCATGCATCCAAGTGTGGGCGGAATGGCCTCGCTGAATGGAGAAATGGCGTCGGTGTGTTATGTGTAATGGGGCATGCTGCATCAAGGAAAGAAAGTTAACACATAGCATGTACACACACTCGTGTGTGCAAACACATTCAGATCTGTGCCAGCAGGAGGAAAGACGACAATGTTTTAGCCACATAATTAAAGAAAGAAAGAACCTGTTGAGTGTGTTGCTGCAGCCAGATAGAGGTGTTTTACATATCAGGCGTGACAAAATGCTGTGGTTGGTGCAGTTACATTTATGTTGAAGCATCAGCCACACATGCTTTCGCCCAGACAGTGAATCTCTAGCACATAAAATGCACACACTCAAAGAGTAGGTGAGGATAGACCGAGACTCATTGAGTGCATTATACTTGCCTTCCACACTTCACTATCAATCTTTCCGCCAAAATCACTCCACACCTGTTTCTACATACAGCGTTAAAACACACATGTACACACACAGTGGTGGGGCAAAGATTGGGGGTCAAAGGTGGGAGGGGAGCGAGGGAAGAAAGACAGACAGAAGAGGGCTGTTAGCTAACTAGCTCACTCCACACAGAGTGCCTGTTGCAATAAGGAGCCACCCAGCAGAACATTTCTTCAATGAAAAGCTGTCGATCCAGACTTGAAAAGGTTTTCTCAAGTGTTTCCTGCTCCTATTGAACATTCACCTCGCTACTGAGAATCCATTGATTCTTGATTAGTAGAACATGAACAATACAGACATAGAGTGCAGCCATTTGGACAGTGACATTTTTCTGTATGATGGATCTGAATTGGATCTGACATTCAGCTCCAGTTATGTGCAAGGTCAGCAAAAAAACACAAGGAAAATATAAGAGTACCACCATGGGCGGATAATGAGACATGGCCCCTGGGCACCGACATGCAGAAGTCCCTATCAGCTCTCATACATAGGGGCAAGACACATGGACTTAATTGTTGTTGTTGGTTTGCATCTCTCTGTGGTTTTGCATCTCTTGTAGCAATTTATTCTCTTTGTGGTTGTTTTGCCCCTTTGTGTAGTTGTGAGTCTCTTTGTCCCTTTACAGCAGTTCTGGGTCTATTTGTGTTCATTTTGAGTCGCTTTGTAATTGTTTGCACCTTGTTAAAATCATTGTATATCTCTTGGTGGTTGCTTTGTGTCTCTTTGTAGTCATTTTGTATCTCGTTGTAGTTGCTTTGTAGCTCTTTGCAGTCTTGTTGTCATTATGTGCCTCTCTGTAGTTGTTTTTTCCCCTTGTGGTAGTCGTTGAAAATATGTTTGTGTTGTTTTGCAACTGTTCAGCATCTCTTTGTAGTTGTTTTGGGTATCTTTGTCATTGTTTTGCATCTTTTTGAACTTTAAGAGAGAGTTCTGTAGCTGTTTTGCATCTCTCTGTGGTCATATTCAGTCTCTTTCTGGTTTGTTACATTTCTCCTCCCGTGAGATTTTGTAGGGTGAAGGCCAGGGGGCCCCCTGACACTTTGGGTCCCTGGGCCTGTGCCCAATAGGCCCGTTCAGTTATCCATCCCTGAGTATTACTATAACCATGATAAAAAAAAAAAGTACCAGTAAAGACAAACTATTAATCAAAAGTCAGTGATGTTACAGTGTCCTGTGTGTGCGTAAGTACAAAGCCAAAACAAATGAGAATGTGTCACTGTCCAAAAACGTACAGACTGCACTGTATGTGACAGAAGTAGACATACCTACCTATATAGTAATATACACACATACTGATGCTATAGGTATCTGTTTGTTCTATCTGTGCATAGGGCTGGGTATCGTATATATAAAAATTATGATTCCAAGATTCCAATACCAATACCAGTACCCTTAAAGTTTTACTGATACCAGTAGAGTATGTCATTTGATACCTTTTCTTTCTACTTCGGTCAATGCCAATCATGTGAATGGAAGCATTCAGTTGCGTAAAATACCACCAAATGCCAAAGGTGTGTAGTATATATGGCATCTTGGCAGGCTAAACTGCTATCTCTGTCGCTGTGCTCGACTTTACCACACCACAAACTGTATAGGTTGTAGCTGCTGCAGTAGTGGACCAATCACGCTGCATTAAATTGAAGAATGCTTGCGGTGATTGGCTGTGAGCAAAACCATACAAATAGCATTTTTTGGATCTGGGTACAAATGTATCAAATGCAAGTGTTGTTTGACAGGAGACGTTTTGATACTCTTTGGTGCTGGGTAATTTCTGTTAATACCATAAAGGTAACAAGTACAGATACCCAGCCCTATTGTGCTACACATACACAGAAAGAAAGATATAAAGCACAACTCAAGGCTTTTGAGCCAAAAGAGAACACGGAGAGTGGCAGGCAAGGAAGGAAAAAACATGAAAAGTTTCTGAAGTAGCCTACCTTTTCCTCATCTTCCAGATGCTGTGAGCGACTATCTGGATCAGGCATCCCTTGTAGAGATGTGGAACGAGGCTATGGAGAGAAAGAGATGGAGACAGAGAGAGATCAAGGATCAAAAAATGACAAAATTTACCATGGTGAGAACTCATCCACCATATTAGTCTGTCTGCCATTTTGGCTCTGGTGTCACTTGCTAATAGTCGAGTAGTCTGCAGGTCAGTGGCTCCAGATAGATGTGCCAGGATCTCATTCTGGCACATCTATCTGTCAACATCAGTCCATTCTCACTGGATCAATACTTTATCTACACCACGCTCCTCTCTATCAATCTCCTTTCCTCTCTCCGCTTCCCTCCATCATTCTGCATTATTGACTGATTGATTGACTCAGTGTTCTTGTATTCCCGTGTTCTGCTGCTAGACTGCAGTATTGATAGTCCTTTCTCCGTCTCACTCTCTTTACCCGGCTGTCTTGTTACATATTTCTGCCAATCCTCCACTAATCTCAGTCAGGACTACAGAAAAACAGTTAGACACATATATTGTCCAGTCTAGAATGACCATATGGAGGCTTAAAATGGGACTGTACAAAATGTGCAAAGTACCACAGACAATGAGTGCAATGAAACAAAAAAAATGTTTGTTGGATACTTACAAAGTAGCAGCTGTTGACAAATCCACATGTGGTGAGGGTGGGCTCGTGAGTGGAGAGAGGCTCCACTGAGCTGTCAGAGGTGGTGCTGCCTGAACGAGTTGATGCCCTGAAGAAGACCTCTGCTTGGCATGACTACATAGATACACACAATAGATTTAGGAATGAAGGATCTATTGTAGGACTGTTGTATTAGACTGTGTTACCTTTAGCTAGGTGTAGTTAATAAAGTGGCAACAGA
>JAPZEB010000020.1:10452347-10465926 GCA_029783705.1 Chaetodon striatus | reverse complement strand
ACTCGAACCCGGGCCGCTGCGGCAATAGCCTTTGTACATGGGGCGCCTGCTCTAACCACTAAGCCACCGACGCCCCACTCTGTGCTTCTTTGTTGTGGCCATGTCAGCTACCTAGTAGGAAATGTCTGCTGCTAGGTCCATTAGTTTGCTTGGTTACTGTCTTTTTATAGAAACACATTAGTTCTGCCTGCTCAGTTCCTGCTTGGTTCCTCAAAGGTTTCAATACGTAAGGACAAGGACATCAACACAGGCAACATTACTTCACAAAAAACACATGCATTGACACTGCTCAAGGTAGTCAGCAGGGATTTAACTTGATTAAAAGATGTTAGCTTATCTAGTTTTACAAGCTACTGCAGATTGTTCTACTTGTGTAGTGCATAGTATTTGAGAGCCAGTTTTCTGGTCTCAGAATTAACACGATGATTTTCAAGAACCAAAAAGGCTTGGGACCTAGTACAGTGTGAATAGGTTCTGTAGGTTAAAAGATGTGAAATGCTTAGGTAGTTTGCCAACAAGTGCTTTCTAAATAAATAGTATGCAGTGCTGATCTCTTCTCAATGTCAATGACTACCACCCAAGTTTCTCATACAATAAACAATGATGCAATGATGATGATGATCAAAATAAACATATTAAAAGTTATCATTCCCTGCAGACCACATAGGTAGAAATGGGTTACAGATGAGTTGGAAATATTTATACACTACAGATTGCAGATGGGTTCAATAAATAAACAATACTTTACCCAAGGCCAGTGTCTATTATTATGTGCAAAATCAATAGCGCCATCCCTGATAATCCAGACCAAAGTGACATAATAAATATAAGTGATACAATAAATATAGGTTTATCAGAGATGTATATACTTACATATAGAAAGTTGTATACATGCATAATAAGAATGAATAAGGAGGACCACTTTGTCAATGTGTGATATATAGAAATGTAATATATAAATAAATATGGGATAACAGAATGCATCATATTCACAGCATCATATATAGCATAGTAAAGTAATAATAAAGAGAGGTGACATAGAAATGTAGTTTAAGTGCTATTACAGAGGAGTTTGGTGGTAAATTTGCAATTAATTAGCTGGTATAAGATCAGTTATGTACAAGGGGGATAATGTTGCTGTATTGTGTTGTGTTATTTTAACAAAATGTGGTTATTATTATAATTAAAGGACAGTAACAACCAAAGTGGTCTGATGCCAGGTTGAAATTTCTTCCAAAACATCAAAACAGTCACACTGGGTTTATAGAAACACATCATACCATCATAATGTGGTCACTTACAAGCCCAAAGTGCTGCCATCAAATAACAAAATATCAGCCTTGAGATAAACATTGTTAACAGTTTGCAATTATTGTTATAACTCAGTTTTCTACCTGATAATAATCATAATGTAAGATCATTCAGGAAATGCATTTAAAGCAACATTCATATTTGTTTTTTTCAGTGTCTGTAGACCACTGATAACTACAAACCAAACAATACAAAGCCTCCACACATGGCAGCATTTGGTAGAATTCAGTGTTGCACCTATTGAAATGAAATCACAAGGGACAACTGAAGTAGCAGTAGGACTGAAATTAGCACATCTATTGTTTGGGGAAATTTCATTCAAAAGAATTTGCAGTGTAAGCTTTGTAATGCCAAAAAACAAAACAAAAACAAACCAAAAAAAATGTGCAAGGCCTAAATGAATGTGTAGATGAGTATCTTCCTTGCATAAAGAGGAACCTGAAACCAGCTTAAACTTTCTAAACATTATACTCTTGGGTGAACTTAGCAGTATTCAAGCCCCAACAGGCTAGGCTGGATGTACTGTGTGTACCTGTGGTAAATGTTCTTCTCAAAAACAAATGTGCATTTGTCCTGCCTTAACTCTGCTGAGAACAGAGGTGCATCAAATCTAATCTGGTCACAGTCCCAGAACACTTTAATGGCATATAGCATTTTATTTTAGTCCATTCTGAAGTTGCATATGAAATAAGTAATTGGATTATGTTAATGCCACTTTCAAGTCTGTGCAAGATGATTTTCATATTATACAGACACGAATGGGAAGCAGTTGCTGCCTGGAGGGAGGGTAAGTTATTAAACAAATTGCAAATCATGCCTTTGCTTTGAAATATAATTGGCAACATTGTCTACATGACTTGTAATTAATGGTCTAAAAGTGCCAAATCACAAAGCAAAAACTGTTTAAACGTGTTGAAATCTGAATGGACTGCAGGCATATTGGTCTGGCTGAGTGTATACGCAATGTGGCACATTGATGCAAGCACTCATTGTGTGCATAAAAATGCATCACATATGACTTTGTTAACTTTGACTGAAATATTTTTAATGGAAGTTAGTCGAGACATTTTAACCTTGTGATTTTCGTGACCTGTTTACTTTTCCTCTACTACTATTAACTTGTCAACATTTACACTAGGCGATCTCTTCAGCTTTTAAGGATACCTCTAAAACTAATGACCACATTTCTCTCAGCCGTATTCAACAATTATTGCTTAACCATGCTGTATATGCTAATTTAGTTAACATTAAAGGGTCATAAAAGTCATGAAGTTTGCTGTTAAACTTATTGTTGTTTCATTTCTAATGCAAATAGTCGCCCACTGACTGATTAGAACAAAGAGATTGCAGTCAAATATTTTCCAATATTTATTTGATTTATATTTATATTCAAAATAGATGTGGTGTCATAAACAATAGTTAACAATCTTAAGTATATATCAGAAATATATTTGTGGTGTTAAGTATGCATAGAAGTCTGTGGAATAAATGCTTCATAGAGTGTAATAAAATGGTGACACCTGGTGGTTACGCCAATTTACTGCATTAATTGTTACACCTGTATTATCATAGTGACAGGATGGCACTCACATTACTGACCACATACATGGGCTCAGCTTTGTTTATTTGTTCAGTCCCTATTGTAGAACAATGACCAAAACAATTACACAAGACAAATTTAAACAACATAATACACATGTAGGCCTTCAGGCAGAGGCGTAAATATAGACAGCGCAGACAGTGCAGTTGCACAGGGGGCCATGGGATGGTGGGGCCAGTAGAGAGAGCAGGCCCTCCAACAACATGTTGGCCAGAGAACAGGCTCTTGTATCTCATTTAGATTGCCACCTCAGAAACACACCCATGTTCAAAGAGCAACTCACATTAAATAAAAAAAATAGGGCAAACTGCCTTATATGCCATCATAAAGGCAAACCCATCTCCATCACGGCTTCTTTTTTCCACAGTAAAATTCTATGTTTACAGTTACTATAAAACCACAAATAAGCTATTAAAAAGTATTGAATTGAATGGATACTTTCTATTTTTATTTGGCACTTTTGTCATATGAAGATTTGTCTGTTGATTGCTGAGTAATATGTATGTTGATGTTGTCAAATGTCAAGTAGTAGCTAGTTTAGATGCAAAATCTTGCACTAGGGCCCATCCTGATAACATGCACTGGGTCCATCCTAACTACCACACGCCTCGGCCTACATGTGTAATTATCCCAATGTTTCACTCCACAACAAATAAATCTCTGTAAAGATATTGTGTAATACCGAATATTACAACTTCATACAAGTGCTGGAGATGTGTTTACAGTTCATACATGTGCACAAAAAGAGATACTGTTACTTCCTCTCGCCTTCGCGTCTAAGCTGTATCTCCTCCAAACCGCCAGGTGGCACTGTGCTAACATCATCACCGGCTGTTGACCAATCATCGGGTCCCAGCAGTTTGAACAAGAAGCGGGTCCAGCGGATTCATTCGGGGAAATAATGAGCGAGATATAAAAAAGATATATACAACAATATATGTAACGGATATGAGTTTTAACAGCTATTTAAATGGAGTTTCAACGAGGTCACTGTTGATAAGTTGTAACGCGTTGATATAATTAGCACAGTAAGCTAAAGGTCGGGTTGTCTGGCTAAACTTTACTGACGGATGTTAACGTTGGTCTCATCTGGATTCATACCGTTAAGACACTTCTTTGTCCTTTTGTATAACATAGGTTTGGCTTATTAGCACGGTTTTGGCTGTAATTTCAAACATGAAGCCATTACATCCGTTATTTTTGAAGACATACGGTAAGGGGAGGCGAAAGCTGTCTGCCTGGCTCTCGCCTGAAAACCGCAAGCAGGCCTTCGACAGCTCACGCTCGACAGACGGCGACATCTCTGTGTTTGAACCAGCCAAACCTCTGAGAGTAAGGTATGTCGGCTCAGAGCATCACTGGGTGTGTTAGAGCCCCGTCATTCTTGTGGCTGTCATTCTTCCTGGTGATGGGTGGTGTCATCATTATGTGAGGCCTTTAGGGGAGCTGTACATGACAAAGATTATCATATAGTGGAAAACTGTATTACTATGAGTAAAGAGGAAGGCACCGATTTAATACATAAAAAGGGAACTAACAAGTGCACGAACATCTCCATACAGAGATGTCTGAACTTGCTCACTTGACATCACTGAAGTCACATTGGACAGCACGGGTTTTTGGCTATATTGTGATTTTTAAAGTCTTTTTTCAAGTTATAGCCTGACCCATTATTGATATATCAGTATGGTTTATATTATTATCAGATATTTTGCTTATCACAGATATGTAGCTAAATATATCAGCTGACAGAGCACATAGTGTATGTCAGCTGTCAAGCCACACAAAGCTGCAGGACAGTTATTCTCCTGACAAGCTTCTCAGCTGCAAAATGTCCAGCTCAGTCCTTTACTGTTCAGATGTAAGGGATCCTTTAGAAATGCGGGATTATATTATGTAAAATAGGAAAATAAAGAATATTGGCCCACATATATTTATCGAAAATTTTAAACAGTCAGAAATCAATGTATCTATCTGAATCTTGCTCAAAAATCCATAATCGCTCTGGCTGTTTTCACACAAACCCCCGAAAGGTATATTTAGCCTGGTAAAACCATCCTGATGACGTGAGCTCAATATTCTGTATCAGAGTGAAACAGAATGTTGAGCTCACATCATCAGGACAGTCTTACCAGGATAAGGTATATTGCCATGGTGCCAAAAGTGTGAAGATATTTGAAATAGACTGAAGCAGTGGTATGTACAATCCTGATTCCAAAAAAGGGGTGACACTGTGTAAAACAGGAATCAGAGCAGACTGTAATGATCTGAAAATCCTCTTTGACTTATATTCAATTTAAAACAGTACAAAGACAAGATATGAAGCTTTTTTTCTTTTTCTGAATTGTACGCCTGCAACATGTTCCAACACTTGGAAAGTTGTGAAATGCTCAAAAAACAGAACACCTTTTTTTTATAGTTTTGTTTTTACACAGCATCCCAATTTTTTTTAATCAGGTTTTACACAATTTGTTGACACAGAGAAATACTCCACAAACAATGCCACTGTGTGGAGATAGCATATTTAATTTTAAAGAAATAAGTTGGCTACTAAAATACCCAAGACAACGATTCGAGGCCAGTTGTTGTATAAAGTTTTTCCTTACCTAACTGGCTCTCATGTTCAGTATCATATCCATACTGACCCCAATGTGTTTATCCATTTCTCCTGTTGCAGACAGAGGAGGACCAGTGTTGCTAGTCGTAGAGCAGGGCGTCCTGCTAAGACAAAAGCCATGCAATGTCTGGCTGAGGACACCTTTGATGAAGAGAACATCCCCTCTCCTCCCTGCCCTCAACCTACTCAGCAGAGCAAGACAACCAGGTCTGTAGATAACATACAGCAGGCAGTTTTGAGAGATGTCATTATTTCATTAATATGCATTTAGTAATAAGTAAGCTGGTAATATTTGACCAATTATAGATGCTTAACATGACAATAACTTGCATAATATATTACTAATCAGATTCTATTACACTAAGATGTTTAGTTTTGTTCTGTCCATCGCAGACTTGACATAATATCCATGAGTTTCTTTGCATCATTTAATTTCTTAATTTTTTTCCTGACCTAGTTGCTAATGCTCCATATCCTCCCTTGCTCATCAGTTGGTCCTAATCTTTTCTTTATTATTAGAGCGAAGAGGACTAGTGTTGCCAGTGATAGAGCAGTCCGTCCTGTCAAGAGAAAAGCCATGTTATGTGTGACAGACACCAGCAGTGACGAGGAGAACATCAGACCCTCTCCTCCCTGTCACCAGCCTGCTCAGAGCAAGACAACCAGGTCTGTGCACAAACATGCTTGAGCAGAGCACATCATGAAAACACAGGGGATTGTCAGCATGTACAGAGTTTTGTGGTTCTGTGTGGTTTTTTTTTTTTTTTTTTACGTTACCTCAAGTGTCTGTCAGGAGACATTTGACATTGCTGGCAGTAACAGGGCTTATGCATTCAAGCAGATCCAGCTGTTTTCACCAGTTCCTACAATACCCACCATTCATTTTGAATGCTGCCCTTTGGGATCTTGCATCTAAGACTGATTTTTAAATAAATATCAAATGTAAAAAATATTGACCAAAATAATACCCATCAGCAGTTTCCAGAGCACGTTAGATAACGTGATGTCTTCAAATCAAGCTTATCTTCAGTGAAAAACTTTAAAGATACATTTAAAATACTAAAGTCTCACACCTTTTCACATCTAAAGACAATGTAAGGTTTTAGTCATACACTATAAGATTTTGCAAAGACTGGGGATGGTGCAGGGTCACTATTTGCAAGACTTCAACTAGATTTCTTTTGAGATTGTTTCCCATCCTGCTCCTGGTGTAAAATATTACACCAAATTCCCTTTAAGAAATATGATATATTAACAATTCCTCACAAGTCCACAAAAACACATAACTCACACAGCATAAAATGTGTCATATGTAAACAGTATTATCATCAATTCGGCATCAATATAATCCATAAAGATAAACCATTATTGGCATACAAACTTTACATTTTGAATTTTGCAGCCTTAGCTCCCTACCTGCCTTCCTTGGTTATCTGTGCTATTTTAGTGGCAGGAGACTGTGGTAAAAAGAGGCAACCCGTTTCAAAAGGTAAGATTTTTCACTAAAATAAGTGCAGGTTGGTGAATCAGATAAGCACTGAATTAAACACAGACTCTTGTTCACTCCACAACACCAGTTTCTCCTCCCTTTCCACTGTCTAAGAGAACCAAGACTTGCTCATGTTTTTACCTGGTTTGCTGCTTCCCGTTTGATGCTGAAGAGAGCAGAACTATTAGTTGTTGACAATGTTCACGTCACTGAATGTCAGTATTTGCATGAGCCAAGACTAAAAATATTAAGGATGTTTGATATTATCAGAACTTCAAGACGAGAAAAAGAATGACATGAGACAACTCAGACTGAGTTTTAAGACAGCTTTAAACCAAACTATTGGGATTTCAGGAGCCTGCATAAACTTAGGTAAAAAGCCCATGATTTTATTCTGACATTGGAAATTGGTTGACATTAAATTACTTTGAAAAATTGTTCAGTGTAAGGCTGGCATAAGGCTGTGGTCAGACCAAAATTGTCTTTCCTGGAAAAATACCACCCTCTCATTCAGCCCATCTGGTAGAGAAAAAAAGCTTTAAAAAAAACCTTAACCTAGCTCAACTTTTGCCGCAGTACAACATCATCAGGCAAGATGCTGAATTGGCTAGCTATATACATGCAAGAGCGCACGCCAGGTGATTGCTTCATAATGTGAACAGTATTTCTGCTCTGCTTTCTACCTTGCAGTCATTGCGAAAAAAGCAAAATACCTTTTAAAATCCTGTCTGAGTATTCTAAATCACTTTGCAGTGATTTAAGCCTTAAATGCAGTTATCTAATGCAGCCTCCTGCATGTTTTTATACAGGGCTCTTTTCAGTCTTAATACCTGCAAATTTTTCTCAGTAATTGCTGTAATCCTAAGCTTTCTTCATCCTCTTCTTCTTTTTCTCAGTGGTCATCTACCCTCTGCGGGCCGCTTTGTAACCCGCCGCAGACGTGCGGCCACCACCAAACCCAGACTCCCTAAAGCAACATCCAATATACTCAACTCTTCTGATGACTTTACTTCTGGAGCCTTTGATTCCAGCAGGATTCTTAGGCCTACTAGGAGGAGGAGGAGGGCCCCCCCACCATTTGTGGTGTCAAGTGCGGAGAACTCAGTGAACACTGCAGGGATCGCCAGCTTTGTTACCAACCCCCTCCGAGAGATATCCCTCAATGAGTTGACAGATCACAGCCTTGGACCCTGCCCCAGGAAACCCATCTTCTGCTCTACACCCTCAGCAGGCTCTTTCAGCAAACAGCCATGCCTTCAACACTTATCCATCAATGATCGATCCTCCTCCCCAAGTTGTATAGGTGTCTTGAGTACATTCCAAGAAGGCGCTGATTCACTGGAGCAGCTCATCTCCCCACCACATTCTGCACCAACCATTGGGCTTCTACCTGATGAGAAGCCACAGTCGAGCCTGAAGAACCATGACGAACCTTCTGGTGATTTGGTCATGGAGCCCGAGAGCACGAACAAGAGAAGTAGCTTTAATGAGGAAGACATAATAACCAAGAGGGTTGAAGAATTACCAAGTCTGAATCTGCTCTCTACAGATGACAGTGAAAGCAGCAGTCGTTTTGTGTCAGCAGCAGGAGGGTTAGAGTGGCTAATAGAAGCTCTGAAGGAGAAATGTTTGACTGAGTCCTGCACTGTGCAGCTGGAAAGATTTGACAACCTCACCATGTCTCAGCTGTGTAGTCAAACAACCTACTCATCCTGTTTGGGACATTCAAGCTTAGCCCACAGCCTGCAAACAAATGAACATCCCCTGTCTGAGCACAGCTGTCATACTAATGACGTTTCACAGCCTTCACAACCATCAGTTCATCTTCATTTATCTGTCACAAACATGACAACCAGTGATTCTTTACAGTCAAGAAATAGTTTTGAGCCTTCTGGACATGCAGCTTCAGTTAACAGCTCACCATCAGCTGAGCAGTCATCCACACAGGAGTCCATGGAGCAGTCAGCAGTGCTTTATGTTGAATCTACCCACCACACAGACAGCAGCGTTGACTATATCATCGGTACACAGTTACCAGACAACAGCCCTGTGCGAACACTGTTTGATGTAGCAGTAGAGGACAGAAGTCTTACAAAGAAATGCACAGTTCAGGTCAAAAAAATGTCTCTCTCACAACTGAAATCTGATGTAAGCAAATGTGAAAATGACCTCACACATAACACTGAGGACCCAGGAGATCTTGCATCTGCAGAAGAAATCACTGAGAGGATGATGGTGCCTGTTAGGCAGTCAATAAACAACAGCAGTCCAGTTGCTCAGACACGGTCTAATGATCCAGAAACAGAAAGAAAGGGAGCGGTGCTCACAACAGTGCTGAAGGAGAAATGTCTCACTGGCAATGCCATTGTTGAAATAAAGAGAGTAACTTTATCACAACTGAAAGAAATTCTGCAGCTCAAAGACACAACACTTAAATCACCCACAGACGTGTCGGACTTGTCCAGTGATGACCAGACAAAGAATGACCACCAGTCTGAAAGAGACACTAATCATTGTAATGAAAAAAATTCTGCCATGAAAGTCCACAAGAAAATGAGTGGCTCAACAAGCTCTGAGGACAAGATTGCTTCAGACAAAGAAGTAAAGAACTTTAGCAGCATTCCCCACAAAAGAAAAAAGACGTCTCTGGCTCCTAAAGAAAAGAAAAGAAGGAGCACTTCCACAGACCGGCCTGGGACGAGCAGGAAGGAGTGTGTGAGCGGTCTGAGCGTTAATCGCTGGAAAAACAAAGGCAGCGCCAGCACGCACGTGTTCAGGGACAGAACTGCACAGATGGGCGCTAACTGCAGCATCAATGAGCTGATCTCCACACAACACAAACAGCCAAGGGTGAGAACAATCTGCACACAAACACAGTACAGTGCTGCTGAATAGCATGTTAATTCACTGAATGTGTACTGACAGATACATTAATTGACAGTTTTGATTATTTGTTAGCTGCTGTCAGAAATATTGAGCAATGTGAAGGGTTAATTTTGTTCTATCAGACCTAACAATTGACCTTTCAACTGAAGTGTCAGTTAAATGAAAGAAAATCAAGTATTTGTTAGCTGCAGCCCTTTTAGCCAGATGCTGTGCACCTGCAGATGTCGAGGAAAAGTTCAGTCAGGCAGGAGGCAGTCTTTCAATACCTGAATGCAATCAAAGTTTTTCAGTAGGGTCCCTATTAATAAAGTTTTCAAGCAGTGATAGTTTAATATATTCCTGATAATGAGGACATTTAGCATCATTTTCATGTTTCTCCCTGTGGCTCTCTGCAGGTGTAATGGTACAAGAACATGTTGAAACATCACCTGATTTATTAAATATTTATTGTTATCTGAGAAAATGGTTTTTAACCTTTATTTATTCAGGGAGGTTTCACTGAGAGGAATTCTCTCTCTTGCAGTAACACCCTGATGATGTTCGCACAATGTTGATATCTATCCACTCTGTGTGCCCAAGATATGGTTTGAAGTGTACGTGTAGAGAGTCTGGGAGGTTGAATAATTTTTTGGGCTGATTGGGGATTATCAGGGTTTGTAAATGCCTGCATATATGCTACGTGGTGCTGTATTCCAGCCAGGTTCTTATGAAGGTTTCATTCACTCGAATAAAAAAAAGTGTTCCTTAAGTACCAGGTTATCTTCAGTACTATCCACACTTGCAAAATAATTTGGTTATGTTTCCCGGAGGTGTGAGATGTGTGTGTCTATGATTCATTTTCCATCCATAATACACAGTATGGTAGTGAATGGAATTGTATTTGTGATGAATCTGCTACAGCAATAAGGACACTTTCCAAATGAAATGTCCTGGCGAGTTTTTGTCCATAAAAACAACCTCAACCATGACCTTTTTTATTTTTATTTGGTTGAACAACAGTTTCTGAATGAAAACTCTTGACAGTTAAGTCAGTGGATGATCCTCATTAACAAGAGTCAAGGCTGATTTATAGCTTTCTGTGGGCTCTATGCAAGTCACGATGCTGTTGTGAGCATACTTAAACTACTGTGGTGTCTCTGTGTAGCTCTGCAGTTAGACCTAGCAACCCCTGGTTGGTGGCGGTGTATGCAACTTTGTTAAGTTTCTTGAAGTACAGTAAAGTTTGATTGATTCAGCTAACAACTCTTAAACTCACATAAAACATGGCATAATAGCAACAACATTAAACAAAAGTACAAAATTCAGCTCCATTATAACGCACAAGGTTCACAGACAAAACCCTTGTCTTTTGCTACACGACATGTTTCCCCACAAATACGACATGCTGGCTTTTGCTTGCGTAAGCCTATGATATTTTACATTGCATAAATAAGCCTAGTGGCTACTGGACTTTTCCTCTACTTGTATAAAGCAGGGAACATAGCAACATTTTACAGAGGTGACATTACAAAATGGGGCTTCATTCTCATAAGGTTCACCAACAAAACAGTTGTCCTATACTAGACATGTTCACCCCACATATAAAACATGCTAACATTATTAGCATAGGTCTATGGCATTTACTGCTGCATAAATTGACCCTTTGCCCAAGTCCCACCTCTCGGATGCAGATTGGCCAATTACTGCGCAGCATCGGCTAGCTCTGACAAGGCTCCAACAAGAACACAGCTGTACTTTATAGTCAAATCGACATACTCACGCATGGAGTAAGATTTCTCATCCAAGGCAAATAAAACCCCAAATTACTGTATATGCATGGCAAAGTATTGCAAAAGTTACAGCAGGCATATTCTGTGTGTGTGTTTTTGGGCCAACTTAAACACCACACACAAACTGGTTTGGGTTAAAAATGTGTATTGTTGCTTCTACTACAATCAACCAGAACTGTACTTGGATGTATGTTAATAGTTTGAAAGGATTTAAAATGACCACAGGCGGATCTGTGGCATTACTGACAAACTGTGATATCCATCCTGTGTGTAGGAACCGTTGGGAACCACCCTGAATTTCACCACCCCGGTGAAAGGGAGTAGGCTCAACCTCTCGTCTCTGTTGGCTGACCTCACCCCAAACACACAGACCTGGAGCCGGCTCAAGGCTGCCCTCTCTGTTCATCGCAAGGGCATGGGTAATACACACAAGCTGCCCCAAGTTCAGATTGGTCCCTCAATTGTTAGGGACATTTTAAAATTTCAAGCTGCCAGGTCAGTTACCAATACTCTTTCTAATTGTCCCTGTTTCGTATCTCTCATTCTTTTTTCTTAGTGCTATGCACTCCAAGAAGTTTACGTGTGTCGGTGTCAGGCACACCTAAAAGAACGGAGTTGGCAGATGTCAGCCAGGACCTCTTTACCACACCCTTTAGGACACCACTCTCCCGGCACCTGCAGTCACAGCTGCATAGCCACTGTTCTCTGGTACAGTACACATATGCAGCCAGGAAAGAGTCATGGTTTTTAAGTTTGTACTTCTTTGTATGCTTTAAATGGGTTATTTAACTTGATAGGAACATGTATCACTTCCTCCCTCCTGTCTTTTTTTCACGCAGAGTGTGTGTGAGGATGCAGATCTGTCGGATGCAGAGAAGGTGTACGCTGAGTGCGGCCAACAGCGGCATCTGCCCTGGGAGGAGTGTATACTCCCACAGCGTATGAAAAAGTGTGTGAAAATAGGGGAGGGGACATTTGGCGAAGTCTTCTCCACCACCAATGCTTCAGGAGACACTGTTGCACTTAAAGTATGTGTGTTTGTGTATATAATGTGCATGCATTAGTTTGTGTGTTAGGTATCACAATGTGATATAAACCCTATTGCATCTAAATGGAATAGTTCACCCATAAATTACCATTTGTAAATCAGTTAGTCATGCTGTGTTTTGTTCACTCGCATGCCTCTGCGGAAAATGGCAAACATATTGATTTATTGATTGATTAGGGAACACATTTAACAACAGCAAAACCATATCAAAACATCCATTTACAAACTCTAACACAACTTGTGCAGTATAATCCAAGTCACACAGAACTTTAGTATTGGAGTCTGGCTTTGAAGTGAGCATCGATAAGTTTCACTTAAAGTTCAGTTTTAAATACAAAGGTTTTTTTGCAGAAATGCATGTGTTTGGGAAGTACGTAGCGCACAAGTGGATAAATAAGACTTAAGGATAAGGAATATACTGCCGAGTTGTGTGAGAATTTGTAAATGGATATTTTGATGTAGTTTTACTGTTGTTAAACATGATCCCCAATCAGTCAACAAATCAATATGTGCCATTTTCTGTGGGTGTAGATGAAAACAATTTTCTTGATGAATCCAGGGTAACACGGCATGACTAACTGATATACAAAGGGCTCGTTTGTGGGTGAAGTGCTCCTTTAAAGTGATACTGTGACATTTTGAAGTGAGGGTCGTAACAGTTACTTTTCCCTAGTCAGTGTAGAACCTACAGTAGATGGCTGTCAGTTAGTTTGGAGACGCAGGCAGAAGTATCGCCATGGAAGCTGACACACAAACAGACACGTGAGCACACACAGGTGAGTACACTAGAGTGTAGCTCGGGCCGCATTTTCCTGACCAAACCCGACCCGAGTCCGACACAATTATAAGCGAGCCCGGC
>JAPZEB010000020.1:10421736-10435121 GCA_029783705.1 Chaetodon striatus | reverse complement strand
ATTGGTTTGGCTCACCCACACACACACACACACACACACACACATATATATATATATATATATATATATATATATATATGTATGTATGTGTGTGTGTATGTATGTATGTGTATATATATATATATATATATATATATATAAATGTACACTTCTACTTGGTTTCCATTCTTTACTGGCCAAGTTATTAGTTTAGTATATGTTTTCATTATCAGTAATTAAAAGCAGTGTGATGGCATGCACGTCCTTATGACAGACTGGTGATGTGTGGAGTGGGAAGTGTGCCAGTGAGAAGTTGGCTCCGGCCCAGTGAGCACTTCTTGCTGGAAGGAGGCTCATTTGGACGAATACATTACGTACACGAGCAGAACAGACAAACTCACCCTCATGGTCGGCGTGACGCTGCCGGGCCGGGACTTGCTGTCACGAAGCCTGAGGGTGCTGTTGTCCCCGGCAACAGGGGGGTGGAGCTGCAGCTGATGCCTCTCTTCCTGGAGGGAAGGAGGATGAGGAGGAAGGACTTTCATTGGCCTCATTCACAGTTGGTGTTGTTGTTGTATTAGAGTTGTGTCTGGAGGGTGTACTTGTTTGCTACGTTGCCTCATGCCACACAGATGGTAGACACAGCACTCTGGCAGAGGACACTTTGAAAAATGTTCTCCTACGCGCTTGTATCCGCAGATGATTAATGAAGTTGCTGTTCTAGTGTGATTTGAGTGACTGGCTTGTTGCGCTGCGATCAAAAGCTCAACGAGCGAGTAAGTGGACCTTGAGTTGAGATCAAAGAGACATATTGAACCCTGCCAAGTTGGCAATAAAAGCTTCTCCAATTCAAATTAGGAAAAACTTCTGTTTCCATTTGTAAAGCTCAAACATCATGACAGTGGGCATCCTCAGAGTCATTTATCAAGAAACCTTGAACAAAATATTTTCTTAACGTCACTAAGAGTATTACCAGGGACACCAAATAATGGAAACTAAGAAAAATGGTACTGCAACTGTCACACAGATACTACATTGCACAAACAAGTTTCTGTTAGCTGTCTGGTCATCGTGTCATGCACAGAGACAGTGCATGATGAAAAGGATGAGGCTAGTGCAACTTTATATTTTTTTTACTGTCTACAAATCCAATAAAAGTTATTGCTTTAGTCTATTTTAGAGGTCGACAGATTTATCAGTTTGGCTGATTAGGCAGTCCATGGGCACAGGAAGGTGGGTGCTGAGGGTGCTGCAACAGCCCCCATTGAAAAGGGGTGGAACAATCGTCTGTAAACAGTTGACTACTTTACCAAATGTAAATTTTGAACAGAATATAATGTGTCTTTTTTTTGTTGTGTCTAAATTTATTGTATGTACCTAAGCACCACTGAAAACGAGTGTTCTCTCTCAATGTGTCTTTTGAGGTTTAAAATAAAATAAAATAGATATAAAGAGGGTTAAAATGTGTCAATGTAATTAATTCCTCAGCTCTGACATGACAATGTCATCACATCAGGTTAGGTCAAAGTGCAAGGGTTGAGGTTGGCTAAACTTGAGGAGAGATTTGCAGTAGCTGAAGTTAATCAATAGCACAGACAGGCTGAGAAAGACCAGAAAATTGCCAGGACAGTTTTTTAGATCCATAAAATTAGCCTCCTTGGATAGGTGGGACTGCATAACCATCAGGATGGAGTTTTATGGTAGTTACTGATGACGTGGATGACTAACGGATTTATGATTTGCCTAGGGTGATGTGTGTGGCCTCAGAAAAGAGAAAACTGGAACACCATTCAAAATTTACTATTATTAAGTCTGGCACATGCAGTTCAGAGAGAAATTGCGCTGAGGTGAAGAGCACAAATTTTTTGAACAAGCAGCTGATGAAACCATGGAGGAAAGTACATATGAGTGTGTTTCCCGTAGCTCCTGTGTAGGAACATGCACAAACACAGTCATGCCAGCACATTTATACTGTGCTGCACACCTCAGCAAAAATATGTTCCACCCACATGAATCGACCCCAATAAGACGTTTTAAAAGTGTTATTTTTTGGCTGAACTTTTCTCTGATAGTGGCTGCAGAGCCTCCACCAGTAACATGGGGACATATAGTACTGTGCAAAATACAAAGGCAGGTGTGAAGAAATGCTGGAAAGTAAGAATGCTTTCAAAAATATAAAGTTTAATTGTTTATTTTTATCGATTTACAAAATGCTAAGTCAGTGACCAGAAGAAAAATCTAAGTCAAATCACTGTTTGGTGTGACCATCTTTTGCCTTAAAAACAGCATCAGTTCTTCTAGGTACACTTGCACAAAGTCGGAGATTTTGTAGGATTATAGTCAGGTGTCTGATTAACCAGTTATACCAAACAGGTGCTAATGAAGGTGGTGCTAAACGAAGAAGCACAAAGAAACAGGCAGTGTTGGGGACTATGGAAGCAGTGGTCGGCCAAGGAAACTTAGTGCAGCATAAGAAAGACACATTGCTTACTTCCCTTTGAAATTGGAAGATGTCCAGCAGTGCCATCAGCTCAGAACTAGCAGACACCAGTAAGACCCAGGTACACACTGGAGAAGTCTGGCCGGAAGTATTCTTCATGGAAGAATTGTGGCCAAAAAGCCAAACCTCCAATGTGGAAACAAGGCCAAGCAACTCAACGATGAACGAAAACAAAGGAACTGGGGTGCAGAAAAATGGAATCAGGTGCTCTGGACCGATGAGTCAAATCTGAAATTTGGCTGTAGCAGAAGGCAGTTTGTTCGCAGAGGGGCTGGAGAGCGGTACTATAATGAGTGTCTGCAGGCAACACTGAAACATGGTGGAGGTTCTTTGCAGGTTTGGGGCTGCATTTCTGCAAATGGAGTTGGGGATTTGGTCAGGATCAATGGTGTCCTCAATGCTGAGAAATACAGGCAGATACTTATCCATCATGCAAAACCATTAGGGAAGCGTCTGATTGGCCCCAACTTTATTCTGCAGCAGCACAATGACCCCAAACATACAGCCAATGTTATTAGGAACTATCTTCAGCGTAAAGAAGAACAGGAAGTCCTGGAAGTGATGGTATGGCCCCCACAGAGCCCCAATCTAAACATCATCAAGTCTGTCTGGGATTACATGAAGAGACAGAAGGATTTGAGGCAGCCTACATCCACACAAGATCTGTGGTTAGTTCTCCAACATGTTTGGATCAACCTACTTGCCGAGTTCCTTAAAAAAGTGCAAGTTTACCTGGAAGAATTGATGCTGTATTGAAGGCAAAGGGTGGTCACACCAAATATTGATTTGATTGATTTTTTCTCCAATCACTTTGCATTTTGTAAATTGATAAAAATAAACAATTACATTTCATATTTCTGAAAGCATTCTTACTTTAAAGCATTTTTCACACCTGCCTAAAACTTTGGCACAGTACTTTACATTACCACCAACCAGAGCTTATGAGGGGAGGGGAGGGTTGTGTTGAATCAAGCAAAACGGGGCTGATCAATGCACACAGCTCCAGAGAAAGCCTAAAGTCTTAGTGTATTGTTCTTCAATTAAAGGATGATTTCAGTATTCGTCAACCCTGACCTTATTTTTTCCATGTTTTGTGTCTAAGTAAATAATGGAGACAACAATTTTTGAAATTGGTCCAGAATTAACCAAGTGTGGTGCAGCTGACAGCTGCAAAACCACTTGGGGAATTTGTGCATCGTCAATTTAAGTGCTTGTATTTGCCACTGACAAGCTCCGATTATTATTCTAAGTGTCTGACAGTATTATGGACAGGATCCCTACAGAGACAGATCCTTTTTGTTTAACCAGAAACCACCCCAAAATCACCATTGCAAAACCCACCAGATTCCATTTCAATAAACAATCATTTTAACATGTACAGAGTCAGCATATTTTCTCATCTAACTGGATGAATTAAGGGTTTATTTCCACCAAACTAGAGCTGGTGATTTTTGAAAATGTAGAAAGACAAACTAAGTCAGTTTTTGTGAGTTTTATTTTGTTTCGGTTGACTTTGAATGAAGTGTGTTTTACGATGATAAAATTTCTGTTAATTTCAATAAATCTGGTGGGTTAAACAACAAAAATGTTTATTTCTGTAGAGATCCTTTCCATATTGTTGTCAGACACTTATAATGGCAATCTGTACCTGTCAGTGGAAAAAATTAAGCACTGTTAGTGTACATACAGTACACTAACAGTGCACAGTTGCCCACTGACATTACATTGCAGCCTGTTTTGCGGCTGCCTTCTGCAGCAGTCTTGCTCAGTACTGGACCAATTTCAAAAACTGTTGTACCTATTAATAACTTCGACACAAAACATGAAAAAAAGACTAGGTTGAAAAAATACCAAAGTTACCCTTTAAGATATATTACTGAAGTTTTTAGCTAGACTGCAACAGCGGGGCTGACTCTAATATCATATTTGCCTATTGGCTTATTTCTGCACAAAACTATTATCAACTATCATTATTTCAGAAATCCACCATCAGTCGACCTGTAGTCGGTTTCCAGTTCTAAATATGTGACATTAAAAATGTTATAGATATGTAGTTTATTTAAAAAAAGACCACATCATTTCCCAACATATCTGGGCACTGTAGTTTTTAGCAAACAAGACAAACAGGAGTGAATAGTGCATTTGTTGGGGACTATTTTAAGCCACAGATTAGGTGGTTTTGTGGGTATTTCAGCAGCAGGACTGACTCAAAATGAACTACAGTGCCCATTTTAATCATAATGTAAGAATATGTCAGTGCAACAAATAGTGTGACTCACTGATGTGTTCCCTCTTGTTTTTGGACAACAATTGAGGTCTATGGCACATAGGATTAAACTATATGAAACTCTAACTACAACACTGTGTATGTGTGTGTGTGCTCTCACCACTAATCGTTTAATGAGCTGGTCTCTCTCGGTCAGTCTCTCCTGAAGTCTCCCCAACTGCAGGTCGTCACACCGAGGCTCCCTCCTCCTGCACCGTTCCTCCCGCTCACGCAGTCTGCAGTTAAATCATATACACAAACACACACTCTTTTCTCACATACCCATCCTTGATTTTAAACTCTGACAACTTCTTTATTTCCACGCGTTTGTCCTCTACTCACTCGTTCTCCAAGGCCACTATGCGAGCCTGCAGGTGCGACTGTGCGCTGCTGTACTCAGACACCAAACTCTGCATCTCTTTTTTGTGCTTCCTCCTGATCTCCTCCACCTCTTCTCTCCTCTTGTCCTCCTCCCTTTCCTTCTTCTTCTCCTCATCCATCTCCTCTTATTTTACGTCCTCCTCTTTCCTCTCCTCCCAATGTTTCTGTGACTCCTCCAGTTTCTCCATCTCCACCCTCAGCTTCTCCACTTCCTCCTTCAGACGTTGTGCTTCTTCTTCCAGCTGGGCGTCTCTCTTCTTCCGCATATCTACGCTTTCCTCTTCTTTCTCCTCGGCCTCAGGATTCTCCTGTACTGACCTGATAAGGGACAGCAGATAGAAAAGAGGGACCAAAATAATAGAAGAATAAATGGAAGTGGGCCGTTTAATACGATAAAACAATTATGATAAAAAGGGATCTTGAAAATGGCTGAATCATCACTGATGGAAATACCGCTGCTAATGTGCCCCACTTTTCACTCTACTATATATCATCTCTGTGTAGGACGTACTAGTTTCCATATAGAGCAGTGCACAAAGGAAGTGCATATGCGCAATGCATAATGAAACTAATTTTAACCTGGATATGCACAACCTTTAAAAACCTCTTACCATTCCTGTACAGTTCACCTAAAATGCCTCTCCAAAGCATACCCAAAGTAAACTGAAAGCTCTTCTTGTTCCATTTTTAGTACATGTACATGCATGGTCTCATTTTATAGGGAACACTAGTTTTTACCCCAAGCAGTCAGAATCACTGTAAGTGGTTCTGTCATTGAGTTATATAAGTTTCAACACACTAAAATTGAAGTTTTTTTTTTTGTCTTCGCCTGAATATTTTCTTAAGAAAAGGTGCTGCAGATGACTAGAACTGGGACGCATTAGCTAGTAAACACAATGGGGCCATATCATAAAGACTTATCTAGTCCAAAGTCAGAGTAGACAACAATATCACAGAAAATAAACATTTTTCACATGTTTTTCTAAGGTTTTCCAGGCTCTTTAAAAAAAAAAAGAGGGTAAAACAATGAACTGAATGTGTGATTATGAGTGAAAAACAAATAAGCACAGACAGAAATGTCTGCTTAGGAGCTTACTGTATATAAAAACACTTCTAGAAAACCTAAATCGATAAGAGAGACAGATTTTTTTCACTTACGACAACAAAGGAGCTATTTGTTTATCATTTCTATACATTTATAACAGTGGTGCCAGAAACATGTTTTAAAACTGTATTCTATGGTGAAGAGTGTCATTGACTACAAGACCCATAAGCCACCAAGCCAATTGCTTGCTATTGATTTGCTCTGTAACCAAGGAAGTGAGGCAGGCCTTTCCTTTCAACACAGGCCCCCATTGGCTATTGTACCCTATAGTGATAGTATGGAAGCAGTATGAAAGTGAGGTGTCAATCAAAAAGGCAGAGTTCAGCCACCATTTTGATAGTGAGGATCATCATTTCTTTTGGTGGGAAATATCCCAAGTCTTTTGTCAATAAATGAGCATGTACCAAGCAGGGATAAGAATAAAGTAGCCAATTCACACAGTTTTAAAAGCTGTGTTCTCTGTCTTTAAGGGATAGTTCTACATATTAGGAAATTTGATTTCTTGCCAAGAGTTACTTGACAAGATTGACCCTACCCTTGTGTCTGTACACTAAAGATGACTGTATAACCAGCAAACAGTTAGCTTAGGTTTTTATTAAGACTGTAAGCGATTGGAGACACCTGGCCTATTTATGCTAGCTAGCTTATGCTCAAAGTAAAAAACCAAACAAACAAACACCTCCCAGCACCTCTAAAGCCTAATTAACATGTTACATTTACTGGAGTTAAACCAGGCCCAGACATAATGTGTTAATTTGTGACCTTTAAAGGTGGTTCTGTCCAAAGGTATTTTGTTACCTTACCATGCTGGCTGTACTTTTATACAGACATGAGATCAGAACTATTGACAAAAATGGAATAAACACACTTTCAAAAATTCAAACTATTCCTTTAAGTTGCCGCTTCCAATTTGGTATGCAACTTGATAGACGGTCATTAGTTTTTTGACTCCAAGGATATTAGAGCTGAAGTGCTTAGTCGACTGGTAAACAGACAGAAGTTTAATTTAATTTTAATGAACAACTATTTTGATAATTGATGAATAATTCCAGCCATTGACCATTTGCAGCTTCTGAAATGTGAGGATTTTAAGCTGTTTTTTGTCATCTATAGTACACTGAATATCTTTGGTCTTAAACTGCTGACTGGATGAAACTGGGTAACCCCAATACAGTACGTTCCTAGGCCCTTATGTCTTTTGATATGAACTAACACTGTAAGAGATGGATAATGGCTAACTTTGCAGTTCGACCTGCAAAAGAAGGAAGGGGTGTGGATGTTTCAATTGCAAAAAAAAGGAACTTTTTTCATATGTGCTGAAACTGTTATTACATCCGCACAATAGTACAGGAGATAAATAGTCTGTGAAAAAAATCATGTTCCTCCATCTCGTAATGCTTCTAATGTCATTTGCTAGAATCCACTGCAGCTGACGGAAAACAACTAATCGGATCTGAGGAGTCTCTAACACAGCAGTCAATCATGTCAATCACTGAAACAGCGCTGATCAAATGTGAAGCAGGACTCTGTTACTGCATTGCCTATTTATCACCTTAGATGTTTTCAGAAACATATTTTAGTGTACTGTTTAGCTACAAAATGAGAGTTTGTTCTGACTGGTGAGCGACTCTTCATTCTGCCCTGGCTGTTCCCAACATGGTGTTAGGTCACAAACTTTCTACTTTGTATGACTCTTGCAAATGCCATTCGAAGCACTGTGAGGAGGCAGGAACATGATTTGTTCAATGATTATTCATGTGATGTGCTACTGTCAGAAAATAATGACAGTTATTTAAAAAAAAAAAAAAAAGTTAGTTTTGTCATATCTGTTAAAAAAGTTACCAATGGCAGCTTTAAGTCAGGAAAAATGTCCACAAATAAGAGGGTGTAGGTTTAAAAGAGCATATTATCATTGTTAGACTAAAAACTGAACTTGGGTGATTTCAACATGTTTGTTCAGGGAAACACACATTGAACATCTGATGAAACATTGATGAGAACAGAAACCCTTTGAAGCATAGGACCCTCGTGGCATAGATACTATCCTGATAAAGACATTAGTCTGAATATGACCTCTTGGTTTTAGGGAAAGTGTGATGATCTTTCACTATTCTCTGATATATAATAAAAAGGAAAAGTAGCATATCAACCAATTATAAAAAATAATAGTCTGTTCTAGCCCTGATGATATCATTAATGTTGAAATTACTACACCACTTCTTTCCCTACTTTTCCTTCAACTGCTTCTTCAGTGTTGCGTTTTCTCGCTGCAGCTCCAGCATGGCACACCGACTCTCATCCAGCTGTCGTTCAAACACCTGGTACTGGTTCTGCTGCTTCAGATCCTTCACACACAAACACAGAGAAGCATTAGATACACACACACTCAACATCTGCATTCAAATTAAGATTCAGACAGTAATATGCTACGTTAACTTAATCCTCACGCCATGGAGGATTTTATCCAAGTGAACAATAATGGTATCAGTCATGAAATGGCTGAATTTGTTTGCGTGTGTAAATTCTGTATTTATGCGTGTGTTTGTTTGCTTGTGTGTGTCTCAAAGAGAGCTTATGCAAGTGAAGGACACACAGACAAAGAGACTGAGGGGTGTGTGTTTGTGGTGTGCACACTCATCCCAGTGGGACTAATATTTAGCACCATGGTTGTTGCAGCATGTGGGTGTGCATGTGTGTGTGTGTGTGTGTGTGTGTGTCACCTGTTGCAGAGCCATCATCTGTGTGTGTGCCTGTAGTTGAGCCTGCAGGTCCTCTATCTGCTGCATGTGTCTCTGGGTCATCTGTCTGCTCCACTCTGTGTGCTGCTGGGTCAACTCTGCACGCTGCTTATCTGATATCACACGCACACACACACACACACACACACACACGGGCACACACACGGGCACACAGACACACACACACACACAAAACCACATACAAAAACAAAATCAATTTGGCCCACTGTTGCAGGTACCCTTCTGCTGTTGCCATGGTGAAGTGTATCCATGGCAATAGCAACTTCACTGTTGAATTTATAATCTCAATGTGTATATCGCTCCGTCTGTGTATGTGTGCTCATTTGTCCATGCAGCTGTGTATGTGTTATACAGAATGTTATAGTGTCTGCGTGTGCTTATGCTAATGCTCATGCCTGAGTGTGTGCGTGTGTATGCGTGTGCACACGTGTGTGATACCTAGCTCCAGGTGGTGCAGTGTCTGTAGTCTGTTCCTCTCAGACAGCACATCTTCTTTCGCCTGTCTCTCCAATGCCTGCAGAGCCTTGGCGTGTCTCTCCTCTCCTAAAGACTGCGTTTGGGGCTCCTCCAACACATCAACACACATGCTGTCCTTTTACAAAAGCACTTAACTGTGTATATGTAACACAGAGACATGCACATGCTCATAGAGTAACATTACAATGCCTCTTCTCTGCAGCACTATCATCAAAGCTGCTCAATTATTTATCACAGAGAAAACCTATCAAAGAGAGTACATATGAATTTAGTGTACCTGCAGCAGATCCCTCAGCTTCTTGTTTATCTCCTTGGTCTCTTGGACCTCTTTCCTCAGCCTGTCAATTTCGGGGTTGCCATGGCAATCATCTCCTGGGCCCTCCTTCTTTTTCTTTGCCTGCATTGTCGAGAAAATCGTGAGTAAAAGGAATTTAAATGCTCTGTGTGTAGTAATCCTGAGATGATGAATTTTCTAGCATTGAATTAAATGCGAGATGTGGCTTTTGTTTAAGAATTTGCAGACTCAGACAAGCTTCCTTAAAATAAATAAATAAAACAGAGTCTTCATTGTGCACTCAAAACAGGCTTATGGAACTAATTAAAAGAGTACTCCAGCGATTTAGTACTGCACTTCCATTAAGTTGGGGAACGGTCGAATCAATGCAACTGAAATATGCAGACTTTTAGACTCTAGTGTGACTCAAGCTTCAAAACACTGGATCCTACAAAAGGCAGCTAAAAGATAAAGCATTACTTCCTGTCTGACTTGTAAACAAACACATCGGTCAAACCTCACATCGCAGGCTTTCAGTTGAACAAGTAGAAAGAAGAAAGATGAAGTTCACAAGAATTAATGAGTATCACTGACAAACAGGGGGGTACACATGCAGATGTCAAAGCAAGAATAGGCAAAGCAAGGACAGTCTTTTTACGACTCAGCAACATATGGTGCTCTAATGTAAAATCAGTGCTGCTTCATGGTGCCGAGACCTGGACAGTGACAAAGACCACAATCAATACAGTGCAAACCTTTAACAACAGCTGGCTAAGAAGGATTCTAAGTATCCGCTGGCCAGACAAGATCAGCGTAACGATCTGTGGACAAGGACACAACGACCACAAGCAGCAGACTAAATTGGAAGAATGATGGAGATGGATCAAGCACACACAACGAAAACTGATGTCAAACACCACCAGACAAGCTTTGACCCTTTGACTCTTGAGGGAAGAGGGAAAGTAGGGTAACAGAATCCCCAGGCAGACGTCAAGAGACTTGGATATACCTTGTGTCGGATAGAAAAGAAAACTAATGACCGAAAAACTCTGGAGGCCCCTTGTCGACAGCCTGTACTCCTGGAGGGGTGTCAAGCAGAGGTAAAGACGTATAGGCTTCAAGTCAAAGCTCTCACCCAGGTGACATCTTAAGGGTTATTTCCCCAGAGGTCATTATACAACTGCTTTCATGAGAGGTATTTATCATGACCAGTAAACCGATCTCAACGTGTAGACTTTGACAAACACTTTTAAACCGTCAGAATGAAACTTGTAGCCCAAATGAAATGTGGCACACTAAGAATCATTTTGAGGACATGTAAAGGGAGAGAATCATCTCAGCACCCTTTGCACACTCTGTACATAGTAGTCAAATGTTTATGTTTACCTTGTTCACCATTGTTGTCCATGTTTTTAGCTGTAGGTCTATTTCTTTGTAAGTACATTGAGAGCAACAAAATGGTTCACTGATTCAAATTCCATGTATGTGCAAACATCCTTAGCCATTAAAGCTGATTCTGATTGTCAACAATAATTACCAAAAAACTAGGTAACAATTTTTAGAATCCATAAAATGTCTGATTTTTTTCCGGTAAAATATAATAAAATATTTGCTTGTCCCAGCTTCTTTAAGTGGAAAAAGACAACCAAGTGGTGTTATTGTTCTTGCTGCTGTAGCAAAGACAATTGGGTTGCTCTCCTTTTCTCCTCAGAGCCAATTATCTACCAACTACACAGAACACAATGCACTTTGTTTTTCACAGTTACTTTGGCTGTTCCACTGTCCGTCATTTCCACTACTGGGGACAGTAACTGCAACAAACTTCAGTCTTGTTTCCAACAAGAAGTCTGGTTCAGTTTAGTTCAGTTTGTTTCCCATCAGAATGGTTATTTTTGCATTTCCATTGTGAAAATTGTGGCTGGTACCAATGGAACTGCTCCATTCCATTTTTGTTGTTTTCGGCAGCCCTCCGTTGAGGAGCCAAGCGAAATGATTTGATATTATAAAGTGGAGCTAGAAACACTGCAGTTTGTTGATTGGTCAAAGAGAGAACTGACATTCTTGCTTTACAAGGACTCAATACACAAACCTACTGTTTTTCTAAATTGCGACAAAGACTCCAGCTTATTCTTTTTTGTTCTGAAAATGTTGGTGTGACCCTGTTCTGTGGATGATCAGCGAGGCGCAGACATTCTTTCGTATCACCCCTGAAGAGGAAATGCAGCAAGAGCTGTGACATGGCTATTACTATCCAGTAACAACCCCGCCAACATTTACGAGTACTGTCTGCAGTGGAAACGCTAAACAGATCTAGGGGTAAGGCACATGTCTGTATGGGTTACATACCTGTTCTAAAGGTACTATACCGAAAGTGTTTGGTGAGAACGCAGCTTTACATTGATTCTTGTTGGTAACTGGGGATAGCTACTGAACTGCATAGTAAAAGTGAGGCTTAGGGAACCAATCTAAACGTTGATGGTATCATTATTCGAAAGCCATTACATTGTGCAATGAACACATAATGATAAGTTGAAGCAAAATCCTTGTTCAATTACCACTTTAAATAGAAGAATTTGCTGCTTTACTTTGTCATATAGGAGAGTAAACTGAATATCTATCCATTTTGGATGGTTGGTTGGTGAAAACAAGCATTTTTAAAGACATCATCTTGGGTCTGATAAATTCTAATGGGTATATTTCACTATATTCTGACATTATTCAGAAACACAGATGCTTCTCATAGTGAGAATCAGTGTGTCTGAAGGCACCAAGGACCAGGATAACAGATGGTCACGGGTAGTTTGTGAAGTAGACTCACCTGTGACTGCAGCTCGCTCAGTTGGCTCTGCAGCTCGGATATCTGGGTCTGCAGCTCCTGCTCTCTGTTCTGCCATCTCTGTTCGCTCTCAGCAACGGCAGCGTTCATCTCTATCCTGAACTCTGCTCTGAGACGATCTTCACACTCTGCCCTGGAGGCATGCGTCAGAACAAGAAACGAGGCAGAGTTAACCTACATGCAAATGAACTATTTATTTCTTCTCGCTACATTCTTCTGTGTAATCACTGTAAAGTGTCTTGCACTTCTAACTCATCTTAAGAGGACTATCATTTTAAGTTTTGGGTTTTGTAGATGTGGTAGTAACCTCATTATTTCTCTCTTTTCTGAATAACTTTATATCATAAACGTCCCTATAAGCACACTACAATCAAAGTGATGCATTACTGTTTTTATAGTTTAACAATAATGATGTTATTCCTTTGCAGGGGGATAAAAGTGCATGTAAACTAGTATGTTGGAGTAATTAAAGGGATATTTTGTTTCTTTTGAAGGGGGGTTGAATGAGGTACTTATTCATAGTCAGTTTATATATGGTAGATGTCAGTCAGCACACCCCCAGTTTGGGGAAGCAGGCTGGAGTCGGGAACCTGAAGCCATTATATCGCTCTCTTTAAAGCCAGACTCCATTGAGAAAAACTGTAATTTAACATTGCTGAACACAGGAGCTGCTGGTCTACCACTGCCTCGATCAGTTAGTTTGTATGTGTTACTGTGTGAATTTGGTGTTTTAAAGGGATAGTTCTTATTCACCAAAGTCACACGATAACATGAACTAACTAACTGATCAAGGCAGCAGCAGACCAGC
>JAPZEB010000020.1:10302532-10317129 GCA_029783705.1 Chaetodon striatus | reverse complement strand
CGTGAGTTCGCCATTTAGGCTGTCAACATCTTGATTTTTTTGGAGCCAGAAATGACCATATTTGAGTGTCTGCAGACAGCTTTTCACTCAAAGCTGCCCACCATTACTTACGTGTAACTTTGAGCCTTAATGAAATGTAAACAGGTGAGTTATATAAAAATTCACTACCTCATACAGTTATCATGAAGGCGAAAATGATCTATTTCTGCTGTGAAGTTGGGCATTTTAAAATGTGGGTCTATGGGGATTGACTGACCTGTGGAACCAGCCTCAAGTGGCCATTAGAGAGACCACAGTTTTTGGCTGGCTTCATATTTCAGCCTCGGAAGTTGCTGCTTAGTCTTTATATGATCGTTTTGTCCATCTTCACAGTTCATTTGCATCTTTTGTTGTCATTTTGAGTCTCTTTCTGGTCAATTTCAGTGACATTTTGCAGGTAAAGGCCAGGGGACCCCGTGGTCTGGGCCCGGTAGACCTGTTCATGTAACCCATTCATGTGCGTTAAGTTATCCCACCTATAACAGCAGCAACCGAGGATGTTTTATGACATGCTTTCATCAAAAATTATACACATTACTTCACTAACACCACTTTTTTTTCTGCTTCCAGCAAATGACCTGTTGTCTCTATTTATATATCATCTAAAGATATTTTTTCAGTTCAATACACATTTAATGTAATTACTGATTTTCTTAAATAAACCTTACCTACAAATAAGAAAAACATATCCATCCTCTGCCAAGTGAATGTCAGTTCAGTGCACCTGCAGAGCTGCCACCCACATACGCAACTCTTTTATCAGTTGACTTTAGTCTTGTGTTTTTCCTGTAAGACCCACATTGTGATGCCTTTGTTCATCGTCTGTGATGTGAAAACATCAGATTTGAACACAGTCAGAGAAAGTAACAGAGAGGCATCCATGTCATGGTTCAGCACCACAGAGCGTCTCCCCTGTCTGGCTGCTGACAGCACTGTCAGCCCAGGAGTCAATCACACTGGACGGCAAAAGAGAAGGTTTTACAAGCGTCTGGTTCAAAAGTAGTTTAGATTATGATTCATTAATAGTCCGCACTGGAGCTGAGACACGATCGTGCTGCCCTGACTCCATCACAGTTAGTTTTGTGGTAAGGTCATTTGAGACAAGACATGATTTGCAAAGCTTACATCCTGCCTGGCTCTGTGGACAATGATGCAGCTCAAGAGAAAGTGCAGTGACTCGACTTACAAAATGTGAGTCGACTTGGGGTCTTCTCGACTGATGACTCGAATCATCGACTTTTAAAAGGGCAGCCCTTGTCACAACTGTGTTTCCTTGTCTCTGTCACACAATCATACACACACAATAAGATCCACTCAGTGTGTGTGTGGTGCATGGGAACTCATGAGAGCAGTGTGCTGGGCCAGTATAAATGGGAGAGAGGACTTCTTGTTGTTATAGTGTAATTAGGGTGACGATCAACAGGTGGAGATAATGGAGCTGAGTCTCACTGAGCCAAGGTAATCACACACACACACACACACACACACACACACACACACACACACACACACACACAGAGAGAAGCTGCTCCTGATCTGAACACATGCATCAATAAATGACATCAGTTACATAGATTACCATTACAAATCCTTTCCTTTATATCAAATACTATATGTCTGTGGTTTGTGGACTAACGTCTGTTTTATCAACATCCAAAAAATGCACTTTAAGTATATGAGTGTGGAAAATGAGACAGTGAAGTGGGATATGGTGGTTGGAGCTTAAAGAACAAGAGGTTTGGGGTTTTTTGGGGGGCTTGGGGACTCTTATGGTTTGGGAGAGGAACGGAACGGTAGGCGGTTTAGATTGAAGAGGTTGCAGGTGGGGTGTGTAGCCTGTGTGTGTGCTTAGTGCTGCTTGTGTACTAGATCGTACTGGTTTAAATGGACATGTGCCAGTGTGTGCATGTATATATATATATATGTGTGTGTGTGTGTGTGTGTCTTTGGCCAGCGAGTGCACTCTCCTGACAGGCATTACATTTCAACCACAGATAGAAAACTGGATCTGGAACAACTGGACCTGAAGGAGAGAGCGATAGAAAAATTAGTCGATCAAAACCATATTCATTATTTCAAATGGGAAAATGGAAAAAAAGATGGGAGGAGGGCAATGATCATATGTTTTCCATAAAAAGAGTGCGCAGTCCGCTGAGTTTTATTTTCTTTACCAAGTAAAGAAGGAGATACGGAAGGGTTTGGACGGCTCATCAGGGAAATACTACTGCACACTTTCAGTTTATACACTTTAAAGCTGGGGTAGGCAGAAATCTGGAAAAGGCAATAAACAGCATAATTTGAAAATACACCTTCCTCCTGTGGCTCTCCCCTCTCTGTGATAAGCCCCTCTTACCCAGTGACCATGGTCATATGCACGTGCTTTGTACAGTAACTTTGTGTTTCCTGTACATTGATTTAATTAATCTTATTTTATTTAAGAGTTCCCTGCAGTGAAGTTGCTAAGCCTTCGCTCTCTATCTGTTTACCAGACCACAAATGAGACAAAAATTTGCTAGCTAACCACCAAACAGTCCCTCCGCCTTGCTCCCAGCTGCTGTAGACTGCTTCACTGGGAGGAGAGCTTAGGAGACTGACCTTAGGTCTGTGAATTTGGCCAGCATAAACCCTCCAGGACTGGGTGTCAAGGCGGGCTGGTCATTGGGTCTAAGCTGTGTAATGGCAGCAACAGAAAGTTTGCTGATCCAGAGGGGAGTCGGGCCTGTCCAGTCCCCCGGAGCTGAGGTTTGCGCTGACTGGATTTGGGTTGCTGCAGCCGCTGACTAGGGGTCCATCTCTGGAGCTGCTTCCTGGTTTCCTCCAGGCGAGGTGGTCTGTAGTGGCGGGGAGTGAGGCAGTGGAGCCACTGTGATTCAAGGTACTAGCTTATGTTACTATAAACAACATTTCCTGTCCATCTCTGAAATGCTTTGCTGTTATTGACAGGAGTTATTTTTTTTATTGTCTGATCTTTTTATGATAACTCCGTTTTTCTGTTTTTGGGTTGCAGAGTAAGTTGTTGCCAATGCTGGATGTTGCTGCATTTGTAGAGCAGCAAATAAGAACGCACTCTCTCTGATATGACCTGTGATTGGCTAAAGTCTCCTGTCACAGGCTAGATTTTCTAAAGCCTGAAAACAGAGCCAAGAAGAGGTGGAGCAGTCTTGTTTCTCTCAGAGCACTTGAAGTTCAAAGTTTATTATGGGATTTTTTTCCCAGTGACAGTGAAATGAAACTGCCTACCCCAGTGTTAATGTGTAATGATAGCTAACTATGTTTAAGTCTAACTTTACTTTTTTTTGGAGATATTCAGGATTATTGAGCACAGCATTGTACACTGAAGTCTTCTAACTGCAAAACTTAATATCCTGGTTATGGGCTTCTTGGTCATTGGAGTGAGAGTTCAAGGGGCTGATGTAATGATGATTCAGTATTTTTGTTGAGTCTCAATAGGCCTATTAGTCAATTGTAAAACTTATCTGCTCTTCATCTGGTGTTGCTCTAAAGGAGATTCAATCCAATTTCCTTACAGGGGTCAGTACCTGCTCTGTTACACGAACATTATGCTTCTTTCTTCAGGCAAGATTTGTTCATTACAATTCATTAACTTACTAGAGTGACATGAAGATTTGATTAAGCAAATGCTCATGTTTAAATGTAACATTGATCTTTCTGTGTCCAAGTGTTGTGATGTTTGGAGCATGCTGCTCTTCTTCAAAGTTTTCTTTACATTAAATACAAAGCTATCAGTGGAAGAAAACACAGCTATTTCAGCAACTCTAACAGCTCACAGTGACAACGCTAGCATACAGATCTTTAGCAAGTACGTTTACTACACTCTCTATCTTAGTTCAGGCTGTACTCATAAACTCTTAGTATGTTTTCCAACAAAAAGTAATGAACTCAGATTCATACACATCCAACATAATCATGAATCAGTATTTCTTGTATAATCCATATATTCTGGAATGCTGCCATGTAATTAGTGTGCTAATGGGAGTGAACAATGAAGGTGGTTTGTAAGGAGGTAAGCTGGGACGGTGGGTGAGGACATTCACTTGGACTTTGCCCAGGAAACCAATGTTTGGAACTGTGAACTTTGAGTCATTTCAAGATACGTTACCACCACATTTCTTTTCCTAAACCTAATTACAGTAACTTTGCGTCAGTTATGTAACTTTGGGTTAGGAACATAATGTCATTCATGGGGTGCTAATTTGTAGGATTTCCTATAAAAATTCTATGAGGCTACATTGCTTTGCTTGCTGACATTTGCTAATATTTACTAAACACAAAGTGTACCTGAAGCTGATGGGAATGTCATTAGTTTAGCAGGTTTTTAGTCATAAACCAATGTACTGAAAGAACAGCTTTTGCCATAAACTTAACCTGTGCAACAGAAAGACACATCTAAGAAACAGAGGCTTGTTGAGATGAATACTTTTTCACCACTGACTTGGTTGCCAACACATGAAGTTTTGTTTGAAGTGTTGGGGGGCACGTTGACTTCTTCTATTGATGGAGGCCTGTTTTATCCGCTGAGGCAGAGCAACAGATACCCGTGTAATCGAATCTGCTACGCTAGGGGCGCATTTCAGAGCCAAACCCTCTACAAGCCAAATTTGTACAAATGGGCTTCTTTTGTTCACAGGATACAATACAGCTGCTCAATTTACTGCTGCACTCCAAACGGATGCAGAAGCACAAATGTATCGAGGTGAAAGTGAGCAAGCACACACACACACATACACACACAGCAGTGTTTCTCTGTGTGTATTTTTTTTTTATTAATTTTCATTCTCTCCTTCGTTTTTCATTACACACACGCGCACACAGCCGGGGCAAATTTTATCTAACTTGTGCTGATCAAACCTCAGGGTGATAGTAGAGATAGCGCAGGAGGAGGAGGTAAATCAATGGCTGTGTAGAGAGGCTGTGTTCCCTATTAAAGAAAAGGCTGACGCATGCATTGGGCTTCGTCTGCTAACTGACAGCTGTAAAGATGAACAATGAGACTATCCTGCTTCATAACCTGGAAAGAGAGACCTTTTCTGGAGCCCGTGACTGTGGTTGCCACCACTTTTGTTCTTAGCCGCCACGAAATTGTATGTGTTTTATAGGAGTTTGGGCTTAGAGGTGAATACAACCCAGAGCTCTTTATTAGGACAGTAAACGGGTGGTGTTTTAGAAGGACTTTATCGAGAGGGTGCAAGATGGATTTGCCTTTTTGCAACATCAGAGAAAAGGGTCACAGGTGCTCACATGCACATAAACACAACCTAAAATGAAGCACGTGCACATAAAACTGGGGCAAAGGTTAAATGAATCCATATTTTTTCCCTTTGAATTGCAGCCTTTGCTCTAAAGTAGAGCGACACTGAATTTTAAAACCATACAGGGAGCTGTTTTAAGATTCATGGAGCGCCCCTTTTCTGTGCAATTGCATTGTCAGAGCCTCTTGCTCAAAGCGCTTTGTGAAGCCATGAAGTCAGGCCTACGGCTGCTATCTACAAGTGTCCTACCCTTTCCTTCCTTTCTCCTCTCCCTCTCCTTGTCACTAGTTATCACTGTCAAAGTCCAGCTGCGGTGTTTACGCTGGGAGCTGTCACAGAGATGTGTCACCACGATGTGATGCTTCACACGCTTGGTGACAAAACCGCCAGCCGTTATTCACACATGTGGCATCAATAAGTCTTTTTCACACATACACACACAACACACACAAACACAAACAACTATATGTACTTATCATCTACTACCTGTGGACACATTATTTTTCCCTCAGGTTCATTTTTATTTGACCAGACACCACAGAAATCAATTCAAGTTCAGCTTTTTCTTGCTTTCCAGGAACAATTTTGACAGGCTAAAGGAAAAAGGAACACAGTTTTACAGCTTCACTAGATTGCTTCTGTCTGTTCGTACTTAGTGAGAACTTTGCTGTTTGCTAATGACTCTTTGGCAAGCTTGCTAATAGCTTCTTGTAGTCTCAGCTTTGTCATAAGCTGTCGCCTGTGGCATTTCCACAAGCTTGCTTCATGTGCTATTTCTAGCAGCTGCAGCAAAATGAAGAAAGAGAGAGAATGAATGCGACCAGAAAGGACAGTGCAGGCAGCAAATAATGAGACTCGCCATTAACTCCAGTGTTAACATTCAGATTTTCTTGTTAATGAAGCAGTCATAACCTTTTTTTTCTTTTCTTTTTACATTTTGAGAACAGTTATGACACTCTGTCACATCTGCTGTCATATTACTATTTTATTTTTTTATTTTTAAGAAACAAATACATGGTCATTAAAATGGACTTAAACTAATTTAAAAACTTGGTTCAAACTCCCAAAACACAACCTGTCAAACTGGATAAATTGTATGTGCTTCTCAGAGCAGTTTGTGATGTGTAAGCCACCCTGGTTGCTTGAAGTATATGCATAAAGGAGAGAAAACTTCACAGGGCACTGATGTCATCTTGTTGGCCACTCATTTCACATCACAATAATGCAACATAGATCCATAGAGCATTTTGTGATAAATCCAGTTTTGCTTTTAAGCCAGGCAAATATTTGACAACAGAAACAGGGAGACGTTCCAGTGACAAGATTTGTTTTACATTATACACTTCATTGCAGCTCTCAGTGACGACAGACTGAGACAGAGGTGATGGAAAGTGGGCTTCTTAACGTCCTCTTCCCTTCACTTCGCTGCCAGGTTTCAGCTTCAGTCAGCGTTTATCTTCCAGATGTTGTAGCGCTCAGAGAAGAGCTAAACACCTCATGGCACTGTAATGCCACTGCTTAGATAAAGTTAATTGTTTTTGCAGTATATTGATGAGGGAATTTAGCAAATTAAACACTTCTTACTTTCAATTCAAAGGACTTTGTACACTTTCTCCAACCACAAGGACCTTGTTTACAGAAAATTAGCCATTGCTTTCTCATTTGCGGATTCTTTTGGGTGTGTGGAGACAAAATCTGAATGAAAATAACTTCAAACTGGTCTGTTCCCTTTACAAAATAGTGGTATATCTTGGTAAAAGGCAAAAAAAAAGCCTCAGTATTAGTGTAAATTACTGAAAGGTGTTGCACAGGATCTCTTAAAATAGATTTTGCAACAGTAAAATTCAACTGTTTCCATGTAGATCATTTGTTTACTTGCATGTGCTCTTGTGAGGCATGCATCCTAACAATTCATTGTTTTTTAAAATAATAATTCATTGTTTTTTTTCACTCATAATAAACATTACATAGCCTATTAACTAAATGGTCAGTCTTTGCGGCAAATAACATTCAGTGAATATTAAGTGACAAGACAAGTAAGCCTAAATAAAAACATAGTAGGTAAAACAGAGGTGACGATAGCCTACAGATGTTACAGTAATACAATTTGGATAGTTAGACCACTTGCTTGAGATATGTTGGCAGGATTTCTGAATGGTGTCATTAGCCATAAACAACATGGATAACCACTGTCCCTAAGAGGGTTGCCTTTACTCTTCCCTTCCTTAAACTCACTTGCAGGGATGCTCTCCTCCAATATCTGAGCATCATGGGTAGCCTACTGCCAGGCCATTGTGCTACAACACTGGTTATTTCATTTTCATGATTGCAAACTAACTGGACATTGCTTGAGTGTTGATTTTTTAACTTGACAAATGAATCCTCATATTGTGCTTGTATTCTGATGTGGTTCCCATCCCACACACTTTGGGAAGCCCACGACATCAGAGAGGTGTGCCACTATCTTATCCTTCTCTTGTTGGGACAGGAACTTCACCACGGTGTTTGCAGCTGGGTGAGGGTGTCTGAAACCCAGTGAGTGATGCGGCACACCGTTGACTTGTGTACATGAAATGCCTAGCCAATAAGTGATTGGAAAGATCCTGTTGCATAAAACCGCAGAGCAATCATAAATTGTAACGGGGCTGGAAGAGCGAAGCTTTGGAAAGTTGAGGTATCCAACTCCAGACATTGAGACAAATCATGAATCGACCTACGGTCAAATTTATGGTGCAAAATCAATTGCTCATCATTAAGGGTGTCCATCTGGTTCTCCCAGTTTGCGGATTGCGTTTTCCTCATTTATCGCCATAAACTCAGCCATGTCACGGTTAAGATACAGTCAGAGGTACCTTTTTTTTTTTTCCCTTACTTGGGTTGTTAACATCCTCTGTGCAACGGTTTAACAAACTTTAAGCAATCCCTTAAGTATAAGAGCAGCATAAGGAGAAAAAACTGTAAGAAGACTTAAAGATGTTTTGTGCAACCAATGACAGGAAACCATATTCGGATTTAAAGAAAAATCTAACTTAAAATGCTTTATGCAACCGGCCCCTGATCCTGTAAAGGAGAAAAGATCATTGCCTCTATAAAATAATGGATGTAGCCAACGTGACAATACCCACTGGTTGGTAGATTTCAGTTTTGATGGCTCAAGTGTGGCATTTTGGCCATCTTCCCCATCTTGGATTTTTAGAGCCAGGAGTGACCATGATTGGAAGAGAGATTGGAGATAATCCTAACGCTAGCTGCAAGCTTGATTGGGATCAGCTTCAGTTAAATGCGATAATGCTAATGCAAATGCTAAATTTGCTAATCTAATGTCACTTAAAGCTACGTGCCCCAAAAAGACTTTCCCATAGACTTACATGTCGAAAGAGACGTCTGTTAATCAGTGGATACATTTTTTTCAGTGTCATAACAGGATCACAGTATCACACATGATGCCTCAAAATCAAAATCAGAATTTGATCCATTTGGTAACATTTGGAAAGACTAGAAGAGCCACAAGACTGGATCATTTTATCCCCATTCAAGTTAGTGGGGCACTAAACTGAAAGTAGCCACTTGCTTGGCGGAAGTCTCTAGTGCGCTTTCTCTACGGGCCTTGCAGTGCAGATGCAGTGCTGATCATCTGGATATTTTAAACGCAGCAACTGAACTTTTTTGGTTTCATGCGCCACTGAGCAACTTTCATAGGAATACACAGTGCACTGTGTCCAATGCTGTATTCAGTGCTCTTTATACATCCATGGTTTTGAAGCCATATTTGGACGAGAGGATGAGAAAAACCCTCATGCTAGCTGCTAGACTGGTTAGGACAGTTAGTTTATAGCCTTTGGTTGACTGTCATAATGAAAATGCAAATTTTTGCTTGCACAGAACAGACTTAACTGGAAACTGGAAAAATTGAGCATCTGAGTCCTCAGAGGGTCTTTTGGTACATCCAAACACTGAAGAAGACTTTTTTAGGTGACCAAAACATTGCAATTCACTTTTAAAAGCTGACATAGCGACAGCTACGGCTACACCTAAACTCTCTGAATCTGGGGTTACACCCTGGCTACATTACCTAATTGGCGTTGTTGCTGTAGTAGCAACTTATAAATGGCCAGCACCCACTGTCACTCAAAGCTACCATGCCCTCAATTACACACAACTTTAAGCCTTAATAACATTTCAACAAGTGAGTCATATAAAAATTCACCTCCCATACAGTTGTTATGAACGGGGACATTTTCTATAGAGACCAAAACCATTTTTGTACCAGGATTTGATTATGTTTATTTCTGCTGTAAACATGGGCACTTTAACATGGGTGTCTATGGGCATCAACTCACTCTTGGAGCCAACCTCAAGTGGCCATTCGAGGAACTGCAGTTTTCCACACTGGCTTAATTTTTTAGCCCCAAAAGTTGCCGCTTAAAAAAACACACATGCACTCGGTGGCTACATTAAAAAAAGAAGACGCCAACAGCGACAGGAACACACACACACTCATGACACAAACGTACACACAGTGGATCGAATTAATTGAGGTAATACTTGAGATGAATTGATGTGGTCGAGGCCTGATGGGGATTTCACATGTGTGTGTGTAAACTCAGATAATAAGCCAGCTGTTAAACTGTTACAATGACCAGATTCATACACACACGGACACACAGTCTGCCAAAAGTTAAGCTATAACAGAGACAATATGTGCAATAAAGCACCATTAAATAAAGAATGAAGCTTTAAAGGGACATTAAAAGAATACCTAGTCTGTTGTATTTCAGTCCCACCATGTCATGTGTCAGACTGACATGTGTGTCTGTGTTTTTGTGTGTGATGTATGAGTGGCTGTCGGGTGTATGAACTTTGGTGCCGTGTTTGTTTTCTGATAACGTCACACACCCTTTACAGCAAGAGCACTAAAATAATATCACTAGTGTGTGTGTGTGTGTGTGTGTGTGTGTGTGTGTGTGTGTGCGTGTGTGCATGTACGGTATGTGTGCAGGAGTGTAGGCTTATTAAATTTTGTTGGATTTGTATGGTAGGATGGATGGCTGTCATGCACTCATATTCTGCTGAGATGCTCACACAGCTTGTGTGATGATGATGCGATTTGTAAGGAGGATTTGCATTTTGCTTGAGATATCAACGGTTTGTTTTGGTGATAACTCTCACTCCTGTGCTGTTTTCTTGTTGAATTGGCCCCTAAACCTACATTTGGTGTCAGTATGTAAAAAAAGACATGGTTAGGGCCTGCTTATGGTGCAGGGGGGCTCATGTATTTTCCCCCAGTCTCTTGTAGCTTCAGAAAGGGTCAAAATTGAATAGATAAATAAGTAAATAAAACAAAGTCACAACCAACCCCCACCCCCTCCCTTGATAAGAACAGTCCCCAGTCAAAAGATTTTTCATTTTTTGTCATGGATGAACTTCTGAGCTGGTTGGTTCTGATGACTCTGTTTAGAGAAATGCCCCTGGGCCATTCTTAAAGAAGCATATACATGTGTAGTACAATGTGTTTTTTTTAATTTTGCTGTAGGTTTGGTTGAGAATGATTTGAATTCTGCCTATATTTCTGATATTGGGAGATAATAAAGGTTTCAAGAAAAGTACATGTGGTGAGTGGTTTTCTCCTTAAAATTAGTTGGTCTGGTAAGTGGTTCAGAGATTCACAGGTTTATTACACTAACCTTTAGTAACGCGTAGTGTCTCTTCAAATTACCAAGATTGAGCTCTGCTTTAATGGTCAGAAGACTCACCACTTACCTTTCAGTGCACCCTCAAACACGTGTACATTTTGTTGATTGGATTTTGTTATAAATGACAACACCTCATACACATGTAACACCATATTAAGGCTGATGCAGTTTAACAGTTTAAATAACAACCTCTATAAAATTTAGCAACCTGTATTTTTTTTTTTTACTTCTGTGACCTTTGAATATGATGTTTTATTGCTTTTTTAAACACAACCAATCCCTTATTACATAAACAACTCGCCTCTCTACAACGCCCTGGTACGCTCAGACCATAATCACTGCAGCCTCCTCTGTCGTCAACCTCCGCTCTGGCCAGTGATCATGCTGCCAAAGAGCAATCAATCACATCTTAGGCGATGGCCCATGCACCTGAGAATTTGCATACCATTAGCTGTGTGCACCTCGGGTTTTGGAACTTATGCCGATGTGAAAAGTATCAGTCTATTGGGGCAACATTTGAGAAAAGACATCAGAAGCACATTTTATCAAGTGGAGTGAGAAAACGCCTGCAGATAACAGGTTTGGCATTGGAGTTATTTAAGTTCTTAAAATATCTATAACAACTGTCAATTTTCTGGAAATTGGTTTGCTCACAAAACCTCTAGGGCTTTGTTTCAAGGTCTGTTCTCTCCTCAATATTTAGTTTTTTGTTCTCATTATTCAGTCATCACGAGAAAAAATGTATCCTATATATTACTAAAAAAACAATCACTACTTCACAGAGATTGCATTGGATATCATTTATTTGTGTATTTAAAATCACAGATGAGACTACACACTTACACTTGGGAAAAGTCTTCAAAAGTTTTTTCATTAATCTGACTTTATGTTAATATAAATGTGAATCAAAAAGCAAAGCTGCATCTGTCTGCTGTCCAGTCGCCACAAGAAAATGTTAGCATTGTATGTGTCATTACGTTACATTTGCACATTTTATACATATCGTATCAGCATTTCTAAATTGATGTGGTATTGGAAGGTGGATGGATGGTGGATGGCGTGACACCTATGGTGAGCTGCCTGCCAAGCTGCAGATCACTGTTTGAAACCAACAAACAACAAAAGTGGTTGTTTTTTAGCTTTTTAGGCACCAAACTTGGGTATTATCTAATGACCTGTTGCTGTTTTTTTGGCGGGGATAGTGCCAAAAAAAGTGCCACCAAAACTGGGTATATTCCAAAACATGATCTTTTCCTAACCACAACAAAGTGTTTTCGTTGTTGTCAGGTTTTTGGGTTGTTGTTTTTTTGCCTAAAGGTAACCACATTAACCAAAGTGTAAAGTAAAGTTCCAACATAGCCGTGAAATAATAATGTGCAAATGTAACATATCTGTGGCAGAAACATACAATGCCAAGATTTTTTTCTGGCATTTGCAATCACCAGAAAACATGTCGGCATTGTACTGTCTGTAAACCTACTTTCTCATGTCATATCTTGTACTTCACAGTTCCACTTCCAGTCAGGGCATGTGTCCATATAGTGTTTTTTTTTTTTTTCTGAGCATCTTTAGTTCCTTTAGCTACTGTCTATCCCAAACTGTATCATATGTTGATCAGGAACCACCACAACAAAGAAAAAAAAGCCCAATTATGGGAGCAGATCAGACAGACACTTAATGTTGGTGGTGAGTGTTGTGCCTTTATCACCATACATGTTGTATGCTTGTTGTTAACTTTGTAGTCAACCTTCTGTTAATGTAGTGTTACATTAGCTACCTAGCTAACGTTAATGTGAAGATATTGTTGTCATAGAAGCAAAACCCATGTGCAGTGCGCCATTAAGAGCTAGGAGTGTTCTGGGATGAAGCATGCCAGCACGTGCCGCTGCTTTTCTGCCCAAGAAAGACACTATGTGGACACATGCCCCTAGACATCAAACTACAACTAATTGTCACTACAAAATTATACCTAAATCATGTTTCTTTCCATAGGCCTACAGGATGAATAACACTACTCTTGGAAACACCTCCATGCTTTTCAGCAATGTAATAATGATACCCAATATGGTCAGCCCAATCCTCCGATTCCCTGTCAATATCTACATCCTGCAGCTGATAATATCAAGACACTTGATCACATCGGAGTTCTACGCTCTCAATGAGGCGATTTTTGAAATCATCATCTGCCTCTATGACTGTTTCAGAGTGGCTACATACATTCTTCCGAAGCCATATTTGATAAAAATCAGAAGGTTTTTTCTGGGATTCATAATCGCGGGTCGTCCATGTCTTCTGGCATTGATTTGTGTGGAGCGCTATCTAGCTGTAGTTAAACCTATGGTTTTCTTGAAGCTAAAGCCACTGAAGTACAAACTGGCCTTGTCTGGGATAATCTGGTTGTGGACACTGATTTTTTGCACAGGAACTATCCTAGTGCCTTCAGTATTTTTTAAAGCTGCTATAGGGCAGGTCATCGCATGTTGTTCGGTGAAGCTTTACTGTTGTATTACTACTCTTCTAGTCCTAAAAAAGCCTGGTCCAGGAGAAGGGATGAGGCAGAGAGCGGGGATGAGCAACATAAAACTGAAGGCTTTTAGGATAATATTGATCATCACTGTGTCAGTTATCCTCATGCATTTCCCCTATGTGACTGTTCTTCTTTTGAAAGATCACTTGACAAATCAACAGTTTCTGAACATCATCAGTGGGTGCTACCTCTGCACTGCATTTACAGGGTTGGTCGAGGCTTCACTGTTTCTCCAAAGGTTCGGCAAACTGCCTTTCATCAAGTGGCCATAAAACGTAAGTTAGAATATTGAACCTGATGCAGTCTCAATCATTACACAGTCAGATTTACTGCATCTCAGCCTGTGCATTTATGCAAAACTGCAGTTTCTGCGACAAACAATCAAATCCTGACTTAAGTTCATGGACTTTTGTGTGTTTGCATATCATTTGCAAAAGGGTTTACATCAGCACTCCAGTTTCAAACAGCTGAGAAACCCACTGGAACAGATGGAGCATCTTTTCAGAAAACACTAGGGTTGTGCTGGTACCAAAGTAATATGCTACAAAAGTAAAATGTCAATTTAGATTGGAGAGTGCTCAATCTCTCTGCCAAAATCATCTCTGTTTGTCCATATTTTTGCAACCAAAGTACAATCAAGAATCCAGATTTTTCCCTGGTAAGTGAAACACTACAGTTTTCCTTTTTTGGAGGGGTTATGATTTCATCCTCCAACTTTATGGTAATTTAGCAGTTAATTTGTTGATCATTTTAATTTCATTTACAGAATGTAAAGTCAAACTGCATTTCTGACTGGCTGATGCCAAAATAAAAACAAAGTTGCCTGTGGCATGCCCTTTTAATGTTTTATCAGTTGGGCTGGCTAGTAGCAACTTAGTTTTCACTAGTGTAAATGAAATTTCAACATGTCAAAATGTCATTTTGACATGTTGTTTGAAAGTGTTTGAAGTGTTTATTTAAATATCTGTAGAGCAGTTGTGACATATTGTTTGATATGTTGTTGACTTATTTTCACATGTAGAAATTACCTTTTGACGACTCAAAAGGCTTAAATTATAGATTTTTTTT
>JAPZEB010000020.1:10265843-10279836 GCA_029783705.1 Chaetodon striatus | reverse complement strand
CAAATTGTTTCCTGTTCTCCAAATGGCTTCTCACCCGGTTTAGCACAATTCCCATGATTCCATACTGTTCCAGTTTATTGATTAATATGTCATAGTTTATGGTATCAAATGCTTTTTTTAAATCAATGAAAACTCCAACTGTGAATTTTTTACTGTCTATGGAATTTGTGATTTCTTCAATGAGTTCAGTCAATGCTAGTGATGTTGACCGGTTAGTTCTGAATCCATATTGACTGTCAGAGAGTTTGAGACACACCTAGTGTGTTTGTTTTTGAAGCAGGAAGAAATTGAGGAAAGAGGCAACATAAAAAAGTACATGTTCTTTTTTACATTTGGCCTTAGTCTTACAATATAGAAAAACAGTAACAGACTTATGTAGGCTCCCCCACGAGACCTGGAAAACCGTTTTTGTGTTGACTGGATATGCAACGTTTTTCTGTTGCATTTGTTTTCATGGTTGATATATTTTTGACTTTTCATCATATCTGCATTTGCAGCATGTTCACAGTTAAAGTATGTGTTTCTGTTTTCTGCAGCATGTTTTTCCATTTGCAGCATGATTCCATTGTTGGATTTGTTTTGGATTTTCGTGTGTGTAAAAAATATAATCAAAATGTATTCATATTGTGTCTCCATTTCTATGAAAATACTTGGGTTCTGACTAATGACAGAAGAATAATTAGTAATGTCAGTAGACTCCGATGTAATGAAGCCTGGTTTATGACTTCGGCACATAGGCCAAACCTAAGTAATGACCTAGAAACAGAGATTTCTAGTCCCCGTTCAATCAGCCAGCCAACTTGAGCTAATGTTGATGCTTTGCAGAGATTGTGGGATTTCCCAAACTGAACAAATACCACACACATAAACCCCAAACTGCCTTGCTAGCTCAATCTTGTTTTAAGATATCTGCTGAAAATAAATACATTATGTAAGGACAGATTTCACTTCACATGTAAGCTATTTTTAAGACATGGAGGTGCCATCAACTCACCGGCACAGGTGATGTGATCAAAACATTCCCAATAACAGTTAACTCCAGAGTGTGGTAAAGTACAAAAGACAAAATTTATTGATAATAGTTGGATGTAATTATTTTCAAAATTTACATTTTTCCATATTTGTTGGCATCTAGCCTCAAAAACATTTTCACCATGGTCACAAAACTGTTTGCTCTGTGGGTTGCTGCACACAAGGGAGACATGCACCTGTATTTATGGGGTGGTCTAGTAGCAATTGAACATCCCCATAAATTATATATATATATTTTTTTTTAAAGTTGATTTATTTAAAAATATAGGACTTATTTATATCATTTTGTATCAATATTGTAGTCCACTGCTTTGACTCAGCTCTGGAAGTTACAGTGTTACCATGGAACAGTAGTATTTTTAGTGATGAGGACAGTGTGTGGTCATGTTGATTTTATCACGTTCTAATTGTCTAATTGACCTGTCGGAATGTGTGGTTGGATCTACTTGTTTCATTTCTAAAGGTGCAACACTTTTCTCCAAATGGAAATGTTTGAGGCTGTTGGAGCACATTTGCCCTAATGGTATGAAGGCATTGTGGGAATGACTGTCCAAATGTCTGTCCCCATGTATGACCATGTCTCGTCTCTCTTTATGAAGGTAGGACTTTGATGAGGAGCTATAAAAACTTTTAACTTTATACATGGTTAGACAACACGTCACAAAAGCTAATGTAGTACATTTCAAGTGCACCCTGGATATATAACGTCATTGTATTGTGCCTCAGCACTGTTAAAATTGTATTAATAGCACACACTTCCATTTGTGGTGAATGTCTTTTCAGTTTTGGGCACTGTGGTTATTGCACATCAGAGGTAACTGTAAAAACTGTTGAAACTTTCTCAGCAATGTGGATTTCTTCTGTGGATAAAGTGTGCTGGCCAAATGCGTCTTTGTGTTTAAATATTCCTTCTGTTTCTGTCACTGACCTGTTTGTAACCTCTCCGTCTCCAACACTTATTCACTTTGGAGAGCATTGATTACTGTACTGCTGATTCATTGTGGACGCCCTACACCACAGTGACGTAGGTAGCTGTTAACATCACACACAATCCCACTGACATAGAGACAGGCTCAACAATAGATATAGCCCAATCACCACTGCGTATTCTCCTTCATCGCCTTTCTTTCATCCATCTGACATCACGGGTCAGCAGCTGTCTCTCGCATGCAGAGAAAAATCATGCAAAGATTATGCTGCCATTAATGTTGGGGGATATTTCGTCCCTTTCCAGCAGCATGTATCACCTAATCCACGTGTAATTCATCCCTGATGAATACAAGCTCCTGATCTTCTCATTTGGTTTTACTTTGCGTTTTGGCTTCATCCCTCACTGATAAATTTTGTTTCTTGTTGCTCCATAAGTCTAATTTCCTGGAAGGAAAATGCCCTAATATTCAGCTTTTTAAAAGTATTTGCTGAGCTCTTGGCTTGTGTCTGTGTGTGAGAGCTTGCATGCGGGGGTTTGTTCTTATGTGCAGATGCATGTATTAAATTTGTCTGAGAGTGCAGGAGAATCTGACAGGACCTGTTTGTGTGTGTGTGAGTGTGTGATCCAATGTCCATTTTGCATGTGTGCACACTTTCATGCTGTGTGTGTGTATCTGTCGTGCTTTAATGCCTGCCCTTGTGTGTGTGTGTTAGAGAGTGTGTGATGTCAGGCTGATATGTGGTTTACATTAGTTCTGTTTGATGTCTCCATCAGAGGCCTCTCTCCTCCTACTTCAACACTACTGTTTGATCTGCACCAATCTGGTCCTGATCACTCTGCCTTTGTTTACTTTCAAAGACACTTTTCATTTCTCCTTGTTTCTCTAACCCCCGCTCACCCACTCTCCCTGTCACTCTTGCTCTGTGTGTGTGTGTGTGTGTGTGTGTGTGTGTGAGGGTGTGTGTGTGTGTGTGTGCGTGTGTGCGTGTACAGGTTTGAATGTCTTTTGTTCTCCCAGCAGATGTGTGTCAGAATAAAATGCAGAAAAGTCAAGGGTGTTTTACATCTGTAAGTCTGCCCTGTGCTCTGGGTTTCATTTCATTTTATATTTTTTCCCAGGAATTTCCTTTTTATTAAATTTGAGCAAAAACATCAATTCTGCTCTTGACATTTTTCGTGAGGTCTTGATTAGAGATTATGATTATGATTTGAAGGCAAACACTCGCTCGAGTTGAAGTCCAAGTGTGGATACATACTTTAATCCCCTGCTTAATCAAATGTTAGGAGGGCAAGTGTCCAGAGTCCATACAGCATGAGTCTCCCTCCCACCGCCTGTGATTCAGTCCACAGAGGACAGACAAAGACCAGTGTGCTAATGTCTGTCCATGCCCGGCTTTGAGTTGAGTTTTTATGGATTACAGTATTTTTCTCTCGTAGTTTGTATTAAGGTCCAGTGTGTAGGATTAAAGGGGACATATTGGCAGAAATGAAATATAATATAAGAAGTATGTTTTCTTTAGTTTATAATCACCTGAAAATAAGAATCACTGTGTTTTTATGAAGCAGCTTATAGCTATATAGTGAGGGATCCTCACCCACTGAGATCGGCATGTTGCACTACCATGTTTCTACATTGGCCCAGACTGGACAAACCAAACACTGGGTAGTTGGGGTCATTCCCTTTTCTTTTTTTTTTTTCTTATCCATCCCCCCAGCCTAGCTGGACTGCTTGACACTTCTGTAGCATTGTATTGGGCTTAAGTTTTTCATGCTTTGAGCTGAATCAAAGCATGAAAATTACAAGTTTATCTTAATTAAGTGTAAGCTTGAGGACAGGTAATGCAGTGGTGGTGTAGAGAAAGCACCATATTTTGCAAGAAACTGAAGGTTAACTGAAGTTAAAAGCACTAAAGTTGAAGTTTATGTAAGAGCACCATGTGATTTGCTTTGTCTCTGCAAGAAAATCCACAGATTGCATCTATTTCATAAAAATGAACTGATGTGGGTCTTAAGTGCTGTTATTTATGGTCATGTGGCCAGACTTGAGAGATCTTAAAGTGGACTCAAGACATGTTCAGGGATTACATCTGCCATCAGGCCCTAACACCTGCAGATCCCCTACAAGGATCTGGCATGCATGGATATAGGTCTATCTTCTCATGTTTACTTTGCCTTTTTCAGCACATCTCTTCATCTTCCTCAAACCTCCGTGCTCATCTCCCCACCTCCCCTCCTTCTTGGAGAGTTTTATGTGAGAGTTACATGTCTAAGACCCATTAATACTGACAGCTGAAGACACATAGTGAAATTCCTCCTCCTGACACAGAGTAATTCAATGCTCCTAATCATTTATCTTCCAATAACGTCTTTGTTTTTTCCACCTAACTCTGCTGGATGCTCCATGCCTCACGTCGATAGACAGGAGATATTACAAAGAGTGCGGATGGTGCAACAGAGGGAAAAGATATAAAGTGGATGAGAGAATGAAGACAACCTGCAGACAAAAAGCCAACAGAGCGCTTAATTTAGAAAACTGTGAGACGCTGAGCACTGTTTACATAGTTGTAATCATGCAAGCGTGTTCAGGAGCTCATACATGAAGTGGGCCGATGACATGAACATGTACACATTACCGACTCCTCTCTGTTTTCCCCTGATTACATGTGTTGGCACCATGGCGACCGTAACAAATAATTGTTGTTTACGAGGGTGGACGGCTTTTGTCATGACCTCAGGTTGGGGTCAGTGTGGACTGTGTTGCCATGGTGATGCATGTGTGTGTGGAGCGCACACGTTTTAATTCAACCTACTTTTTCCGACTTTTCAAACTGTTGGATTCCTGTGTGATGAAAATATTTCTTTACAGTCCTTAAAATGGAATTCTTTCCATCTGTGACAGTATCTATGTGGTACAAATGAAGCAATCAGTGCGTAATTAAGTAATTCTTCTGAGTCAGGCTTTACACTTCTTAGATGTTTAAATCATCACTGTCAATCATCTTACCACATTTCTGTAATGAAAACCACACAGTGGAGGAGTGAGTGCTGATTAAATTGGATATAATTAGGTCACAGGAGTTTGAGATAATAAAAGTCAGTGTTGCTCTGCTGTCGTCCCGTGTGCTCAGGATCCTGTGGGACTCAAACAGGCCTGTTAAACTTTATTAGAGTGAACAGGCTTCCTGAGTCCACAGCACTCTGGGCCTGGGAGAAAGAGACCATAAACACAACAACAACGGCCTATTGTCTCTGAGAGTGGAGGAATGAATGGATGACAGGATGGATGGATGAATGAATGGTCTGTTCTCCGCACCTCTTAGAGATAACAGATAGTGTGGTGATGCATAGAATTTTTTATTCAGAAAGGGTGAGGTTTAAGGTAAGGTTTGATAATATATGAAGTTTTTGCAGTTTTCAGCTGCAGATGTTAGACTCACAACCTCACTTCACAACTGTTGCTAAGTAACTTGAGATTTAACGTCAGCGGGCTTTCAATACGTTGATGGTGACAGTATTGCAGAGAACATACTTAACATTGATCACTTAGTGGATCTCAACAAGGGCACATAAAGGTTTTAATTGACTGTTATCATGGACATGAAAGTGTGAGATCAAGAAGCACTGCTGGTAATGATGAACTTTGGTGGTATAAATCTTTTACAATAGATCTAAAGCTACTAAACTCCTGCAGCTCTTTAGTTACTCACTGCAGGATCCAAATATCTCCCTAGCAACCCAGTGTGAGTCCCTGACTAAATGAAGCTTCATAGTTTCCACAACTATCTTTAGCAATGAATTGAAAAAAGCCTCCCACCTCCTCCGAGATTCACGAAACTGAACCAATTAAAGGACACTCTGCATGGATTCTTAAGTATTTAGGGGACCCTGTTCATCTATTAACAGTTGAGGAAATAGTCATAATAGCAGCTTTGCCTCTAATCTTGGGACTCTGACACAAGAAGGACAACAGCATTAGTCGTTTCAGTAAGCTCCTCAAGACAACAAGTGTTTAAACTGAAGGCACAAAGCTCTCTAGCAGCCGTAGTAATTACGTTTGGCGCGACAAAGTCAGTGTAGGCAGGAGCTTCAGAGCAAATGAACAGATCAACAGAACATCAGACTTTAACACTGGAGTTCATTTTCCATTTCCAAATGACAGTCAGTTAGTTCCCTTATCTTAACCATGCGTTTTTTATTGTCACCATGATGAGGATGGTCCCCTAATCTTAATGAAGCAGGCACCGTAACCCAAACAACATTTTCATGAACCTAACCAAGTTGTTTTAGTGCATAAACCTAACCAAACTTGAACCATTTTTACTGTTCAACAGTGATTTGCAGTGATTTTGGAAGACACTTAAAACCATCCCTGCTGCCTCTATTGTCCCCGACTGGCACCTACTGGCCCCTGCATATCCGGATATTTTTCTGTGTTGTTCTAGAAGGCATGGAACAAACGATGCATGGTGTAAAATTTGGCATGTTATTTGTTTATTTGTCTTTATGTGATGTTTGTTATATCTTTACTGACTAGTTACATAAACAGAGGACAGTGCTGTAGGTGAGGTAAGTGGTGGGTGTGGGCCACTGTGGGATGCTGCGAGGTGGAGATGAAGACTTGCCCTGTCAGGACTGGTTGTCTGAGGTCGCCTTCAGTTAGTCATCACATTTATCAAAAAAGCATCTTTGTTTTCATGATGTCACAGCCCAGTCTAAATAAATGTCCACCCCTGATTAAAAGCATGAAATGATTTTTCACAGGAACTGGAAGTACATTCATAAATACAGAAAACATCAGTTAAAAGTGACTCATCACACAGAGTTGTACATGATGTGGTAGTGAGCCACCCGACAGGATCTGGCTTGCGGTGTCTGTGGGCTGTAACAACATCACTGTGTGATCACTGTCCTGATTAGCTGCTGCATCTATCACTGAGTGTTTAGACGGGACGAAGAGCCCTGCTGATGGACAAGAGTTCACTCCCCGGTGCAGGTGCTGAAGGGGTGGGAACATGTGCAACACACACACACACACATTACTATTACCCCGCACTACTACTGCATGAATACCACTACACAAAGTTGTAATCAGTGAAATGTTTATTTTTGGCAACGTTATGAATGATTAACAGTCACTGTGCTGCCAGTAGTGTGATGTCTTTTCCCTCTGAGTTTCTGTCGATGAAGTTTAGGTTTCTGTAGGTGTTGCCATGTACTTTGTCTCATCAGTCAGGGTGGCTCTCAGTACCCAGCATGCAATGTTTTTTAACTCACGTGGCTCTTTGGGCTCCTTTCACCCTCCCTCCATGTATTCTTTCTCCCCTCATTTGGTTTACAAATCGTGTGATTGGTCTATATGTTTTAAATACTGTGTTTTACGGCCGTGTTTCACTCCCACAGTGTCAAAATACTCCGCTTGAGCAGTGTTTCCATGCTGCTATAATGATGGCGGGAGCACCTCTTGGTGTCTATATGAGATGAGCTTTCTACCAACTCCAATGTAAACCCATCCATGGCGTTATTAAAAGTTGAGTGCAATGGATATAGTATAAAGAGCATGAAAGTTCACTTAGAAGTGCATGGGAGAGGAGGAGGATGGGTCCAACATGCACAGGACACAACTTTGTGTTTCCTAGGCTAGTGAAGGCATGACCCTCCCTACTCTCCCTCTGACTGCCTGGTCATTGCCTTCATTGGTTGTGTTGGTTAGATTTTTGCAAGAGGAGCGGGACTGATTAGGGTTATGGTAGGAATATCAGTCAATCAGAGGAAGAATGAGGCAGAGTGGGGCGAGTCATGCCTTTGCCATCCTAGGAGATGCAAATTTGCACACAGGACTTTGACATAAGAGACCTATGTTCGTGTCCCATGATAGAATGAAAGTCAACTTCAATTTATTTGGTCATGGGAGTCATTAGTCACTCGTTAGTCATGTGAGTGGTTACCCTAACCAAGTAGTTAGTCATGAGTGAACTCATGTGACTCACCGGCGACCCCTTCTACAATGCAAAGGTCTGCCCCTGGTGTCATTCAGGCTGTTCTTATGCACTCTTCGTACATTTTCTTACAAACAGTAATGCACCAAAATTCGTACATATCCCACTAAATCATGAGCCACTAATTTGTGCACAACCCACATATTTTAGAAGGCTGTGATCATATGACCAATGCGCTGACAGGAGTAAAGAAGAACACTGTCCTGGGTGGTCGCTATAAGGAGGCAGGTTGTGGTGGTGGATGTGTCACAAAGCACAGGACTTTCCTTTAAGACTCAGGACACTGGTGTTCAGAACCATGTAAACTTTGCACGAACTTTATCAATTTAAGTCATTTTAAGTTACGTCATCACTGTGTTTCTAATCCCTAAACCTAACCACAGCAACTTTACTTGCCTAAACCTAATCCCCATATCTTTATGTTAATTACGTAACTTTACATTAAGGACGTGAAGTCGTTTGCGGTGCCCAAATTAGTAGGATATCATATGAGCTGTTGTATGAGTTGTGTCATCATAATAATGCTGGGGCCTTCTGCCCAAGCATCAAAACATGACAATTAGGGATGAGATCATGTCATGTTTGTCTATAAAAGAAAAACACGGTCACCATTGTTTAGTTTATCTCTATGGAGGACTTCCATCGCCATGCAAGGAAAAAAGCTGACTGTTTTCCTACTACTCATCTCGACCCTTCTCATGATTTTTTTACATCCAAAGAGGAGGTATTGTAAAATGGTTATTGTTAAAGTTTTCAAGAGTGACATTGATTTTATGAAGATGTTACAGATGATTATTTCAGGAGACTTTCCTCAGTGTCAGTCTTCAGAGCAATAAGCTTTGTGCACTCAGCGCGCAGCAGCAGCAGGTGGAGATCTGTGTGTCTGCAGCCTTTTTGGAGCTGATGACTCTCCAGAGCTTCAGACTGATGGCTCCACTCACTCTCCCTGATCTGGGAATAATCATTTCCTGTGATTTGGGAATATTGTGTCATAGACATTACACTCTGTCTTTGTTAATTAATCAAAGACTATGTTGTGGGGGATTTTGTCTGTGTGTGTGTTTGTGTGTGTGTGTGTGTGTGTGTGTGTGTGTGTGTATGTGTTTGTGTTTGTGTGTTTGTGTGCCTGAGAGACGTGGAAGTTGTTTGCTCCTGATACGTGCGAGGTGTTCGTTTTTTTTAAGTTTGTTTTGGTCTTGTCTCCTCCTCCATCTTTCTTTCCCCGTCTGTCTGTCTCTCTTTTCTGTCCTTTCTATCTTTCTGTCTCTCCGTGTTTCTCTCTCTTAATTGTTTCCAGAGTGTTTGTTTGGAAATTTGTTGAGTTCTCCATCACACGCAACCAGGATCTCAGCCAAGGCATTCCCCTCTGTACACACACACACTTACACACACTTGCACACTGAAAATACCACATTAAATCCTTCAATTCCACCCTTGTGATGTCTTCACCGTGTCATCGTGTGTGTGTGTGTGTGTGTGTGTGTGTGTGTGTGTGTGTGTGTGTGTGTGTGCATGTTGCTGCATGTTTGCATTAGACATGTATATGAAGGGGAACATCAAGATTCCTAATTCAGAATGTATATAATTAGGCAGGATTTGCTCTGACAGTGCACACACTCACACACACACTCCACTCGCTGATGTTTGTATTTGCGTTGTCATGGCGATGCCACTTGCCTTTGCTGTCTCGGCAACAACAGCGAGAAAGGTGAGAGCACCACCCTTCCCTTTCCTCTTCTCACACTGTGAGAGGAGCAAAGTGGGTGAGTTGAGCTCTGGCCATGTATTTTTCTCTTCATTTCCCCTTCTTTATCTCCCCACATTTTCATTCTACCTCCCTTTTCTCTGACTCAGGATCATCTCAGGAGACACCTTTAGACTCTTTCTCCCTCTCATCCTCCCATAACCACACAGAGAAAAAAATATTGGGATTTCTTTCATTTACATTCCTTACCAACTGTGCACTTCCTTCCCTTCTCTCATCATGTTTCACTGAGGCAATAGGTCAATAGGTCGCATCATATACTCTCAGCAGGAACTCAATTTCCCATCATCCACTTCATGCTGAGCTGAACCTCTCCTCATGCTGCGGCAGGATAAAAGCTCAGGAGCGAGAGATGAGATCTGACAGATGAGGAAAGAGACATAAAAAGGAACTGGGTGAGACATATGGATGAGAGGTATGAAGAGGGATGCAGGGAATGGAGGTGGAGATGGAGAGGTTGGAGAACAGGGAGGGAGGAGTGTGAGGGAAGGGAGGGACTGTAAGGTGCTTTCCCAATTCTAGTCTTGAATTCATTGTTTGAAAAACATGTGGTCTGAATTTATTTTGAGGAGAAAGAAGGACAAGATCACACAGTAGTGCTTCACGCAGATGCACACACACACGCACACACACACACACACGCTACTTATAGCAGTCTATGAAGTCACGTCCCGCTTCCAGTGGGAACAGACAAAATTCAGCAGCAAATACAAACCAGTGATGTGAATGCGAAGGGCAATTGTTATTAACTCTGTGTGTGTGTGTGTGTGTGTGTGTGTGTGTGTGTTAACAATTTTAGCACGAAAACAAATTGCTTTATAAACGCACACAGAATGTTTCAACTAAACTCATGTGAACTCTGTTAAAAGTTCTTTAAACCACAAATCTGTGAAAAAAAAGTGAAGCTGAAGTGTCTCTGATGAATCAGCCAATCAGCCGTTCCCCTGTAATGAGGCTGTCAGGTAGAGCCCTCTGATAGGCCGAGACATGGTTGTTTTGGAAAGCTAATTGGTTAATGGGGCTTTTCCCAGATCTTTCATCACCCTGCGGTCCTCATCTGGTTTCAATTGAGAAATGAACCGCTGCCTCGACTTCTCGCCTCTTTCCCTCTGTTTCCCTCCATCTCTCTTTCTTTCTTACTCTTCTATCTCCATCTCTCTATCTTTTTGCTGTGTTCGTCATCGTCTTGTTTGGCTTGCTTAAACAAAAGGGAAAACCCGGGAGTTATGGCATTCGTGATGAGAAAATTGTGTATCCACTGAGGTTTCATTAAAAAACACAAAAACACACACTCCCTTGCTCTGAATGTGCTATTGTACCCAAATGTGCATCATTTGTTATATGGGAGGATCCCAGTTATTTAATACTTTGTTTAATTACATTACATTGCATACTTAAGCTATTGCTTTAAACTGTCAGTAAATTGTTATTTTTAGGGTTTCCTTTCCGAACTCCAGTTCTGCTCCTTGAACAAACATCCCTCTGACTTACTGAAAATCACAGGTATGCTATCTTATATAACCTGACCAACTCATTTAACCTGATTTTGTCATTGTAGAAGTATGAAGTTTCACCTTATTTTTATCTTTGACTTTTTATATTTGCAGCCTTCCCACTTTGTATTGCAACTGCTGCACTGCTATTTTCCCTCAGGATAAATAAAGTTTGATCTTGTTGTATAAATCATTGTCACAGGTAGTTGGCATTTCTGACAAGTTTCATAGCGTCTAAGCCTGTGACATGTTCACTGACACCCTGTAAATCTCATTGACATTAATAAATACTAACATGCCACCCAATTTGTTACAGTATGAAACTTACAGGCTGTTTACACCTGGTATTTTCACACATCTTAGGTGAGTCAATTACAAGTGGACAGTCTTATGTCTGTTTACACCTGGCATTAGAATGTATCTACACATGCATGAGTGACCACTAATGATCGGATCTTACTTTCCCGCTCTACATGCGATTAAAAACGTACATCATTTCTGTTTGCAAAGACCCAGTGTGTTGTTGTTTTTAATCGGTGGGAGGTGGTGTTGTACACTCACTGATGAGAGCTCACACACACAGTGACAGGGCAGACCGTTAGCATCACGTGGCTCTTACCTAACGATTGTTAATGGGTTTAATGAGTTGGGCCGTGTCAGTGTTTTTGTGAGTTTGATGGGACTGCTTCACAGCTGCTGCTGTGTTGGCTTCTGCTAACCAGGCAGACATTGAACTGACCATTTGCCTTGAGGAGAGCAGCTGCAGGGGCGGTTCTTCAGCACTTCTACTAGCGGAAAGTCAAAAGCAAGGACGTCACCTGAGTAGGCGGTCCTTCAATGTGGCCCCCGAACACATTAGTGTTCACACTGCTGAAAGAATGTGGCCATATGCAGCCCAGACTCCCTCCAACTGTGGTCTGAGTGATGGGATCTCAAAATGCATTGAGGATGTATTGAGTGTATTCACACCCGCACATGGAGTTTTCCTCTTGTTATCCAGTCACGCGGGATGCCTCTTGTATGTTTTCATTAACAACTGGCAGTTTATAGATGTCTTTTTTTGCTGCAGATGCTGTTGTATTCTCAGCCAGTTGTGACTGGAATGTTGAATCTTGAAGACTGATGTATGTATGTGATGGAGCAGATTTTCAAAACGGTTTGCAGATAACCTGATATAACAGTAATGCATTTATTCATCAGAATCCCTCATCTGCCCAACAACTAGTGTTTTGTATCGTCTTATAAGGGAAAAATTTTCTTTTTCTCTGTAATATCCAGCATTTCATTGTGTGCTATAATGTAAATAAACCTCAGTTCATGTTGTCTTCGGGTTACCATAGTAACAGTCCTCTTGCTTTGTGTGGTGACATGTTTTTCTTTAAGTATGAAATATGATTTCACTTCAGAGCAAAACAACACACATTACAATTTTTGTGTAGGATGAATGAACATGTTTAAATATGTTAAAATAATACATGTTATTCAAAACCATAAAACAAAATGATATTGCCCTGACAGGTGTCCAACCTTAGCAAGACAGAACTTTAAAACCCCAAATTACACTCAGTGTTAACATTTCTTAACATTAAATGCCAATTACAAACAAAGAAAACTACAATAGGGAATGGCAGCTATGATACAGTTATTGTTGCCATGTGGAACATTTTTCAAATTTTGAAACCTGCATTTATATATATCCATGTTTACAAGCTAGCAGTCTTGTTCCTCACTGCCTTTGTTGGTGCGGAGCACAATATTACTGAAAATGTAGATCAGTGGTATAGTTTGAAGCTTTTGGCAGGGCTGTGCATTGTGACGTTTGAGACAAACAAAACTGAGAATTCACCTATAAAAAAAAATGTCTCCTTTCATGAGAGCAGATATATATTCACTTCTCTGTCATCAGGACGACCACGCCCCCTTTTGGGTGAGCGTTGTGAGCATTGAACAAGCATTGTAAAAGTGCTGATGCCAAATTGGAAAAACTAGTGGCACCATGGCATATTTTGGACAACAAACACTAAAATAAAATAAAAAGTTTTATTTGCAATTGTCTTGACTTCCCTAAAGAGCAAAGGACGGTTAATGAAGAGATATGTGGCTGCAGGCCATCCACAGACAGGATGTAAATGCTAAACTGTGGGACCCCGCCAGTCAATACATGTACATCTGTGGCAAACACATCATTACAGGTTAATTAATGATGTTAAAAGCAATAGTTACAATATTAAAAGTCAAAGTATTGAATGTTATAGCTACATAGTCTACCTTATAGTTGCAGGGTGCTAGTTAGCTTACTTAAAGCCACAGTGTGTAGGAACTTCTCCCATCTAACGTTGAAACCCTATACTACATTCAAACGGATAGCACACTCTTGCGCCTCACTTTTTCAAATGCGTATTGCAACTATGGTAGCCGCTGTGTACCAAAAAGCTATGATAACATTGATGAAACCATGCATCATTAGTGTGATTTGGTACCACATAGCATCTAGCAACTTGCTAGCAAATACAACCAAATGTTCCCAAAGTGCTAAGCTAAGTGCCGTCACTTACCACCGTTGTCTATGCACTATAGGCCTACAAAGAAAACTACTGATGGAGGTAGTGGGTGTACAACCCTTACTCCATCAATCCTGCACCAACGAGGCTAGTGAGTTTTTCTACTGATATGCTGCCTGTGGTAGTGACGGTACAGCAAGCTGTAGGCTAATTTAGGCAGTAAAGCTTACCTGTCGAGAAGAAAGCAGGCAACTTCAGCGTCCCTTTTAAAACCT
>JAPZEB010000020.1:10241513-10252668 GCA_029783705.1 Chaetodon striatus | reverse complement strand
AATCTGCTCACAACAAGGTCTGTGGATTATTTTGAGTAACCAGGTCTTGATTTTTCAACCTGGTCCCACTCTGAAGTAGTGGAAATCCAGTGCTTGGTCAGTGACTTCTGACATCAGACACAGATGGAAAAAGCTGTCCTTTCACATCGGCATGATACACAGCCCATTGCTGTTATTGTGTAATGGTGCCCAGCAGTGTCGGGGGGGAAGAGGTGGGACCACAACGAAAGTTAAGATGGTGGAAGTCCGAGTGGGATGGGTGGGAGGGGTGGTGCATAGGTCCACCGAATTTTCATTGGTGTTTGCTTCCTGTAAGATTGTAAAACCAAAATCTTTTCCTTTTTCCTAAACCCAACTGCATGCATGTGTTCGCTAAACCTAATCATGTGCATTTGTTGTTGAAGGAAAAAAAAACTTCAATTTGCGATGTTGTACTGACACTAGTGTGTTTATTTTGAAAGGGACTGTATACCAACTGTATGTTTCCTGTGAAAATGGAGGTGTGTTTTGGAAACAGACAGTGTATGTAACAGGCTGAAGTTGTCAGAGACATTGCTGTTGAGTTTTTTCAAATGTTTTTTTTTTCTTTTTTTTCAGAGTGCCATCTAGTTTCGTGACATTGGAGAGAAGGCAGATATCTCTCCAGCCGATATCTCCAACACTCTGTAACTTAAACTAAAACAGTCTCCATTTGTAAATAGCACTACAAGTAAGAAGTAAGAACAATATATTTTGGGTTTTGGGGTGAACAGACCCTTTAGTTTGAGCCCCAAGCGTGGAGCAGCCAACAGCCCAAATCAGAAGACCTCAGAGACCTGGAGGAGACTTGAAGGTTCAAAAAGGTCTAAGATATAAGATTCGGCCAGCTCAATGAGTACAAGTATTTTAATTTGTGATGACATATTCCCAAAAGACGCCATGGTTTTGTTATGGCAAATTATATAAAACAATGTAACATATATACATTACTAAGAGTTATGTCTTGAGTGACAGCCCTATACTTGTCAATCACTGTGGCAGCGATTGTATGAAGAGCACATGTTGGAATAATGCATATACTATAGTAAATAATAATTGAACGTCTATGAGCAAACAAGCATCCTTAATAGCTGATTAACCTTATTTACATGTTTTTTTCACTACATGAATTTCACACCTTAAAGTAACTGTTGAGCATATGTACATCTGTATACTATTAAGAAAGATCAGCAAAATGCTGCATAATAAGTCATAATAACCTATGACTCTGTCTATCAGTAGGTTGCTACTTTGTTTTGTAGCATTTAACACTGATTGATCATCATCCAAACAAGAGGAAGAAAAAGTTTCTGAAAGTTTGACATGAGTGCTGGAAAATCTCTCTCCTGTTTGCTGAATGTGCAGTTTTAAAGAAACTCATAATTCTTCGTTTATGAAGCTGGTAGCTGCTGTACTGTTTGATAATTGAAACCGAGAAAACTCATCCTATTTATAATAGTTAAAGATAACTCAATTTGCATATGCAATGCAATTACTCGGGATATGAAAGTTGTGGAGAGCTCATCGTGTGGTCCCAGTAACAACAAATGTGTGTCCATCATGGGACAGGTGTTGTTTTATGTGTCTTACTAGTGGACACTGTCTGGAGGCAAAAGAGCAACAAATGTGTGTTAGATACAGCATTGCATTCTTTGTTCAGCCTTGTGGACATCTAAGAATCAGATGGGTTTCCCCCATTTTGTGCTCGTTAGATTTCACCGAGAAGCTCTGTCGCCTTCCCGAGGCCAGATGAAAAAAGCATCAGGTGACCGGGACACTGCAGTGAGAATGAAAGTCCCCTTCCGAGGTCAAACTGTTGCTGTTTGACTGACGGCCAGTTGGAAACCTACGCAGTGTGTGTGTGTGTGTGTGTGTGTGTGTGTGTGTGTGTGTGTGTGTGTGAGAGAGAGAGAGAGAGAGAGAGAGAGAGTTGCCGGACAGACGCAGTAGCAGACGTGCCCGCTCCCGTCTCTCTCTCCTATCACACACTCTCGGGAGCAGCGCTTTGACGCACCACGCAGAGTTGGATTATAGTATTGCGCGCTGGTCTTTCACCGGGCTTTTCCCTCCCTCACATTTCTTACACCCTTGCCACTGACCGGCAATTGATATCTGATCGGAATCAATATCTCTCCACCACGGTGACCTGTGCTGAGCTTCTTGGGGAAACCGAGCGCTGCGCTGCCTCCTCTCCGGACGCGTGTTGTGAATTAATAACCAAGACAGCCTCACCTGGAGTGTGTGTGTGTGTGTGTGTCTGTGTGTGTGTGTGTGTGTGTGTGTATGTGAGAGTGTGTGTGCGTATATGCACTAAAGTGTGTGTGAGAGTGTGTTTCTCTGGATCAGATCAAGGAGCGAGGTGTTTCACTGGCTTGGTTCCGCACATATTCCATACACAGACACACCACACACACCGGGGGGATTTGGGCACCGCATGCCGGGGACATGTGGAAGTTTGCGCCGCTGTAGCGCAGCCAGAGAGCCGGTCCACCGCCTCGTCGACCTCCCCTCTCCCTGCCCAGGGGGACCAAATTCCCGGTTCACAGCCTTCACACATCGAAACCCCTCCAAGAAGACCCAAATGTAAAATTCAGAACGAGAAATTTCAGAAACACACGTCTGAAAGGGGGAGGACAACGAAAAAGGAGGACGGCATCCCGTTGCGTGCAGAGTTTGGTGAGCTGTTTCGGGGATTTCGGGGCTTTTATTTTTTAACGCCCTTGTATTTTCTCAGTATTTTGTGGGTCTCATATTGGCCCCCCACTTGCCGCAGTGATGGTGGGAGCTCTGAGCCCCGTTGGCCCTGGCCGCTCCTCGGCGACTGCGCTGGGGCTGCTGGTGGCTGTTCTGGTATCGGTCCTGTCCGGCGGAGCGGACGGCCAGCCCTGCCCGGCCCAGTGCTCCTGCACCGGGACTACAGTGGACTGTCACGGCCAAGGGCTCCGCAGCGTGCCCAGGAACATACCCCGCAACACGGAGAGACTGTGAGTACCGAGTGGGGGAAAGCTTTAACAGCGCAGTTTGTAACCTTTCTCAAACAATTCCATCACACTTGACAGGGAAAATCACTAGAACATGATCTGTTTATGTGTCAGTGATGCTGAAGAACAAGTGTGCACTGATCTTATATTATTTGGTATTTTTAATGGTGTATTTAATAAAGCTGCGCTTTCTCTAAGGGGGTTTAAGAGTTTACAGCAATCTTATCACACTTTCTATTTGATACCCCAAATTATATAACCACCAACGTTTTATCATCATTTAATATTTCTAATTTCTAAATTGACACTCTTGTTGTTATACTTGCTTTTTCCGTCCTTTTAAACTGCATGTTGATGTGTTTTAGGAGGATTGTTTCCTTGGGGACCACATCTTAATAGCGCAGGGCTTTACATGTGACCGAAAAACTCCTCACACCTCAGGATGTGTAAATGACGGCACATTTTTGTTTTGTCATACAAACTGTAAAAACACTCGAGTTTTCGTTGCTTGTGTTTAATGGGAGGCTTCGTTATTGCTGATCGCGGAGCTGAAGTTAGGGGCACTGCTGTGGTTGTGTTGGTGGTTTCGCACTGTTGCATTAGCACAGCCTCCGTAGACCACATCGGTTTGTCTGGAGACCAGCAAGTTAATCAAAAACGGATTTGGACAAGTGGGCTTTGAGTTAAACAGGCCCTATTTTATTAGTCAGAGACCTCTTGATGAAATTAAAATGTGTCCAGTGTAGTGCAGCAGCTCCTCTCAATTTCTCTGACGCTCAAATGTCAATTGTGCATCGGCCACGGCACACCAAGTTTCAACCAAAAGCCCTTCAGCAGCTCACCTGCTCTGCCCTTGTTTTATTACCATATGATATGTCATGTACTGACAGTGCCCTTCTTTACCCATTTCTCTGTCCAGGGACCTGAATGCAAACAACCTCACCAAAATCAGCAAGGCGGATTTTGCAGGACTGAGGCATCTGCGAGTGTTGTAAGTTGTCCTTTATCTATTTTATTTTCTCCTTTCTTCTCCCTCCTCCTCTACAGATGCAACAGAAAAACCCCAAATACTCTCACGCACGGCTCTGACAAGCAGCACCTTGCATTCCCAACAACTTTTTCCTCCCAAAATACCACAACACAGATTTAACTGTTTCCAGCCCTGTTCAGCATCATCACCCAGCAGCCCCGGAGCTGCCGCATGCAGCACTGCGTCTGGAAGCGGCGGTTTCTTTGAGCCCGCATGTGTGTCTAAACAGAATAGCAGCGGCACCTGTTAATGCTGTCGTGTTAATCTGCCAGTGGAAGTGTCAGGAGGGGCTTATTTTAACCACCGGGCAAAGAGGGAAAGAGATAGCGGTCATTAGGTGTAACCGCGGAGGGAGGAATGCAGCTGGAAGGGAGGGAGGGTGGAAGGAAAGGAAAGGAAAGAGTCAAGTAAGAACAGGTTTCTTACCTGGGATGAATCCAGAGTGGGACAGGGATAGCCCGCTTTCATTGTGTGTGTGTGTGTGTGTGTGTGTGTGTGTGTGTGTGTGTGTGGGTGTGTGTGTGTGTGTGTGTGTGAGTGCTATTCAGTTGCTAAAAGTGAATGGCAGGGAATACACATTGTTGGAATTCCTCCAGAGATTATGTCCTTAATTGGGTGTGTGTGTTAGTGTGTGTTTATGTGTGTTTGCTCCAGTCTTAATGCTAGCCATTTCCTGTGTTTTCATGTCTACCTGCCTGCACTCACACACAACCTTGACCATTTGAATTGCAATTAAAGCTGCAACAGTTAGTCCATAGATCAAAAAACAATTCACTGTGCGATAGTGAAAAATCTTTGGGTTATGGCCTTGAAAACAACCTATTTGGAATGTTCACCAAAGCCAAATGGAATCTGCGGATTTTTTTCCTCTACAGTTTTCAGCGGTGAGTCAGAATGAAAACCTGCTGAATTCTGTGGAATGTATTTTCTGCTTGTAATGTGAATATTACTTCTTTTTTTTTCTTTTTTCTTTTTTTTTCGAATCTGCTGAAAAATATGCAAAGATCTTGTTTGAATTCTGGGGATGCAGATTCCGGGTGGGCCTGGTTATCACTTATTAAATGAGTGTTGTTAGTAGATCAGTGTCATAGATATAGGTTGGAAGGGTCCTGCTTAGCGTATTTTCATACAACAGTTTATATGATGTACAATGAATTAGCAGCCCGCAAATAATGTTATGTACCTAATGTAAAGTTTTGTACTTAACACAAAGTTATGGAGGTTACGTACAGACAATAAAGAAACTGTGGTTAAGTTTAGGAATAGAAACATAGTGATGACGTACCTTAAAGTTCACACAGTTCTGAACACTCCTCCTGGGGTAAAGCCCTTCTGTTTTGTGACCCATCGACCACCCCAACCTGCCTCATTAGGGGGTAACATGATTGCAGCTGTCCCAGATATATTGGTTTTACATGACTTATTGGCACATGATTACACATGATTATTTTGGTGCATTACTTTTTGTAGAAAAACATATGAACAGTGCTGGAGAACAGCCTGTCCTGCTACACAGACTATGTTCAGAGAACTGTTATCAGCATAAATACCCATTGGCATCAGGAGCGGGGTTAGTAAGGGTTAGTTTTTAGTTTTGTTGGGTTTAAGCACTAATACTTTGAGGGTTAAAACAAACATCATGGTTTGGCATAAAATAAATGTGTTGTGACGTGGTTAAAATAACTTAACATTGACTTAAGCTTTCACACTGGACACAAACCTCAGTCTCCAGAGTGAAAGTCCTGTATTTGTCACCCACCACTCCACCTGCCTCCATATATGGACACTTCCCCACTCTTCATACTAACATTACGTTGGCTGACTTCCTCTGTCCCCACATGATAATAAACGTGGCTGCTTAATTTGCTGATAACAGCTTTGAGAACATACTAGTAGGTTCAGCAGGACCCTTCTAAACCATATCTATGATGCTGATAAGCACTAATAATGCCCATTTAATCAAGTGATAACATTTGAACCAGAAAGTTAAAACGGGTGCGTTGGAGATATCATTGGAGGGCATTGTGAGGGGTGTTTTTCAGTGTTGTTTGGTAATGGAAATAATTATTGGCTGCAGCCCTAATTTCTGCTCGTACATTCGTGTTTATTATGAGTGTACACCATACAGTCCATAAAAATGTGTGTGTTTGTGTGTGTCTTCTTGGCTTGGTCAGCACAGTGCTCTTTGGGGAGTTGTCCTAGTGTAAGTGAATGAGTAGTCACAGCTATGTGGTTAGATAGAGAGTAAATTGGATGATAGATGAGTCGCTGTCCAACTGATGGGCCAGTTTTAAAGTCAATTCTGGGGCTCCATCGACCCGCCGCTGATTGTCTTCTCTCTCTTGCTCTCTCTTGCTGTTTCAACATTCGATCACTTTCTATCTCCACCAATCTGTTTTTCTTCTTTTTATTCACACCCGCTGCCACCTATCTTCTCCATCTCTCCCTCTGTCTCCTCTCCAATGTCAGTCTCTTTGCCTCTCTCGTGTCCTATCTCGCTCTCCTTCACCTTCTCTTCCTCGTGACTCTCTCTTATCTGTGGCCCCATCCAGCCATCTTTCTCCTTTTCTTTGGCCTCTCACAGTGTCATCACACAAATCACTCTGTCGGCTCTATGTGTCTCTCTATTACTCTCTTTTTTCTGTCCAATGCTTATTGTCTCACTCTCTCCTGGTGTTTCTTTCTCAGGCAGCTAATGGAGAACAAAATCACAACGATCGAGAGAGGAGCCTTCCAGGACCTGAAAGAGCTGGAGAGACTGTGAGTTACATTTTTTAATTGAAGCAGCAGCCATGTCATACCTTAACACGTTCTCTGTACAAATGTTAATTTATGGAAGCTGATTCTTGAACATATAAGTAGACATGTTTATATTCATATATTTGGACATTAAAACATGCACACAGGTGACAAATGAATTTTACACTGAAAAGCTGGTCTGCCATGAGCCACCAGAACAACTTCAGTGCTCCTTGCTGTAGATTCTACAAGTTTGTGGAGCTCTTGTGGAGGAATGTCAATATTTACTCATTCTATCTTTTGAACATGGTAGTGGCATTATATGCCACACCATGTGTGAGATGGGGTTAATAACATCTCGGTGACATCTTTCTCTTATGGTACTATATCCATTTTGAGGGAAGTGAGATTGTGTTTGGAATTACAGTGGCTGACAAGGGCAGCCTTTCCATTGGGAGAAACGTACTGCATCTTCAGAAATGATGCAAATTAAAAAATTGAAATGTCCTGCAAATGAAAAAACATGCTGCAGAAAGCCAAACCAAATACATTAACAGTAAACATGCTTCAGATCCACTCTACACAGAGTAAGTTCTCCAGGCCTCTTACAGGAGCACCAAGTGTGCTAGTTAGCTACATAAATTTATTGATCTTTTATAATATTCTAAAAGACTAGGACCAAATGTAAAAAAAGATTATGTGCCTTTCTTGTCACATCTTTACTCTTCTTTTCGTCACGCTTCAAAAACAAACACACACTCTTGTCTGGTCTCTTGCTTTATCTGCTCAAAAATTTAGCTGTTCCACTCAGCGCTCCCCCTAGAGGCCTGGAGAACTTCTGTTGTAACAACTTAAATGCAACGTTTTCTGTTGCATTTGCTCTTGGGTTGGTACTTTGTTTCAGTATTTGCACCGTATTTGCTGTTAATGTATTTGTTTGGGCTTTTCACATCATATTTTTTTAATTCCTAGCATGTGTATTTTTGCATGTTTCTGAATAGGCATCACTTTTAAAGCTGCAGCCTGTTCTCCTGATGGACATGTTTTAGGCTGTTGTAGCGCGTTTGCCCTTGGTGCAAGCGCTGTTTTGAGAGAAAAAAAAACATTATAAAAAAATGGAGCCTACAATGTCACATCAGCCTGTGTATTGCGCATAACTATCTCTGCCAAGCTAAGCCTGGAGATGTGCTTGGTCATGTGTGTGAGTGTGAGTATCTGTCTTTCTGCAGCCATCTTATAAACTACTAGACCAATCAGCCTAATATTTTGTGTGCATATTTATTTATGTACTCAACAACTTCTCAAAGGTTGAAAAACCTGTTGTATTGACTGTTTTGTAGTGCCACCAACTGCTAAATCCTCACTCGTCTTTGTTGTCATTTTTTTTTGATTGGTTGATTTGTAGACGTGGGTCGTAACAGTAGGCCTGTTGTATGTATGTTGTATTTGGTCCTGAATTTCTGACACTACCAGTATTTTGACGCAGGATGTCTTTAAAATTGTAATTCAGTAGACCTGTTTGACAGTGCAGTCTAGGAACAGTGTCTTGGATTCAAGACCAAATACTTAATCAGGTTTTTTCCCGTACATTTTTTGCTTGGGACAGCTGGAAATTGCACAGAATACTCAACATAAACACATCAGTCTCTTAAAGATTTACATACTTTTTATACTCATTAAACTATTTAGAGCCCCCTCCCATCTATTGTTTTCATTAATGTTTAAGCTGACTGTCATGACATGTGGCTTCCAATGTCTCAGGCCAAGAGGAAGAATTTTGAAATTGAGTCACGGGGCAATAACTGAGTGAACAGCCAAAGGTTGTTATGGCATTGGCCTGGAATCACTGGTATTCAGCATCCAACCCTGAGGCAGTTATGGCATAATTAAGTCTTGGTTGTGTGTGAGGGAGCAAGACAGAAGGGGGATGCAGACCCCTGACTGCTGATATGCCCATTGTGTGGACTGTCAACTTTGCTTGATGTGCGGAGCTGTCTGTATATGTGTGTGTTTGTGTGTCCTGACTGACACACTGGAATGCAGCAGACTGTGACAAAGTCTGAGGAGGCTTAGAGACAAGCTTTTAATTAAAGACACATAAAAATCCTCGCTGCTTACGCACACGTTTACAAAAACACAGACATACCTGTACACACACACAGATATCCACCTGTACACACACACGGGCGTACATACAGCACTAAAATCAAATGAAGGCAGTTCACCTTTATGATAGCTGTTTTGGGTAAATTTTTCAGGAGCGGTTGGGATGAAAAGGATGAAGTATCATGATTCCCCAGCTGCTCTTGTCTCGGGTGTGTCGTGCCTGGTTTTTCTCTGCTCTCTGCTGCACTGTGGCTGCTCTTTGTTGACAGAGAGAGAAGCTCTGTGGACCACTATAAGGAATCTGCTAGCGTTTCTCATGCAACCAATGCTGGGTTCTGTCCAGCTAAGCAGATCTGGGAATTCCTGCCCAGAGCTGCAGACAAAGAGGGCAATATTTAACTGCATATGGTCCGGCTTTAACAGTAAACTTTGATAGTGATTACCCTCTACGCAAAGAGACGGTGGTGCTGCTAAATACAGTCTTTCATTCTGCATATGAGCAAAACAGGAACCTGCACATACAATGTAGAGGATTGATAGCAATAGCAGTGAAAGTCTTACAAGTCTTTGTGTGCCTCTGCAACAAACACCTTTGACAGCAGCTAACTTTCTGACACAACATGGCTGTTTTCTGTTGTCCTCGTGAGGGTTTTCAACTGTAATTCAGCGTCTCTGGCGTGGCATGTTCACAAACACAAAGGTGGAGTCAGTCATCAATGCCCCCCCGCAGTTGCCGGACAATGGCACGTCTCCGGAGTCTGGAGTCTGGGGGCTCATTTCAAAGGCCTCCATCCTCTGGGGGGCCAGAGGGGGGCTTGCTGGGCACTGCTGCCCAGAGGAGAGGGCCCTAAGCTGGGCTGACGGATCCACAGTGACTGCCCCCCACAGGGGTGGAAAACGGTTCCCCTTCTCATCCTTTTCTTGCAACAGGCCCTGCAGGGCTGGGCAGGGTGGGGTCAGGTGTGGGGCAGTAGCTGGGGGGTATGGAGGAGGGGTAGGTGGTTGAAGGAGGTGTGGAGGAGATAGGCATGTCACAACACACACGTGCATGTACACAAACACATGCTTGGGTATGGATACACTCATGCATGCGCATTAACTTACGCAAGGCTGCTCTGTCAGTACTGGTTTTATCTTGATTTTGCCCCCCCGCCCAAACCCTTACACCCACTCACGCCTTCATTCATTCTTTAACCTCTCCTCATGTTTTTCTAACATACCCACCCATCTAGTTCTCTCTCCATTGTCCTGTGCTTATAGGAATGTCATACATTCTTCACCATCTCCCTGTAGATTATAAAGAATAGGAAAGAGAACGGTTCCTGATCCTCTTATCCTCCTCTCACATTTGACTGGCAGCCTCTATGCTATTCAAAGTCTGTGAGATTGAAGGCGATAGCAGCCACAGATATGCAGAGAGAAAGGAAACAATAATTACAGGTATTGAGACAATGATATGAGAGAGCAGCGGTGAGATAAAGCCTCAGATAATTAGCCTGTAATTGAGTGATCACATCGTCAAAGATAATTTTAACAGCGATGAATAATTGTAAAACAGATTACAGGTAGTGAGATGCGTCTGTCAACAGTGATCACAAACCTCAAACTAAGGGATCCTGTTGTAATATGTGGACAATGTGACTTGTAAAAGATAACAGTGAGGGTATGGATTTCAAAGAAAGGCACTGAATTAGTGCTAAATGATTAGCTCTAAAGCCTGCGAGTGATGACACTGTTCTCTCAGATCATTTCGGGGCAAAGTTTCAAATGTTTTTTCTTCTTTTTCATTGAGCGACAGAGCTTGAAATTATCCTCACACAGCAAGCCATTTTCACTACAACAGATCTGCCTTAAACAGTAAGTCATGATAGATTTTTCTGAGTCCCTGCCTGTCTGTGCAGCAGCCAACTTTTGTTATGTTTGTCGGTAAACACCAGTTAGCAGTGAAAATGCTTAAAGTTCAGGGAAAAAGCTCTTCACTACTGCTGAATGTGGATTTCTGTTTTGTTTTAGGGCAGATATGGTACCTGTCATTAGTGTTTAGATTACAGATCAGACAAGAGTGTGTAAAACTTTGGTGGATGATGGTTCAGTTCACTAGCTGTGAACCAAATACATGAACACACACTCAGACTCACACCGGTCATTTTGAAGTGGTTTGGGAATAAAAACAGTTTCTCTGTGTCATGGAAATGTCCAAAAGGTTTGGGATATAACTATGGCAATAGTGTGTGTGTGTGTGTATGCGTGTGTAGGTGTGTGTGTGTGTGTGTGTGTGTGT
>JAPZEB010000020.1:10097230-10114416 GCA_029783705.1 Chaetodon striatus | reverse complement strand
TATTTAGATTACTTGAAAACTATGTCAATATGAGAGTTGAGGAATTGCATACTAATATACTTTGTTTTCTTATTTTATAGTTAATGCCACTAATAACCTGATGTGCATTGACTAATACCAGTGCAGTTAACATTTTGAGTTGTACAACAATCCTGTTTTAATGTGTTATGTAACTGTACATGTTGTCGAAATCCAGCACTTGGGCAATGACTACCAGCATCAGACACCAACAAACAAAGCTGTTCTTTCACATCGGCATGATATATTTCCAATCACTGTTATGCTTTAACAATACCCAGCAGTGTCGGGGGAAACGTGACGGGACAACAATGAAAAGTGGGTGTAGTGGTGAAAAGGTCCAACAACCATGGACTTTCACCCGGGAGGCCAGTGTTTGTTTCCCATGTGATTGTAAAGCCAAACCCAGTTACAGCCACATGCTTTTGTTGCCTAAACCCAACCATGTGTGTGTGTTGGCAAAATGTAACCATGTGCGTTTGTTGTTGAAGGAAAAAAAAAGTCAATTCCCGGTATTGTACCGACATGCATTGTGCATTTATTTTGGAAGAGACTGTATGCAAATTGTACATTTCCTGTGAAAATGGAATATTTAGAAAGCAGACAATGTCTGTAACAGGCTGAAGTTGATACATACCGAGGTTACCTTGCACGTCATATCTCGACATGGAAAGTCCATGACAAAACGTCAATATGTGACAAGGTCTGAGCGAAACTGTTGGATTTTTTTGTGCAGGAACAAACAAATGAACAAAACTATTACTAGGAACAAGCCTACACAAATTTAGGGAAGACTTGTGGGTACCCATAGAATGCATTTTCAGTCTGATATCTTGGGGTGAGATTCAAGGGATCCCTGTGAAAATTACCATGTCAGTTATTCCCAGCTGAATAAAATTAAGCCTAAGGTGGTGCATTATGTAGCACCATTCCTGACAAGCTATGCCAAAATGGTTGATACCAATGGATGCCTCAGCAAATGCATCAGCCACCCCCACCCACTCTCCCAACTCCCACCCCTAATTTTGGGGGCGCCACTGCATGCATGGTAATGGATAATGGGCGTTAATTTGATCTTCTAAGGTGGAGCATTTTTGTTTGCACATGTAGCTGTTTTTGCTCATGTCGATGTTTAAAGACCTTTTGAGTAAATTCAGTTTGCATTTGTTTCCTGCCCCTGTGCCACATCATCAACCAACTTCTCTGCATATTTCACCTGCTCTCTGACCCCGCACATGGCATATCATGAACAGTGTCACTTATATGGGTATCTGCGTCAGTCTGTCTTTGTCGTTACTTTCCTCAGTGTCCGTCACCAGCTCCGATGTTGTCCCTCTGTGACAAAACATAGTCACCGTTGTGTTCCCGCTGTCTTCGCTTCCTCTCGTATTCATGGCACAGGACACGGCCAGCGTCACGTTCAGCGGGCTCTCCTGCTGCAGGTGTCCGGCCTCGTTGTTCGCCATCACCGTCCCCACCACTGCGCTCACCGCGGCGCAGCAGCCTCCTCCGCGGCAGCGCAACAGGCGCAGGAATGCGTCTCTGAAGTCCGCGTTAAACGCATAGATGACCGGGTTAAGGGACGAATTGCTCCAGCCGATCCACACGAAGACGTCGAAGGTTTTCTCGCTGACGCAGTGAGGACCTCGCTGGGCCCCCGGTGCCTCTGGTCCGGGGCAGAAGGGCAGAGCGCAGTTCAGGACAAAGAACGGCAACCAGCAGCAGACAAAAACACCCATGATGATGCTCAGAGTTTTGAGGACTTTGGTCTCTTTTCTGATGGAGACTGTGAGCTCCCGATTAGAGCGCTGAGAATCAGGATGAAGACTGATTTGAGACTGATATGAACTGGCACCGATTTCCGTGCACAGGTGAGGACATAGTTCAGGTGCGTCCGAGCGGCAACTCTGCGCGTGCACAGCCGCCCGCTCCAGGGAGGATATCATCCGGATCTGCATCTGGGCTATCCGGTAGATGCGTGTATATGTGACTATCATGATAGCCACGGGGATGTAGAAGCTGATGAGGGACGAAGAGATGGCATACGTGCGGCTCAGGCTGGAGTCACAGCTCCCATCAACACTCTTACCGTGAAGCGCCAAATCCTCCCCAGCCGGATCACCCATCTCTGCCCGGTGCCAGTTCAGCTGCACGGGAACAAAGGAAATGACCACGGAGACTGTCCAGGTCACGCCGATCATAACAGAGGCCACCTTCCTGTTCATACTCCTCTCATAGAGAAAAGGGCTGGAGATGGCCCAGTATCGGTCCACACTAATGACGCACAGGTTGAGGATGGAGGCCGTGGAGCACATGATGTCGCAGGCCAGCCAGGTCTTACAGAACCCCCCAAACGGCCAGAAACCAGCCACCTCAGCCACAGCTTTCCATGGCATCACCAGCACGGCGACCAGGAGGTCCGACAGAGCCAGGGACACGATGAAGATATTGGTTACTTTGGCGCGCAGGTGCCGGAAGCGACAAACGGCTGCGCACACCGTGAAGTTGCCGAAAAGCGTCCAAATGATAAGCAGCGCCAGGACGCAGCCCGTTAAAGCTCGGTGCGCCGGTAACTCCTCCCGACTGCCAGCTCCTACCGGTGCCAAGCCGGTTGTGTTATTCATTGCCTGATCCTGCGCTCGGCCATATGTCAAACTAAAAGCACAAGAAAAACATCCATTCGTACAAATAACACAGAGAGAGGGAAAAAAAACACAGGCGAGAGAGTCACTCTGAGTGGAAAGCGCGCGTCCTGCTCCAGTCGGACTGATCTGTGTTGCTGCTCCGAGCGCAGAGCAGATTTACTGGGGACCACATGCACCACCAGCTGGTACTGTACTTAATGCTGACAACACAGCGCAGAGACGCGCGGCGCAAAGAGAAGGTTGACATCGGAGAGAAGACGAACATGTCAGGCAATTTTAAAATTATATCATTTTTTTTAGTTCAGAATTACCGTGTCTTTGTCCAATGTATATGCCATTAATGGTCCTGTTAGGACTGAGGTGCTTATGTTGGGCGGCATCAGAGTACATTAACAAATAAGTTTATTCACACAGCACCTTTTATAACAAATATACAAAGTGCTTTAAATTTCAGCTCTGTGATTATAACGGCCTACAAACAGGCAAAAGTAAAAGCACTGGAAAATAATCTGCAATAGAATAGGATAGAATAAAAAGATCATACATTAAAAACTGGAAAAAAACTTTGGAGTAACACTAGTATAAGATAAAATCTAATAAAAATCTATAAAATCAAATCCATCTATTCATATATTTACCTCAGATTAACTGAATATAAATGTCACAGGGTGTGAGTGGAGCTAAATGGGCTAATTTAGTCACAAATGATGGCTCATCCAAAAGGATGTCATCCATCATGCTTCACTACCCTTCCACTGACTCTCTCCCAGCCACCTGGTACACTGGAATTCTTGTGAACAATAAATATTCAACTTATTCATCTGCTTTAAAAATATGGGTTATTATGTTTGACTTACTTTACTGAGTCCATTCCCTGAATATATTTTTGTGGACATATTATTGTAATACGACCTATGATAACCCTGTTGTATTCTAAAGTGCTTGCCATGCAGTGTTTTATATTTCTAACTCTTTGACATTTGTATTTCTAAAAGCAATTTTTTAAAATTCTTATTATTATCTTTCCATTAATTACCCCAGCCATCCAAGGAGGGGCAGTTAAGGCAATAAGTCACAAAATCAGACACAACAGGACAGAACAAACATTTAACATATACACAAAATAAACACAATAACACATGTGTTTGTTTGTGTGTGTCCATACAGCTCTTTATCATTATTAGTTATAGTGTAAAGTTACATGTAGCCACAATTTATATTGTCCAGTATGATTTTGTTAGAGGTTATTGTTAGAGCATTGTTTGCTTCATTGCTATTTAGTCTATATATTCTTTGAGCCAGTCTCTGTTTGCAATGCAGATGTGTTAAGGCACTGTGCTTGTTCCAGCCCATGCAGGTGCTAGAAGGAAGAATTGGCATTGTATGTTTCTGCAAACCACAAATACATTATATTTGTGTGTTCCATATGTATCATAGCAACATTTCTAAAGTGCCGTAGTGTATAAGCTGACTTTGTCATCTGGAGGTGGAGGGGATGGTGGATGGTGTAACACCTAGCCAAGATGCCTGCAAGCTGCAGACCACTGTTCAAAGACCAACAAACAACACAACAACAAATGATACCTGAGTTCATCATAATAAAAAATTAATAACACAAAAGTACATAGCAATTCATATTTTCCATGTGTGATCATTAAGCACAACCCATCACAAATGAGAATTTTCAAGAGCAAGAAAACCAAAAATCGGCCCTCATTCAGATGCAGTCATTGACAAAAATGGACCCCAAGCTTCTTCCCATTTATGTGCACATTTCGGATGATTAAATCGCAGTTTTTCCATGTGAAAAACCAAAACAAGTTCACACAGCCAGTTTCTGGAGCACGGTGGGGTTGATGTCTTCCAGCCATGCCCATCAAGAGTGCTGTTTGAATGTGTAATGGAAGTATTAAAGAGTCTTTTGAACATCCAAAAAGAGCCAACTCCCTGTCAGAACAGAGGGTCCTGTTGTAAACCCCAGAAAAAATTTTTAAAAATTCTTGACCAGAATGGATAGATTAATGGACAGCTCCAGAATAAGTGCAAAAGTGTATCATCGTTTGACTTACATTTATCACAAACTGTGTCATATTTCTTTATAAATTCACAAAGGCACATGAGTATATGCAAAGTTGCCAATACATTTTTTCACTTTGTGATGTCTTTCTCCCCTCCTTTTAGGAAGCCATAATCTTTCCCACATCATCATCATCTTCCTCCAGGGTTTCTAGCAGACAGGTTTCAACCAAGGCTCTCATCACAACGTAAGGGTCACAGTTGGCAGCAGGACGTCTGTCCTCAAAGTACCCACAGCCCATCTTACTGACATGACCAGGGATGCGAACACTAACAGCACGAGAGGATACAGCTGTAGAGAAGTGATGGAAATCGGAGGTAGAACATTGATTGTTGAGGCGTCTCATGTTGTCAGCACCATTGTGCGGATCGTAGACACGGATGTGCTGAGAGTGACGCTTGCTGAGCCTTCTGATTGCCTCTTCAATGTACCTGTAATTTCATAGAGAACAGGTTTTATTTATCCATAATTTTAAATGTCTACTTGCAGTGCACTAGGAACACGGGATAGGTATATTTTGGATAGTGGCAGTGCATCACTCAGTGGTCAAAACTTACTGAAGCCCCCCTTCACTCCTCATCTCCTTGGTGCTGAAGTTGGCGTGACAGCCTGATGTAGCAGTGTTGCCCTTGATGGGTTTAACATCCAAGGAGGCAACAACCCCAAAGTCTTCACAGACACGGTGCAGAATGTAACGGGCCATCCACAGATGATCCCCCATTTCAATCCCTTCACATGGGCCGACCTGGAACTCCCACTAATAAGACAAAACACCAATCACAGAGAGCAGAGGAGACATCTGAGCATTTATGACCACAATGTGTTGTACTCTGAAAGTCAGCTGGTTTTGGGTCAAACCAAATGAGCATGTTCTTACAAGTGTAATGTGTAAGTAATAGTGTGTGACGTTAAATTAATGTGTGTATTTGGCACTTTACTATGTTGATATAGACAGCACAGGTGGGGAGAGAGAGAGGGAAATTACATGCAACAAAGGACCCCAGTAAAATCAACCAGGGACGTTACATATATAGTGCGCATTTTAACCCCTAGACTGCCAGACACTCAATACTTATGTTGTACTGTGTTATGAGAAACTGACGTGATTAAATTGGAGCCTTTGTTGACTTTCAAAGTTTAATTAGTCTGTCCACTACTGTCAGCTATGAATGTAAAGATAAATTCAGATGTGATGAAAATCTCATATGGTCTCTGAATCATGTCCAGTAATACATGAAAACAGCAATTAGTCTGTCATCTCATAATAATATAATTATTGACATGACATCCCTCTTTGGGTCTCAGGCCGGTTTGAAAGTTAGTCAAACCTGAATAAACTCATTGCAAATCATATTTTACCTTTTTAGTTTTATCTGATGGGAGAAGGTCATCGTATTGTCAAACAATCGTTCAGTTTAAAGCTCCCATATTGTAAAGAGTGAGATTTCCATGTGTCTTTATATATATAAAGCAGGTACAGGTGCTATGTAAATACTACAAAATTATCAAATTGCTCAATCCACAGAGAAATGTACACATATTCACATATTCATATTCAAATGTTATTCAAACTGCTGCTACAGTGCCATTACAGTCATTCCTTGTGCTGTTCGATGTGAAAAGACCCAGAAACAATTGGTGGTCTAAAACTGAGTGTCTCAGACAGAGGGGGAATACAAATATGTTCAGACTGACCGTATGAGAAAAATAAGGTTGCTTTTTTGGGGGGGGAATTTTTTTTACATCAAAGCATGTAAGCGTGTTCTTGTTGAAAGCCTAAATACAAGTATAGACCTGAAAATTAGCATAACATGGGACATTTATAGCTGCATTAATCTTTTTTTGGGAATATCTGTTTGACATACATCATCTTATAAAGTGTAACATGTTAGCAAATCTAGTAACACATCCAGTTGACACTTTGAAATATCAGGATTTAGTGGCATGTTTCCATCATCTTGGCAAATGTAAGTGCAATATTAACTCTCATTTTAGCTCTGGTTTGGTCTCCACTAAATATTGAGTGAAATTAGTGTGGCTTTATAGCTGCTAAATGCTCCACCATGTTCATGGTTTTTGGTGAACTGTAGGTGACATACAGTGGGTTTATCACTGCTTTTTTGGCTAAATTTGCAAACTGTAAAAACAATTAGCTTAAAGGTGTAGCCTCAGGGAAGGATGATTCTCTTTGGGTTCATTGTCCATTGTTTCATTGTTCTCATAAAACACTTATTAGAGCAGCTTTAATCTTGATTAGGCTCAGTGTTATTTTTCTCAGGTACAGAGTTTAACCTCATCTCAACTCACATATGCGAGCTATAATTTTACTGTTTTATTAGCGAATTTGGTTGTTGAAAAACATGTCTGATGATCTGTTCTTACCTGGGAGGCTAGTGATTCTGCATTGGTGCCACAGATCTTCACACCAGCATACAGACAGGCTCTGTAGTGACAGATGCAAATGTCTCTTCCATACACGTTGTTAATGCCCACAGCACAATGCGCTGGCAATAAAAACCAACACAAAACAAAATTTGATGAGAAAATAGTCACAATTAAAAATCAATTTAAGAATTTGAACTGTTACTAAAAATATGACATAATACATTTCAAACTATAAAAAATAAATTGCACATTTCTCCATATACAGTATGTTATGCTAGTTTCCCTTTTCTGGTTCCCTTTCTCGGGTCTCTGCTCGGAAATTACAGGCCCTTTATAAAAGCATATTCCTCTGCAACTACAAGGTCAGTATGAATAACCTTAATACTTTAATGAGAGGTGTAAGCATCAGTATTTATGCTGCTGGGTCAGGTTAAATGAAGAAAAAAGACAGAATAAATGAAAAATGTCATCCTTTGAAATATTGCTTTGATATTGTGTGGTAGCAGCCCAAAACTCTTGATGCTTATAAATGAAGCAGAGCACATTTAGAGAGGATTTAGTAGAGAAAATCTTAGGCAAGCTCTTGAAATTGGCTTTGTTAGGTACACTTGTGCACCCTATTTGGCTCCTAGATCACAGCAACAACAGTTTTTGGCTTATTTAAAAAAAAAAAAAAAATCAATCAGTCTGACTAATAAGGTCATGGCAAGGTCAATGTCACTATGAGAGACTGATTATCTGAGCACGTTAGCACTGATGAACCAGCAGAAAGAGCCATTAGACCATCAAGGAAAAGGCTGGTCCCTTTAAATTTTAGCATTTCTAGCAGACTTACGCAACCAGGAATTCATGTTTCCCACAAAATAAGCAAAGTTAAGACGCAATCTGTTGCTGTAAATGTACAAAGGGGAGTTTGTCTGTTTGTTGCTTTGACAATCAGTGCCATGACTCCGTGCTGTACAGTGCTGTGTGTTACACTGCTGGAATCTATCCTCTAAGGATTCTTGTAAGAGGTCATTTGTGTGGATAGTGTGAAGTAAAAGCTATTTGGAGTGCTGTTATGTGATTGTGCATAATGTTTAAGAGTTTTTAGTAAAGTTTGTCATACACTTGTTTGAAACAGTGTAATTGTTGTGTGGCTTAGGAGGAAGTGGCTGGCTGTTCAAGCTTCTCCAGATTAAAAAGATATGCAGCATAATCATGTCCTCAAAAGTTTAAGTGTCCTGTGAAGCGTAATTGAGTTACAAAGTAATGCTTCCCCTGGGGACCGGGGACTCTCAGGAGGAACTCTATCATACCTCTTCTTGGGCATCCCTGGGGAGGCCAACCAAAGGGCTTTCCATCCAAACCAAACAGTGTGTACTCCTGTTCCATCCCAAACCAGGGCTGAAATTCTCTAACCTCCTCCATAACTTTAGCACACTGTGAACGCTGATTACTTGCTGTGTGAAAAAAGTAAAACAAAATGTTTAAAATTACTCAGTGCACCACACCAAAATGTGGGTCTCTTACATGTCCAAAAATCTTAAAAGACTGGCTGCTTTTGAGTTCTCAGTCTGTACTGTGGTGTGTTACCTTTTGGCATATGGCTGCTGTCAAACACTTCACACAGAACAAGTTTATCAGGGTCAAGAGTGAACGGATCTCGAAACATTCTGACTGGGACTAAAGTGACTTCAATTGGAGTCCCAACAGCCCAGACAGTAGTCCATTCTGGGATATCTGCCAATGAGTTACAACCACACATGATCACATGAAACAGCAGCACATATTGATCAATAATGCAACCTCAAGCCCTTTAAAAATAGCTACAGGAACAACAAAGTGATAGTTAGTGTCCATTCCTCTACTTTACCTCTGATTCCTGTTGGTTCTTTGTTCAGAGTCCTGGTTTTACATTGTAGATTTTCTCCAGCCTCATCAATCCAAACATACGTCACCTGGCACTCTGCACCTTTGGCAAGAGACATGTAGTGCTTCTTGACTGTCTTGTGAAGGCAGAGGCTTTCAGACAGGACTGACATGATGATTTTTTTGCAGAATCAAAAAAATGTGTCTCTTGTAGAACCCAGTGAAGTAAGTAAACTGAAATATCAGCTTGTTTAGTGCAGGTGAAAATAAGTATTTAAATAACAATGAGCACAGTGATCTTGTAGTCAAACAACATTTATTACTGTATCAAAAAAACACACAGTCTACAGAGTCCAAAGACAAACACAAAGTCACACAAGCTTATTTATACCTTCAGTCACACCCTCTGTAGCTATCTCTACTGTACAAACATGACTCCAAATATGTGCCATGCTTGTCAAGACAGATCCCACTCTTTCTGCTTTGATTTCTTCTCTTAACTTTAACAGTGACTTTTATCAGTGATTTATTACTGTGTGAGCAGTTATAACAGTGATATATTTAATAAATCACGCTCACTTTTTTCAAAACATAAATCATATTAATGCACAAATAATTCTAATGTAATTTCCCCCCTTATATTCTCATCCTTGATTAATTTATAAATCACACAATAAAGAATACCTTTTCTACGTTTCTATGATTTCTAATCTATGAATTTTATGCGTAATTAAATGCATTTGCTGGCAGCTAGTTTTTTTTGAGAATTTATTTGTATATCTTCTACTGTAAAAATCCTTTTAAACTCGGCTTTGAGCAAACACACTGCTTTTTATCAGGTGTGGCAATCAGTGGGTGTTTACACCACGGTAGAGATCACCTTGCAGGATGGCCTTGTCTGAACCTTACTGCTTTGAGTGTTTTCAGATTCCTGTTGCTGGCCCATGAGACCACCTGGTGCCTTCAGAGTTGGTCTCCAGTAGCACCTGGAATGAGCTTTTTTCATCAGTTTTGCCTCTTGCAGTCTTTCACCACCACCCTGTCTCCTGGATGCAGTGAGCGCAGTGGCCCCTGTGGCACTGTTATTTTTGTCAATGAAAATGGTGACAATAAGCATCTGTTGATGTCCTTTTATTTTATGACTGAATTATTTTATTTTATGACTGAAAGACTGGAGACTATCTTGCAATGGGATCAGTCCAGCCACGATATAGCAAACCATGGCTGAATAGAAATGTGGGCCAGGGGTGTATGTCTGTGTGTTTTTTCTAATCCTCTTCCAGTCCCTCAACGTCTCTCTTGACTCACCAGCCTCCCCCCTCCCTCGGCCTCCCTTCCTCTCTCTTGCTATAGACAGTCTGTTCCTCGGTTGGCTTCTCTTCCTTTCACCCAGTGATCATAATTCTCACAGTGGTATTGAGTCTCCAATAAATTCTTCAAAAAAAGCCATCCTTGACCTCTGCTCCATGTCTATGTCCTCCCTCTGCCACACCTGTGATGTATTTTCTGCTCAGGAGCCAACAGCTGAGCCATCGGAGCCTACTTTCCGGCATTACTAGATTGCCAACTCACTCCTCACCTCTTGTTACATTTTTTCTGCATGGTGTGCATGTGCCAGCATGTCAAACAGTTACCCTGTGTCAAGTGTAACTGAGTGTTTCTTACTGTTCAAGATGTTCTTACTTGTCAGTGTTCTCATCCACTAGCCATGTCCAGCCATTGTGGACTCTGAAGTTTTTTTTACAGTCTCAGCTGGTACTTTGTAACACTCTCTGAAGAGTGTTTGTACCAGTGTGCTACCACGCCCCATTTCAATAGTTTTGCACAGTTGTCATTCCGTGCATCAAACCTGTTGTTGCTGTTCTATATGCAGATCCCTCAGCCCAGTCATCTGGAGTGTCTTCTTCAAGCCATTTTCCTTTGACGGTGCCCCATTTCAATTCAGTTTTGGGGACCATAAAAAACAGTGCAGTGCTCTTTCATTTACATTCAGATATTCATTCATTCATTTCTGTAACAGCTTATCCTCTTGAGGGTCACTGGGGGGCTGGAGCCTATCCCAGCTGACACTGGGTGAGAGGCGGGGGACACCCTGGACAGGTTGCCAGATTATCGCAGGGCTAACACACCTACAGCCAATGTAGAGTCACCAATTAACCTAACATGTCTTTGGACTGTGGGAGGAAGCCAGAGTACCTGGAGAAAATCAGAGGAGAAAATACAAACTCCACACAGAAGTTCTAATTTTGTTATAATTTTCTTCTGTTCTATATGTAAGTTTCCTGATTTTTTCAGTATTTACTTTTATTTTATTTTCTCTTACTGAGTTTGTGTTATGCATCAACGCAAATTTCTTTCTTTCTGAAAATATATGCTCCTAATACAGTTTGGTTCCTTTTAAGATGTTTGGATATACTCAAAAAAGTTCATTATTCAAAGAGTCACATATTCAAATCCATTGTTATGCTAAGCTAAACTGACTGGCTGTAGCTTCTCATTTACCATGTGGACATGAGCGTAGTCTTAATCTCCTCATATAACTCTCTGTAAGAAAGCAAATACATATGTTCCCCAAAATGTCTGACTATCCCTTTTATTTTTGTTTTATCTGATAAGACAATATATTGTAATAGTATTGCATTGTCCCTCCTTTACCTGCTACCTTTAGGTAGTATTGTTCAGACAACATACTGAAATTACACCACACTCCAAATTTAATACCCACTCACTCTTTGTCACACATGCACACACACACAGACACACACACTCAAAGATACACAGGGCTTGCTGATGGATAAAAGCAGATTTTTTTGGTTGGGGCCAGAACCAGATGGCTGAGCTGAAGTTGGAGCACTGGTGAGGGACACTGAAATAGCACTCAGGCAACATTTGATCTTTATTAATGGCAACAGGGTTTTGTTTGAATACAGATTTAGATGATGGAGACAGAGACAGACAGTCCAAAGCAGAGGGCGGGGAGTTGATAATCAGATTATCTCCATCATTTTGGGGAGTTTGTACTATTTTGGTGCATTTGCTGATTTAGGACACAATGGAATTAAATCCATTTGTTGAAATGAAATGCTTTCATGTAAATTTCCTTTCATTTTCCAACTGTGAGTTCATATTCGAATCTAATAATCATTCAACAGTCATAACATATTGAACCTTTACATTCCTGAATAATTAGTAGTTAGTAAGGTCATACATAAAAAGGTATTGTTATAATGAACGCATTTGTCCTGTAAAATAATAAATCTACTGTAGAAATCTTCATGTTGTTACTGTATACAGCAGGGAGCTCCAACACTCTCTAATGCTGCGTTCAGTCCCATCAGTCCCATTTCCTGCACATATCCAATCACAGTTGTCACTGTGCTGTGGTTCTCTGCAGGCTTCTTCTCCACTGTCTCGTTGCACAGCTCTGAACACTTTTTCTCGCACTGCTTCTTCAACGCAGAAATGTCTTTGTCGCATTTTTCCCTCTCCCTCCGCAGGTCCTCCTCCAGCTGTCTCTTGAGATTGTTTTCTCTTGCTTTTTGTTGCTCAACTTTCATCCTGATGAGCTTTAGCTCCTGCATAAGGGCCATGGTTCTCCTTTTCTCCACTCTCTGATTCTCCATCTGTATGTCCCTTTCTCTCTGGTTCTCCTCCCTCTCACGTCTGAGCAGGTTCTCCATTTGCTTTTTCCTGTCCTCCTCCTTCTTGATCTGATCCTCCAAGCTCTGGGTAAGTCTATCCAGCTCTTTTTGCAAAGCGTCTCTCTTCATTTCCTCACTCTGTCTGATGGTGTGCTCTTTATGTATTTGCTGCAGTCCCCTCTCTCTCTCCTTCTTTTCATTTTCCACTCTGTCCTTTTGGATTGTTTCCTCCATCTCTCTTCTCATTTTCTCCTCCTTCTCAGCTTGCTCCTCCAGCTCTTTCATAACTTTGTCAAGCTCTACTTGGAGAGCGTCCCTCTTTTCCTCCTCCTCTCTACGTATCGCCATCACTCTCACCATCTCTTGTATCTGCCTCTCCTTCTCCTTCTTGTCATTCTCCTCCATCTTTCGTTGAAAGGCCTCCTCCCGATCTCTTGCCATTTTCTCCTCCTTCTCCTTCTCCAGCTCTTGTTTTTTCTTCAGCTCCTCCATTTCACTCATGTTTTTTTGCTGAACCATCTGTAGCTTTTGTTCATACAACTCTTTTATTTCTGCCTCCTGCTTCTTCTTTAAAAGCTCCTCCTTCTCGTTCAGCAGCCTCCACTCCTCCTGCAGCTCCTGAGCCAGGTCCTCCTCTGCTTTCTGGAGCATCTTAATGCTGTAGAACATTCCTGCATTTCCCTGCATTATGCTGTCCACTAAGGCAAGCAGCTCACACACCTGCTCCTTGTTCTTGAAGCTTTGGTTGTTAAAGACACAGTACCTTTCCCCACATCCGGCCACCAGCTCAGCCAGATCCTTGCACTCGTCTATCAGACACTGCTTCACTGATGTGCCCTCTTCCAGAAGGTCTCCATGAGTAAAAACCACCACAGAGAAACTCAAAGCATGGGAACCCATTGCCTGTTTGAATTGCCGGAGTGCCTCCCTCTCCTCCTGAGTGAATCTCCAGATCTGAATAACAAGAAGGAGTACATGGGGCCATGGGTACAGGAGGCTAACGCTCCTCCTCAACTCCTTCTGAACCTCCTGTGGAGTCTGATAAGTGTCCAGAAGGCCCGGAGTGTCCAGGAGCGTCAGGCGTCGCCCACGAAATTCTCCAGAGACCCTGCGACAACGTTGGGTGACAGAGGAGCTGCCAATCTTTGACTCAAAGACCTTACGGCCCAAGATGGAGTTGGCAGTGGAGCTTTTTCCGCTGCCAGTCTTCCCCAGCAAAACCAGTCTAATGTCAGGGGAGGAGGAAGGTGGCTTCTTGCCTGAGGAGACCAAAAAGAATAAGCGTTATAGTCGGATGAAAGAGAGAGAGGCTTGGATACATTCAAAAGAAATAAACATAAATCCCAACTTACCTGCACAGCTGATGGAAGACAGCTGCTTGCTAATGGACGACATGTTGTTTCTGGTGACTTGCCTCCATAAATTGAGAACAATAGAGAACAATAGCTCACTATATAGATCCCAGCATACTGGGTGTGTCTGACCCCATGACATGTTATACCCCTCTGAACTCTAACCATCATCATCACCATGTTTTTCAAATATCAGTCTGGAGAAAATGTAACGCAATAGTCTGTCTCTGAAACCCTCAGCACAGCAGAGCTTATCTCTGAGTATACACAGTCCAGCAAGAGGTCATGGTCCAGCTGAGGCAAAGACCTGGGAAGCAGCCTGAGATTTGGTACACCAGTGTGATCAAAGACCAACAGCAGGATCATTTGATTGTGCGGTCTCTATCTTTTAAGTGAGCTGATGAGTTGTCACCAGGGATCAATAAACTCAGCCCAGTCGCCAGAAGAAAATGCTGGTAATATAAGTTTCTGAAAACCACAGAAATCTTACATTTGTACGCTTCATACATAAGGCGAAATGGCTGCCAAGCTAAGGACCAATGCAGATCACTGTTTGAGACCAACAACAAATAATATTGGCAGCCTTTCCAGCGGCATTTGTGCCACCAAGTGTCTTTAGCAACATATCTGCATTTCTAGTTGTGACTGTGCCACTAAAACAAGGTTGGCAGCATTTCTAGCCATGGTTGTGCCACAAAACCAGGTGTTTTTAGCAAGATTTAGGCAGCATTTCCAGCAGGAACTGTGCCACCAAAACTGGGTGTTTGTAAGCAAGACACCAGCAGCATTTCCAGCGGCAATTGTGCCACCAAAAGTTGTGAAACATTGACAGCATTTCTAGCAGTGATTGTGCCACCAAAACTGGATGTTTGGTTACGAGACAATGGCAGAATTTCAAGCAGTGAGTGTGACTCCTGTTTTTAGCAAGACATCAACAACATTTCCAGTTGCAGTTGTGTCACCAAAACGGGTGTATTTAGCAAGATACCAGCATCATTTTAAACATCGGTTGCGCCTCCAAAACCAGCTGTTGTTTAGCACAACATCAGCGGCATGCCCAGCTGTGACTGTGCCACAAAAAACGGGTAATTTAAGCCAAAACGAGATATTTCTCTAACTATAGCCAAGTAGTTTTAATACTTTTAAATAACTACATGTTAACTACAAGAAACATATCCACAACTTAACAGTGTTCAAGTGTTACGTATTCATGGTTTTCAGAAACATAAAATGCAAACATTTATTTTGTCTACTTTTCTGATGACAAAACAACACTAAGAGTCTACAGCCATGACAGCAGCTCTGTGAGGCTTTACGCAGGCACAGCAGTGAACTGAGCTAAAGGCTGATGTCAGCATGCTAACATGTTCACTATGACAATGCTAATATGCTAATAAATCAAAGTACAGCTGCAGATGATGAGTCATTGTCATAGGTTTTGGGTATTTGGTATTTGACCTGACCTGGCTAAAATGTATTTAATAACATACATGGTGTTTGTGCTACATCTCCAGTTGCTCAACACTTAAACTGTGAGTAGATGCAGATACAAATACACGTGTGTATTTGTTTACAAACTCCAGGTTAGTGTGTGCGGTGTTATCTATCAGACAAGTTACTGACTGTTTCAATCATGATGTGGTGCTGAGACGTCAGACAGGCTGGTGTCAAATCTTTTTTGCAATCGAGTGAATTTTAAGTGGATGACTGTGTTACTATTATTATTAATCTCTTTTGTTTCTTTTATAATTACATCTATTTAAGCCTAAAGAAAGACATTCAGTGAGCCAGGGAGGCTTCTGGAGTCTGTTACTGAGAACACCAACTCATAGAGAGTAGAATTACCTTCAGCTTGAGCCTTGTAATATTTTCTGATGTTATTTATTAGTGAATAAAAATTTATATCATGAATGTCACAATACCAGCACTAAGATGTTTAATTAGCATTTTTGTTTTATTGAGGTTATCATTACTAAGCCTCTTATTTACACTTTTGTGTCTGTCACATACAAATCTTAAATAAGGTTTTGATAAAAGGATTTATTTTTCCCCATCTACTATCTTAGTAATTCATTGTTTCTGCAGTGAAGATTTAGAAAAGCAGTGGTCCAAACAAGCTTTGTCCTGCAGAATGAATGTAACCTCAAAATCTCATCTTACTTAGTTTATGTGCTTTTGTTTTTTAAACAATTCTTTGCACTGGTACACCTTATAGCCCATTAAGAGCATTTGATAACACTGAACGGATTGTCTGTATTTTATTTCTTTTAAAATCATTAAGCAGTCTGATTGTCACTTTTTAAATAAAGAACTTAGATGTTCAAGTTTTCATGCAGAGTTCATTCATTTATTCAGTGCGTCAGTAACTGAATCCTCTATGATCATATCTGCCCCCTAGTGGCTCTTGAGGGAATGAAAATGTCTAAAGAAACTCAGGTATGGTTCATTTGCTGAGCCTCATGTCTGTCACACAGAGTGCCCTCTATGATTGCAATATTTTCTTTCTTTCTTTCTTTCTTTCTTTCAATAGATAGATAGATAGATAGATAGATAGATAGATAGATAGATAGATAGATAGATAGATAGATAGATCCATTTCAACTTTTAAAGACACAGAGACAATTTTACTCACCTTCATCTCTTCACACCTGGATTACTGCAAAAGCCTCTTTTCTTGCCTGAATCAAAAATCTATTACTTGACTCCAGATTTTAGAGAATTCAGCTGTCAGGCTTTTAACTAGAACCAAGAGACATGATAGAGCATTGGCTGTCAGGGCCACAAGGCTCTGGAACAATCTGACTGAGGAAATCAGGTCATTTGAGTCAGTGACGTCTTTTAAATCCCCTCTTAAAACATACTTTTATCAGAAATCCTTTCCTGACCTTACTTTTAAGTTCCTCAGTTTTTATATACTTTAGTGTTTTTGTCAGTTCTTTTAAGTTATTATTTTCATGTCTTGTTTGTTTTAATTATTGACATGTTAATTACTTTATTATTATTATTATCATTATTATTATCACCTTTATTATAGGTGTGTTTTTTTGGGGGGAGTTTTTCCTTATCTGCTGCGAGGGTCCAGAGGACAGAGGAATGTCATATGCTGTAAAGCCCTCTGAGGCAAATTGTGATTTGTGAAATTGGGCTTTATAAATAAAATTGATTGATTGATTGATTGATTGATTGATTGATTGATTGATTGACATGCACAGAGATA
>JAPZEB010000020.1:10072679-10087091 GCA_029783705.1 Chaetodon striatus | reverse complement strand
ATCATTATTATTATTATTATTATTATAATCATCTTTAGTATTGTTATTGTAAGTATTATTACTACTACTACTAGTAGTAGTAGTAATAATTATAATAATAATAATAATAATAAATGTAATTTTTGGGCACTTTTCAAAGCACTCAAGAACACCTTACAAGACTTGAAAAAGTTTTTAAAAAACTAGGAGCAATGTGTCCATACATTATTAAATTAAACATAGCAGTAATACACAATCAATAAAATGCTAGGCAAAAATCACAATCTACTTATACTTACAAAAACTACTTATAAAATCATCATAATCATAAAGTAATCATCAGTGCAAAAGTCAATGTTGTTCTCACCATTAGATCAGACCAAGCTTTAAAGGTTGTGTTTTCGGATGAGATTTGAATACTATACTTAATGAATACATACTGAATACTACTATATCTTGTTAGAGAGAGTTCAGAAGGCGGGGGGCAAAACAGCTAAAGGCTTAAGACCTTTAGCTGTATGTATATTGACAACAGAGAAGCAGGTCAGTAAACCACAGGGTTAAATGATGAGTAAGACTGTCTTCTGTCAATAAGTAGCCAAGCTGCTACTTGAGACTGTAGATTGTGTAAATGTGATGCAGGCCATTGCTGAAAGATAGCAAAAATCTTAATTGCCTTTACTTGCAAAAGTTAAAGAATAAAGCCTTGATGTAGCCTAATGAGTCTTTATTCCAAGATGTCAAAAAAAGCTTGCATACTAGTTCAGATTTTCACTAGCAACTAGCAAAGATTTTCTAGATCCATATGAAACTTGGATAAATCACACACAAGACTTGAAAAGCTATCTTGTGGGGGTTTTATTGTCTTCACAATTTAATGTTTCTTACCTGAAAAATGTAAGTAAATAAAAGCTTTGTTTCCACTAAAGAAAATGGTTTCAGCTTACAAAAATATACAGGAGGTCTGCGTCACCGTGGCATGTAGTTACATTTCTGGGGAGGTGCATGTCAGGCTACGGCATAGGGAACAGTGTCGATTCTACGCAGAAGTATCCTACTTTAGAATGTTCTGTATGTCAGTCCTGTCTTTACAATAAAATGTTGGCATTGTATGTTTCTGCAAACCATACCTAGGTCATGTTTTTATGCTTCATACTTATCAGCATTTCTAAAGTGATGCAGTTCAGATGGCATGTATATGAGCTGAGGTTCTCATCAGGAAGAAGAGGAGTGGGATGGTGGACGGTGACACTGAGGCGAGACGGCTGCCAAGCAGCAGCAGACCACTGTTGGGATACTTCCAGCTGTGTTTGTAGAGCCAAAAATACGTATTTAAAGTCAAAACATGACGTTTTCCGAAAGGTTAACCAAGAGGTTTTTGTGCCTAAACCCAACCACATGCCCACAAGGCTGTTAAAACATAAAGAAATGTAAAGTGTCAACATATCCACCACATATCAAATACCCAAATTAAACATAGACTAAACATAACCATGGTTTGTAGAGCTGTACAATGCCCACACTGATTCAGGCAATTGGATTTAGTATTTGTATAAAATATAGATATATTAATTTTTATGTCTTGTAATATGTGTAAAAAAAAAAACTTTAGAGTAGAATTTGGCTGCGATCACCATATTTCTAATAATCAGAATATATCTTTAATATAAGAACTACTGAGGCCAAATGTTACAAGGCCATTGTACAAAAAACCTGAAAGACAAAGATCATGTTCTTCTTTGAAAGTCTTTTGTTTCTCATCATTTCATTTGAATCAGTGCTTGGATTAAACCACTTCAAAAGACGCAGACCTCTGAGTTCACTGTAAATCAAAACTTTTTCATCAAACGACATCAGTAATTGTTGTTGCTGACATGTCTTACTGACATCGTTCTGCTGTGTTATTGTGCAGACTCTGAGCATGGTGACATGATGTCTTAATATGTCACTGAGTTTCTGTGGTACCGAGCTCGCATAGGACAGGTGTTTCCTGTGTGTGTGTGTGTGTGTTTGTGTGTGTGTGTGTGTATGATAAAGTAGAAAGTGTGAAATAGTGTTATTGAGCCAGAGTAAGAGTCAAGGAGGAGCTTTTGTAAATGATTTCTTACCATCATCTCTGTGTAAGTTTGGAAATGTGTGTTGTTGATGTGTTGATGTGTTGGTGTGTGTGTGTGTGTGTGTGTGCGTGTGTGTGCGAGAGAGAGAGAGAGAGAGAGAGAGAGAGAGAGAGACAGACAGAAATACAAGGTAAATATGTGTTTGTATGTTAAACTTTGAAATGCATTATATAATGTATGCACAGTACAAAAAAAGGGGCACCGTGAGTTTGTGAATAACAGAGCTGGCATTTATCGTGGTGTGTGTGTGTGTGTGTGTGTGTGTGTGTGTGTGTGTGTGTGTGTGTTGTTACGGTAAACAGGGGGAAAGGAAGGTGAGTGGGGGAGCTTCAGAGGGTGAGACAATGAGAGAACAGACAGAGAGGTAGACAAAGACGTATGTGTATTAAACAATAATCAGTAATGTCAGGTGAACAGTGCTCATCTGCAGAAGTAGATGAAATTTTAGGTATTATTGTACCTAAGTGATCTTTAGAAGGGTGAACAACACAGCTGTGGTGACTTGATAAAGTCTGGCAAAGTTCTATAATTCTCCTAACATCAAAAAATCCCATAAAAAAAAAAACAAAAGCAACAATGAACTGATCTAACAAGTGTTCTCTGTGTGTTTTAACTACACAGCACAAAGTTGCATAAAACTGAGCAGTGGGTGAAGAAGTACTTAGATCTTTTACTGAGTAAAAATAGCAATACCACCATGTAGAAATACTCTGTTACAAGTAAAAGTCCTGCATTAAAAATGTTACTGTGTAAAATTACAAAAGTATTAACAAATAATACACTTAAAGTACCAACAGTAAAAGTACCCATTATAAAGAACTGTTAATGTAAAAAAAGTTTATCACATAAGTGGATTATAACTATTGATGTATTAATGTGTTCATCACTTTAATGACACAGGTGGTTAAGGTGGAGCTCATTTTAGTTACTTATCATACTGCTTGATAGCTTGTGAATAGGGCACTCCAGGGATGATAGGTTTCTGTAGGCCGACGTGGACGTTGTTATTGCACTGTTTTCTTCATCAAAAAGTCACTTGGATTTGATTTTAGATTATTGCAGAAAATAAGATCTGTGATAAACAAATTTTGAGACTTACATGTTTTGTCCAGCAAGATCATTTTCACAAATGGACACCACGTTTAGGATTTTTGAAGCCTAAATGCAATCAAATGCAAAAAAAAAAGCCAACTTCGGGCTATTAAAACCTCAGTCACATAATTTAATGTCACCCCATAACAAAGCTGTAAAGCCACGTTCAGCATGATGATGCTCTGTAGTCTCATACAGCTACTTGTGAGCAACCGCCTTTTTTAAGACACATAAAAGCTTCAGAATTCACATGTGAGGTATTTACTGATGTATTTAATGTCATAGAACAAAACATGAAAGTCTCTTAAACTCAACCACAGACCATATTTCAGGCATCTAACCAAAAACCCATTGACTTTGAGACGAGGGAACTGGGAGTGCTAAAATGCGTACTCATTTCTGGGCTTTAGGACTTACTCCTAAAGCGCTCTATTCCCACCAAGGATCATAACATTTCATCTTATTCTATAAAATATAATATATCATAATTATTATTTGATTATATTTTGTATTATTAATCAGAATCTGTGTAATAACTGAAGTTATCAAATAAATGTAGTGGAGTAAAAAAGTGAAAAAGTGAAATTTAGTGGAGTAGAAGTACAAAGTAATATAATATGGAAATTCTGAAATACAAGTACCTTAAGTAAATGTACTTAGTTACCTCCCACCATTGCAAATGAGATGTGTCTGCCTGAGTGACAGGAAAATTAGCTGATTTACCTATTATGGTCAGGAAAAACACGAGCAGATAACATTAACGATGGCTCTGTACCATTTAGCTGCACCACCAAACCGATTAGCCGGTATGCACATTACCAGAGCTGTAGAGCAACACCACCTACATGTGATGCAGCCATCATTAATGTTAGTAATGTTAGTTACGCCGCCTGTGCTCCTCTGCTGTGACATGTCAAAATGTCCTTGGATAACACGAGAGGCCCCTTAAGCAGTATGCCAGCACAACCTGTATGTGTGTGTGTGTGTGTGTGCGTGAGAGAGAGAAAGAGAGAGAGAGCGACATAGCGAGAGAGGGATGAGGCATTGTGGTAGTTGTGGGAGAGAGCTCAGTGAGAGATGAAAGATCTGGCCACAGCCGGCAGTCAAACACTCTGAAAAACTCTCAGAGTGTTCCTCTTTGTCACTTGTAACTCAAAAACTACAACCATGTGGAGAGTATTTAAACAAGTATTAATATTTGATTCGAACTATATTATTAGATTCTATGTAGTAAACTCAATATGAGAGCTATTTTGTGAACTAATCCGTGCATACGTGGGGTGTCTGTGTCAAATCATACATGCATTGCATCTTCAACTCATAAAAGAAAATAACAATTTGAGGTTTATTATATTAAAATAATAGTTTTTTATTACTTCCAAGAATTAAAAGGGTGATCAGCTCTGAGAAGTTTTGGGGATTTTTGTCACGTTACTCTTCTGTTAAGGCTTTCATAAAGCCCATACCATGTTCATGTTATCTACATGACTGTATTTTGAGTGTGAATGTAAGGTCATGTATGTAAGCACATGTAAGTGTGAGTATAAGAGGCTGATTGAGTGAACGTGTGTGAGAACTGAGTTGCTATGTGTTTGCATAAGTTTGACTCTTAAATGTACGTGTGTGTGTGAGTGAGTGTTGGGATGTGGTTAGGTGTTTTTCAGCGTATCCTTGAAAAGCCTGTGTTGTGTCTCTCATCCTCAGCAGCTATGAACACCACATAAGACGGAGAAATGTAGAGAAAGAGCGGGAAGAAAAGCATAAGGGGGGGGGAACAGCTTCTCTGAGCTTTGTCCTGGTTATCTGCTGTTCTTGGTCGTCTTTTTTGCACCTTCTTTATCATTCAGCTACAATCAGTCTTTTAACACAGCCCTCATTTCCTCATGTCATCCTCTCACGTGCATATTCAAACCCTCAAACACACACAAACTCACATATCTCACATTTCCGTACATATAATGTATACTGTAGGTACAATAAAAAAAAAACGAAAAACTGGTTTGTATCAGGGTCCAAGACCATAAATAAAAATAATGATAAATACAAAGATTAAAATTCACCAAACATCTCCATCTTATTTTCAGTTGTGTGTGTATGTTAGCTATGCATTGTCACAGTAGCTATATGCTGTTCTCAGACTTTCAAATTCAAATTCAAATAAGCTTTATTGGCACAAATGTTCAAGTTACATTATTGCCAAAGCTATATTACATATTATCAATAATATATTTTATACAAGAAAACTGAATAGATCGTTACCAGATAACAAATACACTTTTAGTACACGTATTCTGTTACAGACGTAATCCCTCAAAAACATTTACTCCGGCGCTTTCTCTTAATGTGTGGCAACAGTCAACATATTTTGCAGCTAATACTGCAAATTGACTTTTCTCACCACATAGAAAGGTTCTCACTGGCGAAGGTGCCTGTAGCAATCTTTGTCACTTTTTCACTGAGATAATTCTATTTACTAAAGTGTCTTCATGTTTTGTCGGCCCATTAAGCGTTTATGGTTAGCACATGTTTGACAGCATTTTTTGTGGTTTTGTAAACAAAATACCGTGACCTAATTATCATTCGAGAAATGGCCTGTGATAATCCTGTCAGAGTCAAAGAATTACAGTTAGAATCATGTATTGTAAAATTGTGTACTTAATTATTTGCATATGAACATCTAACATAATGTGTATTCTAATACAAATTTCATACATGGTTTGGTAATATAAGTATCTACATCAGACACATAGTCAAGTACTCCATTAAATCTGTATGAAAGTGGTCATCATAATATACGGCAACACTTACACTGTAGATCAGATGTTCCCATAAAAAGTATATAAATAATACCTTGTGGTGTAATGTAATAAAGTCATATAACTTTGTTTCAATACATTAGTATTTTTTGGGGAGTATCAGTAATTTACTTTTATTTTTATATTCCTGTCAATTTCACTTTTACTCCACTACGTTTCCTAAATAAAATGTTTGTTTTTTCACTACGATACATTCCCCCTAAGCATCTTAGTTAATTATTATAAAATAGGGAAGGAAGTGAGGAAAGTAGGAGGGAGGAAGGGACAGATGGACAAATGAAGGAATGGGAGAGATGGAAAAACTGGATTTTTGTTTGTGGCAAAGATCTTGTGTTTCTTTAAGTGTAACACACGCTCTATTTTTAAGGTGGTGTTCATTTTACGAAGAAATAAAGTTCAGAATTTTCTAAATTCTGATGCTTGCTTTTCTTATTTTCAGCATTTATTTGTACCTTTACTCAAACCATAATTACATTTGATATCATAAAATGACTTTTGATACTTAAGTAAATACTTTGATACTCAAAATATTTTCTAATAGGTGACTTCAACTTCTACCGAACTTTTACTCAAGGGTGCTTTTTAGGTACAACGTCCAAAACTGATTATACCTTTCATATGATTATAGTGTTTTGGAATTTGGATTCAGACAGACTGTAAGTTAGGCAGAAACAGGTGCTTTCATAATGAACACACACTTATATTCAAATCCAACTTCCTAAAAAAGATGGAAAGGAAAATAAAAGGGAGATAATACAGCCAATATGACTGGATGAATTTTAAACACTTGTAGATTACTAAATAATTTTCCCAGTATTTTATTCACTGTGGGTAAAACTGTACAGATATGAATAAAACAATACAGTGTCATTGTCTTGAATCCTTAGTTTTAATTTATGGACAACTTTGACAGTTTGCAAGATACATAGGTAGTAGGTCATGTCTTAATATTTTTTATACATTATCTAAAAGGAAGTATACAGTTAATAAAAAAAAAAATACAATTCACAAATAAATTCACAATAGATGCTAGAATGTGGCATGTGGTTTCATATCAACATTTCAGATAATTTTGATGCTTCATTTCCCTTTACTTTATTCTAGATTATTAATTTTAATGTTTAAATCCTTTACTAATATAAAATACACTTCTCAAGTATATCTTGTATCTTGTATTTCTCAATATAAACATTTTACGAATGTTTTAAGGTATTTTTTTAATGACTGATATGTGTTGAGTGTCATGCATCAGTCAAATTTCATTTCAATGCAACCGATGTTTAAGAAAACATTTCAAACAATACAAATACAGTTTATCTTTTAAATAGATTTGACAGATATTTATAAAAAATATTGCATATAACCTGGAGAAACATATACCCGGCTTCGACTTATCGACAGTTCATGTCATGGTCACATCTAATGAAATGTTTTCCTCTCTGGAGTGATAAAGAATATGCTATACGTAGAACCCGATGCAGCAAAAGTGGACTCATTGGGATCTCTGAGCTGACACCCTCATTTTCTTATTCTAAAGTTTTAAAGTCATTGATGACAAATGTCAACAAGCACTCACCATGACTGATTTTATATCGGTTACATTTCAGGAGTATAACAATAGACTGTTCGTGGTTTGATTTTAACAAATCGCACTGTAAAGTTTCATGTAACTGTAAAACCTGGCTGCATCATTTTATTTGTGGTAGTAACAGCACTGACTTATTTTATACAGTGATTTAAACATTGATTTGTGATCCAACCACAAACTGAAATATTAAGATATTTACTTCTTCAAGAAACACCAAGTTGTGTTGATATTAAAGCTTCAAATGCTTCAATTAAGTCAATCTTTCACAGCTAGGTTATTAATGGAGTATTTTTGAAACACAAAAATCTCAGATGCCCCGTTTGAAATAAGAATGTTACGTGCTGTGGTTCACTTCACAAACAGATCAGAGGAATCAAAAATGAAGCACTTTTTTCTTCACCTCTCTCTGGATCACACAAAAGTAGATCCCCCATCTGTGTAAATGACTGAAAGTACTCGCATTTTTAAATATGGTTTGCATTTAGGGGGGGTCTTGTGAGGGGCGGGACACCCTGTTAGTGAAGAAAAACCCTACATATATGTTAGAGAAATACAGCTTTGGGTTCTTGTTCCTCTACAAGACCTCAGCGAGTTTGAACAGCACACTTAGAAGAATTATAGAAAAAGTCTTCTCGTGAAGGCTGAGGTGCCCACAAAGTCAGGGTCAAAGGTCAAAAGACCTTGCACTGGTTTATGCTGAACATCCGTCGCCTGGCCTGTTTCCTGGCCTGGTTTACGGCCGTCCGCACTGCATGCTCAAACACCTGCTGCACGCCACGATTACTTAAGGAGGAGCACTCCAGGTAGCCTTTAGCATGGACTTCATGAGCCACGCGTCTCCCCTCTGCTGCTGAGATGCAGTTGCCTCGATATGCCCCCACCTCCCGCAGATCCGTCTGGGTGGCCACAACCAGCACTGGCACCTTGGGCAAGTTTTCTCGAACCTCAGCAATCCACTTGTGCTGGACACTGGCCAGTGAGTTAGGGTTGGCCACAGAGTAGCAAATGAGGACAATGTCGGCCTGCTGATAGGATCTTGGTCGGATCTGTCTAAAGTTGTCATTGCCCGCCGTGTCCCACAGCCCCAGGCTGATTTGTACCCCGTCCATGTACACCTCCACCCCAGTGTTCTCAAACACCGTGGGCTTATAGGTGTCCGGGAAGGTCTCTGAGGTGAAGCGGACCAGCAGGGCCGTCTTGCCCACAGCGCTGTCCCCGACCAGGACACATTTCACCGACATCTCTTCCAGGTCGTTCATGGTTGCCTCTGAAATCTCTCTCCTCGAGGTATTTTAGGGTACTGTGGAAAAAGTCTCGGGGGGTAGTGTCTCTAGAACTAATCGATCGGGAGAGGCGCAACGTTCACGAGGTAGTCAAGGGCAGCGATCACTCATCTGTGTGCTGTACTTCCGTGTTTAGGTGGTAGTTTTCATAGCAGGTGATTTGTAGCCCTGCCTTACGGTAACTCCATTCCTGGAGATTTCATTGGTCATTCAGCTTGTTGACCTGTCCAATAATCTCTCTCTTTTCAGCGTCCTTAAAAGTCACCTTATATGGAGTAGGTATGTACAGTGAACAGTTCTCCAGCAGTGAGCTTCATAGACGGCTCACATAACGTCTTTGTTCTGTGGGCTCTCTCGGCTCGTCTCACTTCCGCTGGGTCTCTGAGGCGTGGTCAGGTGTTGGTCCTTCTCTTGAATGATGGCCGTCATTTTGTCAAAACAGACCAAACCTCTCAGAGATGAGGTGGGAAATCTACTGAGGAAGAGAGGATATGTTACAAACACTAAGTATCTGTAAGAACTCTGTTGTCTTACTTTAAAATGACAGACAGTGAAATGCTTTGGCAAATTGTACATCTGCAAGCTTATACTACATGTTTCTCCAGCTGACAGATTCTTCAGACACAACATGCAGCCTACCGGAGAAAACGACAGCAGCATAACTCTTGGTACAGTACGGTTTGCATGACAAATAAGAAATATCTGCTAAACAGTACAGCAGTAGTCATCTGCTTGAGTGCTGCATATTGAGGATGACATCCACTTTTGCTTTTGTAACAGACATATTTTATATATACAGAGAGAGGTTAAAGCGTTACAAATACGGAAGTGAGGATTTGTATGTTTGGGTGTGACCCAGAATTCACAACCTGATCCCAAACACTGTAACAGAGGCTCATAAACAACATATCCATGTTTGCTGTATTATAAAGCTCTTGCATATGATCTGTCTGTCTCTATTTACTCTAATGTATCTCCTTTATAACCAGTCCTGATACGCTGACTATAAGCGAACATCAGATACTAGCCGAGGATGTCTCTCTGTGTTATTGTTTGATATGGTAATATATATAAATTTTGATCATTCTTTATTTTATGATCAACAAAATACTGCTGGTGGTTTGTTATGGCTTTCTTACCACATTCAATTGACAGTTTGACAACTATATTTAAGTAGCAGAAATAACAAGTCATAACCTCAAAACCACCTGCCATGACACACAGATGGAAAGACCTCCATCACGTAAATGGGACACTTTAAGCTGTTTTTTTCCACCATTCAACTTTCTGAATTATCTCATTGGAAGAAGTCTACCTTTTATAATCTCACTGTCAGAGAAATAAATCATAAATTAATTAAGTCATAAAACAAGGCTCAAACCTTCAGTGCAAACTATTTAAACTGTTTAAACTCTTCTTACTTCAAAAGAACTACAACACTACAATATACTTTTCTTTTAGTTTATAAACAATAAAATGTAATTTTACACATCAGAATGATCTTTTTGGACTAATGAGAGAGTAAGAACAAACCAATGAAGTTTTAATGTTGAAACAAGTTCATGTTTTTTGCCCATATTATGAAGTCTTAATTAGATTTCCAAAAAAAATAGAATAGTAAAGAATAGAGTAGAACAGAACAGTGATCTCAGCAACACGGTACTGTGTTGAGACAAAGAAAAAGATAATTACCTCTCTTGTCAGTCTTCTTGATCTGTAACGGGCGGATGCTGGCTGCCGCCTCTGAAGGTTTCACAGCACGGACAGAAACACAAAAAGCCTTTAAACTCCAGAAACAGTTTGTTATTAATTACAGTCTGCCAAACTGGATGCCCTAAAACACCATTAATTAAAGTCTGTATTTATTAGAGAGGAAATATTTTGGCACTTGTCTCAAAACGCCGAGGCTGGTGAGTACAGAGGAGGGAAGTGAGAGAGAAAAGAAAAGTAAAACACATCCGCTAGCTGAAGTGTGGAGGTGTGACTCGTATGTTCTGCTCGCCTCCCCCACAGCAGCTGTGCTTTGTGGATTTGTAGCATTTTATCTGGCATTTTACAGAGCAGCAGAGCTCACAGCTGGTACAAATACACATTTTTAAAAAGGTATTACACTTCTCGCCGTGATCACACTGGTGCTGTAACAAAAAGAAAACCAACTCTAACTCAAGATGTGATACTATGTATCTCTATTATCTCTCCCATCTCTGTATAGCTCTTATTGAATTGTTAAAGGGTAACTCCACCAATTTCACACATCAAAGTCTGGTTATAGTTGTTGAGGAGTACAACAGTAGCCTATGTGTAAAAAAATATATAAATTAAAAAGAAGAAAGTGTGAAGTGTTTTGTGGCACCAGAGAAAGCTGCTAAGCTGATAGATTGACTCAAGTGATGTCACTTGTTAGCATTAGATCTCTGGACTATTTTTTCTTTATGTTTGATTATGAATGTCTATAAAATCAAACATTTTGGGTCTGAGACAACAAGTTTGAGGATAAAAGAAATCTGTTGGTGGAGAGCTAGAAAGCAATAAGCTTAGCAGACCTCTGTCCTCCTCTCCTCATCTGTTTGAGGCAAGCAGCTCAAAGCTACATTTGCCAGATATCCTACGGAACTGTTGGCAGGTTGCATTGTGGGTAATGTAGTTGCTAGGTATCCAGGCATGAAAGAGAACTGTATACAGCTCTGGATGCGGGGCCCCATTCATTTCTATGTAAGGTGCTCAGTGCCGCATGAAACCAAAAAAAGTTTAACTTCCTGGTTATAGTGAGGAACAGAAATGAGAAAGAGGAATGTAAAACATGCAAATGGTAAGACTGTTTTTTTGTTTGTTTGTTTTTTTAGGTTTTGTTGTTGATTATACATGTATATGAGGAGCATGAACAGAGTGGTTTAGTTGGGGGAAAAAGTCTTTTTAGGCCCCATGGCATCATGTGATGGAGCCAAAAGTTGTAATTGCATGTTTGGCCACTATGTCAAATTGGCTTAAAAGCACCGTGCTGTTCCTAACGGCCTGTTTGTGGGGCTGAAATGCGAAGCCAATGCAAGCTGCAGTTTCTCAAATGTCCACTGGAGGCTGGTTCCAACAGCAAGTCAATCCCCATAGACCCCTAATGTCAAAGTGCCCAACTTCACAGCAGAAATAAACATGTTTACAGCCTGGAACAAAAAAAAAGGATTTGGTCTTCAAAGCTAATTTCCACGTTCATGACAACTGCACCAGGGTGAATTTTTATATGACTTGTTTCTTTAAATGTTGTTAAGGCTTTAAGTTAGGACTTTCAGCCAAATCCACCCCTTGCTCCTACTACGTCCTTTTATCCAGATATGGCCCCAAAATCCAAGATGGCAACAGACAAAACGCCAAACTCAAGGCTTCCAAAAAGGAGTCCACAAACTAATGAATGACATCATAATGGCCACGTCCATTACTTTACACAATCTATGGTTTAAAGAGGGATGAATTGAATATGAAATATATATCTTTAGTTTAGTTGCGTTTGTTGTAGTTGCTAGTTGTCCTTTTTAAAAACAGTATTTCTCTCTTTTTATGACATTTATGGGTTAATGTGGATATCGTTGTGCCAGTGACTCAGTTTGCATTTTAATTCATAACTGAGTAGTTCACGATTTGATGCCATCAAAGTTAGTAGAAATCTGGCTATCACATGATAACAGGTCACATTCTCATTGTTTTGAAATCCTCCATTACATCCCACTTAGTCACCTCTAAATCTGAAGTCCTTCACAGGAGTTCTCAAACCTCTCAAGTCCAATAAAAAAAATCAGTGAATGGGATGTGAGATTTTTGTTGACGTTAAAGATCCTTTTCAAATCTGGCTTCATACAGAAATTGTCCAAATCGTATATGTTGGGGAAGCTATGAAACAGTAGTTATCAAGTGTAGTACGTGAGGTCTTTGTTTTGACTTGTAGAAGGTATCACTGTCTCAGCATCAATACCACTTTAAAAAGGCACAATATACATGATATCACTCACAAACTGGCAGTTCTTTTGATACAAAGACTAATATAAAATGTCTAAAACGGGTTACGGAGTTTACTGAGTTTTGAGATGGTTTGTTTTGTTACAACAGCAGTAACACAGGCTTATTTGTTCCACTATGATACATATCCATTAATTTAAACTCATAAATGCACAAGTCTTTGACTGTAAACAAATAGTTTATTTCACAATACATATTCTCTGTAAAACCATTTGAACAAATGAATACAAAAATACAATATATTCTTTATAATTCGTGTGTTCACAACATTATGTACAATAAGTAAAATTTGTCAACATGGTTGTTGCATATATCTGAAAAATATCAGAGGCTATATTAAACCTACAAAAATAGTGTAGCGGATAAATGCAACTGCTACATTTAAATTTGGCACAGTAGGTTCAAAATAAGGAAGAGAGTGGAAACAAGTGACACGCCTCAAAAGAGAAAACCAAACAATGATTAATCTTTACCTGAGTTTAGATGTCAATATATTAGCAGCTAAGCTCGGCTTGGCCTTAAGTAAATGAACAGTTGCAGTATGTTGCAGACGCAGCTGCTAAGACAAAGGAGACTGCTGCAGAACTCACAGAGGAGGGTGCTCTGACTATTTCATGAGGTTGTTCAACCTGTTTATTGGCCTTTTCATCGTCTACCATCAAGAGTTTCAGTCTCGCCTCCTGGTGAGTAAGAAAAACTGTAACACTTCAACTAAGACAGAAAAAAAATTCTCTTCCTTCTCAGTATTTGGTTTTGCGATAACTTCTCTGATTGAATGGCATGCATTAAATATAGAATTGGCGTCAAATAAGACGCTTAAAGTGTGCCTCAAAAAGGGATGCCATATTCCTTATAATCCTAGAAAGCAACCTCCAAGTAGACAGTATACAATCATGATTCTATTACAGTTTCCTAAAATCCTCACATTATGTCTCAAACATGACTCCAGATTAGCAAATGCTGATGATTAAGGAGGATTAAAAAGCACCTTATTTCAACAAGGCGCCTTCAAAACACAGGGATTTTTCATTCTCTTTAAAAAGACATGAGGATAAATGTAAAGCAAAATGCACCACAATATAAAACATCTTTTAAATGTAAAATTTACTTACGTTCTAGCATTACAACTGCATATGAAGACCTTATTTGTGTTTCACATCTATGCAGTTATAATTAATAAACAAAAAATAACTATTTTTATTAAGATCTGAATTAGTATTAATATTTTAACTAAAATTAACCTCAAGTTGACCATGATTAAGATTGGGATTAATTTAATTTGCTGGTGGCCATATGACCAATGGAGAGAGAGACAGAGAGAGAGTTAACAAAAAAAGGGCCAAAACTGTATGACAGAAGTAAGACACAAGGTGTACCATACTGTATATACTGTAGTCAATGTAGAAGTTGTAGTTGTAGAAGTATAAAGAAAGAGAGAGAGACACAGTGTGCGTGTGTGTGTGTGTGTGTATGTGTGTGTGTGTGTGTGTGTGTGTGTGTGTGTGTGTCTGTGTGTGTGTGTGTGTGTGTGT
>JAPZEB010000020.1:10056689-10071057 GCA_029783705.1 Chaetodon striatus | reverse complement strand
CCAGGGGCTTCTGCCTCTTACAAATTAAATAAAGGACAGAGTTAAAAAGGGTGAAAGAAGTAATCAGTAACTTTTTTTCTGATACAGCTTTGCAGGTGCACAGTTCCAAACACAGTTCCTTTTTTTACTGCAGATACTAAACTCTAAACTGTTCTACTTTGCAGCAGTTCAGCCTTCAGTCAGTTTGATGTTTAAACAATGGTACATGATTACTTGTTTTTGTGTATAATAAAAATACTAAAATGTATATGTATTGTAGTAGCAGCCTAAAATTGTGACATTTGTGAAAATGTGAAATAAGCCGGTAGAGTATATAATGGATTCTTGCTTTAAACAAAAAAGGATTCACTAGTTTACGAGGACATAAATTCTGAAAGGGAATGCTGAGGAACAATTAAAGACACAGAGGTCAAGAAATAGACGTATGTGTCTGCTTGTGTTTGTGAATACCTTCTCCCTCTCCTTGCTGGCTGCTCTGAAGTGATCGGAGCGAGGAGCCTCTGGGGCGACCACTGTCTTGACGGGCTCCTCGTCCAGTAGAGAGCGAAGAAACAGCTCCGTCTGTGTCAGGCTGTAACTATGCAAACATAAACACATATACGAAATAGTCAAGAATGTAATGTGTTCAACCACATTAGAAACATACATTTTTCCTTGCTGTAGAAGAAAAGATAGCATGTTTGAATTATCAGCCTTCATCAGTTACATGATGATGATGCATCTCTGTCAAACGGATCAAATGAATTCAGTCTCAAAGTCATTTTCTCACTTGTGGTATCTGAAGATGTCCTTGAGGAAATGCCGGTCAATGGTGGGAAAAAGGGAGTAGAGCTGGTCCTCTTTCGGCAGGGCGGCTCCATCACGCCGGTCGAGGTCAGTGCGACTTTGTCTTGTCTGAGAAGAAGAAGGTTGGAAAGAGGTTACAATGTGAGAGGAATGATATGATTCAATATATGAGTCTGCAGGTACAGTAAGCGGATGTGTTACCTTCTCCACGTTCTCCTGCAGAGCCAGTTCCTCTTTCATAATGTCTCTAAGAGACACATGACGGCGGGACACATTCCAGTGGTCCATGAATGGCATCTGACCATGGGCCACTGGTTGGCTGTCCAGTGACGCATAACCATCTGCACTAAACAAGAAACATGCTGGCTGTGTCCGCTCTTGTGATCCAGGTGACTCACCCCAGTGTGCTGAACCTATACATTGAAAACAAAATGTGAATCAAAATGAAGTTATGTCTGAAAAACTTTGTTCTCAGTAGCATTTCTGTGTTTGACTGGGACAATACAGATAAACAGGTGTAATGTTTGAAGGAGATTTTTCTGAATCATCTGAATTGCAGCCCCCAGTCCTGGTTAATTTGAGTCAACCTGACAAACATATGAATGAAGTTTCAATGTGTGCATACAGCATGTGTCTTTGAACGTAACACAGTAATGATCATGTGCAGAGCAAAGGTATGCTGCCATTAGCATTGCATGATGCTCCATGGATTTCGGGTTTGTGTCTGAGAATATCTGTGTGTCTGAACTTACTTTCCTGAAGCAAGTGAAAGGAAAGAGCTGCTTGTCTCTGCTTTTCCTGTAAAACAGAATTCAAAGTAAAGTTAAGACCCTCTCGCAGTAATCAGAATATCAGGGCCGTATATTTACATCGATAGATTTGACTGATGCTGGTAAGTTATTGACTATATACTGCATACTCCGATTAAGGTTCCCTATCATGTCGTCTATTACATGAAAATGTGCAAAAGTGAAACAGCTTGAGCCGCATTGGGTATTTTGCTCCTTTGCGTCAAAACAGTACCTTTTTAAAGTCTTCCACCAGTGACAGACTTAATCTACTGTACAAACACAGCCTCTCTCTTTCATTTCTTTACCCACCGTCTTGAAAAGGTCTGCGTTGCAATATTTCTCCATGTCTAAAAACCTGTTGATATCCAAGTCTTTCAGGATGTTTAAAAGCAAGTGCTTTTTTCCCCTCAGACCAGAAATGTGGGCTCTTCTTTAGGCCAGGCATCTGTAGTCCACAACCTTGCAAACTGTTGGCTATTTGGTTTGTGTACAACACATCCATGACAACACACAGAGCTGACCATAGACAGGCAAGAGGCTGTGTGTCACAAACTGCAGCAAAAACCCCAACAGAGACACATATTCTAAATGTGCTGTATGCATGTCTACAGAATGCTCCTAAAATCTGAATAATATCAGCATATTCCCTGTGTCTTAATCAGGTAATGCTAGATTCAGAATCAGGGCTGCACATCTAATAAAATATTAATCCAGATCACAATTTTGGCTTCCTACAATTAAATGAACATGACTAGCTGTGATATTTACATTTAAAATGTGTGCTCCTCTCATAGAAAACTAAGCTGCATATTAAAATCAATGCTTCCTTAACAGCCAGACTCCACTTTTGAGGAGCTGTCATGCCACTATGCATGCACCCTGCAATGACAGCATGTTAAAAACTGGGCAAACCGAAAATAACCTGTCATCAACCATCATCATCTATTGTTTGGAAGTATTTCAGATTTAGGAGAGAACACATCATATGCTAAGAGTGCATGAGACTTGTGTCTGCACCGCAAAGCAACACAACCAACTTGTTAACCCACTCAAAAACTCACCACAATCTGCAATATGATGAATGCATTAAGGCAGAGAAAAATAATGTCGCTATTGTTACCACACTGTTACCGTTAGTCCCCATCCTTGCCCAGCGTCAACTCAGACATGGCAGTGACGCTGGAGCGTGTCATGGTAATATTACCATAAACAATGTTTAAAAAAAAGGTTTATTTAAATGTTAAAGTGTTAAAAAATACTTTGTTCCTAAAAACATCATGAACATCATGAGAAATAATCATGACCTCAATATTGATCAGAATAATTAGGGATTATAATTTAGTCATAATCGTGCGGCCTAATTCATAATGAGGCCTAATTCAGAGTATCCAAACAGAATCTGCTGTTTACATTACCTGTATCAAATTCATAATATTGTCCTATTAAGAATAATAGTGGATATAAGTGTGCATGTAAACATAGTCCCTGCCAATAACTAAATTTTTGGCCACTTGGGGGCAGCAGAAAGAAGCTGTGAACACAACACTGACATACAGAACTCCTTAACAATGGGCTGCAACTCGCTATAGAGCTCTGTAGAGCTGCAGATTCAGGTGGTAATTCTCTGTGGCTTCATCATTATGAGCAAACCTCTCGCACTGTTGTTTGTTAAACTATTTTGATAAACATATTGATTAAAGCTGCTTTAAAAGAGCTCACCTGAATGGTTTCCTTCCACTTCTGGTGGAGCAGTTTAGCCAGGTTCAGGTCCATCTGCACTGCATAGTCATCAGCGGAACATGTACCTGAATATTGTGGAGCAGAGTGAACAAATACCCTAGTGTCAGTTCTGAGTACCAGGGAAGTATATAGTGTAACATGTTTTACATTATGCAGCAACTGGACAGGTGTGCAGTAGATTTAAGGCCTACATCGTCATCTAAGGATTCAACTTAGTGACTGAGGTAAAGGTATTCTTCAGTGTGACACCTCTGTGTTAGTTACCTAGGTCTACTCCGACAGGACCAAACAGTTCAGTCAGCTGTAGTGCCAGCTCAGTGGGTAGTTTCAGCTCCACACACTGAATGTCCAGGTGTCTGCTCCCTCTCTCCTCCACATGCCTCTTTTTCTTCCTCTCCTCTTCCATCTTTTGTTTTTGCTCTCTCTCCATCTCCTCTAGCTCAGCCTGCAGCAGCCGGTGGACCTCATCCATGCTGGCAATCTCCTCCTCAATCTCGACTCTTGACTCTTCAATTATTACTCCATCATCTAAGCTTATACCCCAAGCGCCACCTTCTAGGTCAGCCTCTGATGTCACTTTGTGTTCAGCGTCACCACATCTCTCTTCATTTACTGCAAGAGGCAGATTAGGTTCTGTTTGAGGAGATGTTTTTAAGAGTGAGGTTGTATCAGGATGATCTTTGATTCTAACTGGAACAGCTGCATCTCCAAAGAGCACATCTGTATTACTGGAGTTCTCATCTGATTCACTGATTGTCCCAGAGCTTAACTGCTGGGTCGCTTCCTCCGACCCAGTTGGCTCTCCCTTTGGCCAGTCTTCAGGGTGATGCTTATCTATGCTTATCTTGCCTAAAGCTCCACACAGACTGGATGTGTTCTGCTCATCTTCACCCCCAGGACCGTCCTCCCCTTTCTCACCATCATCGTCTCTAAAGAACTTCTCTCCAGAGTCCAGCAACAGGTTGGTGGTCCACTCTAGGTCCTGATGGCATTTGTCGTACAGATCTTCCAACGTGTCAAAACTAACCAGTTTAAAATGGCGGCTGAGAATACGCAGGCTCTCGAGCCGGTCTTGAGTTGCCCCGAGCTCTCTCTCCTCCACCTGTGTGCCTTTCTCGTGCACCACTCGGTAGGGCACCTCTCTGTGGCCGGACGGGTGGACTGCAACTGCTGCAGAGACGACTGAGGACAGCTCCGGCACAAAGCGAGAGGAGTCTCCAGACAGGACTGTGACATTGCTGGGGTGGCTGCACGCAGCTATGACTGCATCATCAAGGCTGTTTTGACGATTGAGACGCCAAAGAAGGGCAAAGTCTTGAGGTTCTGTCTGGGTGGGGCTACCTCTGTCTACCAGAGGAAGTGGGGGAGGAGGCTGCAGGTGTGCCTCAGATTTGGACTCAGTGAACAGGTCAGGCTTAAGGCTATGGTTAGGCTCAACATCTGTGTCAACGCTATTCTGAGTGCTGTTTACACTTTGGGCTGTGTTGTTGGGACATTCAAGGGGATTCACTGAAGAATCAGGACAGTTTTGAGTAAAGGTGAGAGCAAGTTTGCACTGTTTACCTGATCTACGACCCTGACGCTGCTTTCTCTCCTGACTACCTCCACTCAAAGAACTGCTCTCTGCTTCCACAGAGCCCTCACACACAGGACTCTCACTAATATGACTCCCTTCAGCCTCACCTCTAGTATCTCTGCCATGCTCTGTGCAGTTATTCTTGTCCGTATCAGTATGAGCAGCAGCAGGCTCTGTACCAATCTCACCTTCGATACTATAGCTTCCCTCTCCATCATGGCATACATTTGCCCCCACTGTTTTGGAGACAACTATTGTGTCAGAGGTAAGAGCTGAGAGGAGATTTGTTGGGTTGGTTGACTTCAGATCCACAGACCCTGTTTCTTTATCAATCTCCAACACATTATCTATGGTATAGCTTGCTTCATTTTTGGTTTTAAGTCCCTCCCAATTATCAATCCTCGGTTCCCTGACCTTACAAGAGCCAGCTGCTTTCCAGTCTAACACACAGTCAGGTAATTCACGGCTGTTGCTGTTACCTTGGTTCATGTTTTGTTCCCTCTCCTCTATGTTAGATCTACGGTCAAATGATTCCTCAAACCTGCCACCTGCCGCCTCGTCTTTCTCCAGTTCCTCGCCAGAGCTCAGGGAAAGGGAGGATGAACATGAGGAGCCGGCCTGAATGTCAGCTACTCCTGTCTGAATTAGATCAAGAAGCTTCTGAAACTCTGCCACATTGGGTCCCGACTGCACTTTTGTTGGACTGTTATCTTCTTGAGACACAACTTCGTCTTCCTTCCCATTTCCATCTTTATGCCTTTCTCTTCTCCTAACGTGTCGCTGCTCAAGGGACAACTCACAAGGCCAGTCTCCTACAAAATCTAACATCTCAGGCATTCCTCTCTCCTCCCCATCCCTCACCATCTCAACCCCTTCTGTCACCTTTGTCTTTTCTTTCTCCTTCGCCTCACTATCAAATTGGTTAGTATCTTTCACTAGATCTGCAGGCTCCAACCTTTCAAAGTCAGACCTCCTGCTCGGCCTTTCTCTCTTCACTCTCTGTGCAATGGACTCAGAGAAAGCCACTGGTATTTCATCCCCACGGTGATCTTCGCTCATCACTGATTCCACAATACAGTCAGGGATTCTCTGATCTCCTGTTGGACAATTCAGCCCTAACTGGGCATCCAACTCAGAATCTAATTCCCCCAAATCCATGTCATCATCCCCGTCAGACATTTCAGGGTTCTCTGGAAGTGTTCCAGTTGGTTGGAAATTGAGGGACTCCGTAGATTTGTGGGTGCCGTCCTTCAATATTCCCACTTCGCTAGAGCGACCAATAGATGACACATCAGGGAGGGAGGAATACAGCTGAGGACAGGGTTTCTTAGATACCTCAGCCAATCCAGGCTGCCCTACAAGATCAGGACGCGGTGTTTCAGAAGTCACCAACCTAGAGAAAACAAGAGAGATTGGAGTGGTACTATTAACATAACTAATAATCTATAATAATCTATAATTTTGCTGATTATATAAAAATGAAATTACTCATATGAATCCTTTGTTTTTCCTGCATAAATCCAAATTCTTGATGAATTAAAGTAAAGGGAGACTGTGTTTAAAAACAGCAAAAGTATATCAAAAAATCTGTTTACAAACTCTCACACACTCTGATTTCTCCAGTTGTATTCTCAATACTTCCCAACCACATGTATTTTCGCTAAAACCTCACAGTCTAAAACACAAGTTGTAATACAAATAGCGCGTCATGGGGCAAGAACATGCATTTAATCTCTGCTTGTGCTTTCAATGGAGTTGCCCAGGCATGCTACGCATTTGTGCGTGATGACTGCCTTTGCAAAAGTGATTTATAAAACACTGGATGAATGAGACTTGGATGATAACAAATGAGTTGAGTCAAAGTTAGTTTTGCTGGTGTTAAACTTAATCCCTTTTACTTAAATTCAAGAATGTTCACCACTTTTGGATTCTTTGTTCGCTTTGGAGGCATGCAGGAAAAGCAAAGATTTCTTCACAAACTCAATGTGACATGAGGTGAGTAATTGATATACAATGGACTAAGCCATTTTGCACCTTTATAAAAGGTAAGAGGGGTGTCACGAGAATTCCACTATTTCTTTTATAGAAAGATCTGTCTTTCAAACGCTTTATTCAGCCAATTTTAATTTTGTTTTGTTATGGCACTAATTAGGAATAAAAAAAATGAACTTTTTCGTTCCAGGCTTTTCGAGGGCCCCCTTCCAATTGGGGCCATGGGTAATCAGTCTCATTTTACCCCCTGCTACAACACCCCTTACTATGCATCCATAGTCAACAGTCATTAAATTACACTGTTTTAGCTGCAAAATATTTTATAAATAGACAGATTTAATCTCATCATCACATGCTTTGTAGCTTGCAGCTAAGTCAGTGGTAGTTTTGCAGTATTCCACGCTGACAGTGTCTTTAAATGTCATATACAGAAAGCTGAATTACTTCTCTTTGAGAATATTCACATGGACTCTCAAATTAGGTGTCTCTCCAGGTTATGTGAGTCACAATTGGGTCTTCTTTATCCAAACACAATGTGAAACAAAGCAGATACGTTGTCTCCAAGACCAGCGTTCATAGGTGAAACTCACTGTGAATTTCTGTTCTCCAGAAGGAGCTGCTGTTTCATCTCAGGCATCTGTGAACCCATGATGGACTGCACTGTGACGAAGCGCTCATATCCATTAAGCATGCGTCTGATCTTTTCTGCTGACACGTTGTGTGTGGTACGTCTGCATATAGACACACACAGAAACAGAACAAGACACAAAACTGGAATATATAAAATTGTCTCCAACAGTATCTTGCTCATCATGTGCAAAAAGATTTAGTGACATTCTACATTAAAAAACAGATACTACTGTAATCTCCGACCCCCTCTCTCTCACCTCTCTAGTTCTCTGGGCTTGTTCCTCCACCAAGTATCCGGCTCTCTGAACAGCACTTTATATCCATGTTTCAGTGCCTTTAACAGACAGACCATTTACAGTTCAGAACAAAGTTTACACTGTCAGGCCAAATGTTATGTAATCCCAGAATGTATTTGTTTGTTGTATTTGAGACTAAATGCTTCTATCAATGTTACATTACATTACTGCATTACAACAAGGATGCATCAATTGGAACATGTTCTTAAGGTACTGACAAGGCAATGAAATGTTATCCAGGGATTATAGTGTGAGTGATAGACTTAAAAGGATTCTTCAGATTTTTTGATTTGGGTAATTATGGGGTTCTTTTCCATAGTCAGTCTATTACATACAGTAAAGGTCAGTCAACATGCCCCCAGTTTGGAGAAGCAGGCTGGCTAAGCAATGTACTACTGTGAGTGGGGGCAGCAGCAAAACATGTTTTAGCCACCTAACAAAAATCTATATCAGTTTTAGTGTACGCTAAATTGAGAGTATTTTCACTGCTTTATCTCTCCGTCAGACAGCCTGTCCCAATGGGTAAGGCGTTAACAGTTCCAGTTCCCCATCTATGCTCTCGTCAAAGCCACCAGGCTCCATTAACAAAAACAGTCATTTTAGCTTGCTGAACACAGGAGCTGCACGTCTACCACTGCCTCAATCTGTTATTTAGCTTATGTTATTGTGTGACTTTGTTGAATCCAAACTAACCCTTTTAAACGCCAAAGTCACACAACGACACAAACAAACTAATTGATGGAAGCAGCAGTAGACCAGTGGCTCCTTTGTTCAGCAATGTTAAATCACTGTTTTTCTCAATGGAGTCTGGTTTTGAAGAGAACAATATAACAACCTCATTTTCTAGTCGGAAATCCCTGTCTAGCATTAAGGTAAAGCAGTGAAAATACTCTAAATAACTGCAGCAAGTACTAAATCTTCCATAACGCTGCATTTCTTCATGCAGGTGCTAAAGTTGGTCTGGATGCAGCCTTATGCATAGCAGTGTCATGTATTAAATGTAATTTAAAAGAACTTTTGTGAACCTCTTCTTTAGAGTAATTAGTGCTACAACAGAATCAGTTAGCTCTGTGGAAGCTGTTACTGTGCATAATGTATATTAGGCAAGCAGACTGACCTGAGCCACATAGGGTTTCATTTCCCAGGCTTGCATGTTGGTATTGTCAATGATGATGGGGTTAGCCCCCCTTTCAAAAGCGTCCTTGGCTATGGAATTAAGTTGGCACATGAGAGACAGCACAAGAGAAACAAACCCTTTGTTATTCTGCACACAGCACTTAAGTGGAAACAATAGCAATCAATTACATAGATAAAACAATCTTTTTACTTTGACTCGCCACTGCTGAATCAACTCTTATCAAAACTGTGTGTTTGTATGTGTGTTTTTTTACCTCGTTTATGGTTCCACTCATGGGCCTCCCCCAGAGCAGTGGGGTCAAACTGATATTTTCCTTGGTGAGTGAAGAAGTCGTCAGTGCTCAGTTTAACTCCACCTGGGTTATGCTCTAACAAGGCTCTGCAGACACATAGAGATAAAGACAGCTTTCAGGTGATGTAACACAGGTTGTGATTGCTATAGTAAAAGTCCATGACTCTTGAGAAACTGTGGCTCTTTAAGTGTTTCTAAATGTATCACTGCTTATCTTGATAGAAAACTGCTTTTGCTATGAAGTTGTAGTTAATCATCTCACCACTGACACACCTGAGCTATTCTTTATTTAGATGATGGGATCTTGTAAGGCAGCTATCTGTTTAGCAAATCATCACTGCTCTGGCTAAAACATATCTGACTGAAAAGGCCCTATAGGCACTACACACAGAGATTGTTCATGTATTACTTCCAACAGTAACACTGGCTGCGGTGCTAAATTAATCTGCAGGCAAGTAGGTGAATAAAAAAAATAAAAAATACTACTGACTCTTTATGTGCAACAACCAATCTAATTTGGCTAACTATATGATTAAAAACATGATCTTAACTTAATGTCACTTAATGTTAGGTACGATTTTCCTCAAGTGTCTTTTTTGTTATCTGGATGCTTTTTACACAAGCAAGCAAACTTTATTTAAATCATACCTTTTGAAAGATAAGTTACAAAGTATTTTACAGAAAGAAGTAAATGCTATTAAGTCACCTGTGCACATACTCACATCTAAAGACACCTAAAATACACACAATCAAACACAGCCTTTTATTCCTTTCCCATGCCTATTTATTTTTATCATCTTGTTTTACCTTTACCTGTATTTGATATTTTATACTAATATTTTACTCCTGTTATGTAGCTTGGATACAGCACACCCTGAATCTCAGTGTACATTTACAGTGATAATAAATGTATTTGTATTACAAAATCAACAAAACCCCCCAAAAAACCCACCAAAAGGCATGAACTCATTTTGCTTTTCTGAGAACACTAATATCTATCATTGAATAAGTACTTTCCAATAACTACTTGTTTCTTATTCTGGTTTTATTTAGATGCAACTAGGGGTGTAAATCAAAAGTACTGTCACAATACCATATTATATCTATTTTCTGGACAACAGTACAATATTTCCAGATATCACAAAGTCCGCCACGATACGACTGCGATTTGATTCAGTGCAGAGGCCTGTGATCCATATGAGACAATATCAGTAAATGTTCTCATTGTCTATTTCTTGGCTGCTTGCCATCGTCTGCCTGGCGCTAGGCCGTTAACACTGTTTTAATGTTTTAGAAGGAGGTGTGCTTGAATGGGAAACTGATGTGCCGTGAAAATTTAAAAATAAAGTTGTATCTTAAAAATACGAATTAATCTTTTCACTCTACATCCATGATATTTGATCGCTGATCACTGAATCAATATATTGATACAGATCTATCTAACGTACAACCCTAGATGCAAACAAGTCTTCACTTTGCTGCCTGAAGCCTTGATGCAACTGCAAAACCCCCCTCCAAAACAACTTGTGCTACTAAAGTGTACTGTTATTCAGGGTATCCCAAGAATCTTACTTTGCCAAAGTCGACTTGCCAGATCCTGGAGCACCACGTAGCAGCACGAGGACCCTCCCTTCCAAACGAAGCCTGCTGTACTGCACAGGAGATGGCGGGGCAGCGTGCAGGGCCCAGGACTTTGGAATAGTAGCAGAAGGTTTGAAAGGTGCTTGGCTAACCGGGCCCTGAATCGGCCACGGAGAGACATGCCTGGGTTGGCCGGGCCAGTTGGAGGGTGTTTGAGCTACAGGGGTAATGAAGGCTGGCCCCTGGTTCCCATGGATACGAGGAGAAAACACGGGTGCCTGCAGATTCCAGGGTGATGGCATGTGGCCTAATGGCACCTGATTCAACATGTTCACCTTAGATCTTGCTCCTCCAACTATTGCTTTAGAGGGCATGACCCCGGCCTTTTCTGAGGGAGCATGTGATGGGTCTTGCTTTTTATACACCTGGAAAGCCGAGGGACGTCCTGAGGCTGCCAGGTCCAAAGGAGGTTTCGGCTTGTCAGCAGGCATCTCTGTCATCAGATGTGTGAAATCCACCATCGACTGCTGCTCTTGAACAGTCTCGTCTTCCCAAGTGCTGAGCTGGTGGAGTGGAGAGGAAGCTCCAGAAACATGCTCCACCAGATCACCTCCAGAGGGCCCGCTGGATACAGGCTGCAGGCTAGACTGAAGCAGCTCAGGGAGGACCTGCTGGGGGAATGGTGGTGGGGGGAAAGAGGAAAGCGATGTGCCAATACATAAATACTGGCTGCTACCATGCTCTTCTTTAACGCCTTGTTGTGTGTTTAGTGTCTCCAGCTCCTGATCAACTAGCAGGTCCAGCTCTGCTGTCAGGAAGTTGGTGGAGGGGGGAGAGGAGGGCAGCTGTGATGGTTTGGAGGAGTCTGGGTCTGGTCTAGGTTCAGAAAAGTGGCTAGGGCTGAGCAGGGCTGCAGCAGTGCGCTCAAAGCCAGAGACAGGAGAAGGTATAGGGGCTGCAACTTCAGCAGCCACAGACAGCTCCAAGAGAGAGTCCATTGCATTTTCAACTACAACACAAACAGTAACCACAGACACCAAGAAAAAGAAAAGAGTGGGTTAATTTACAAGCCGCGATTACATTTTTCAATACTTCATTTTTATGTAGTTGATGGGAATGTGCACTGATGAGCTCAAATAGAACAAAATAAAACCTTAAAGTGGTAAAAACAACAACAAAAAAAATGCATTTAAAACTAAAAGTAAGGGTATGCAAAAAAAGGCCTTGCTTCATCAATGATCTCATCACCACAAACCAATGATGATGAACACCATTTCAGACATACCATTTCAGTGACAAGAATAACAACAACACAATTGGTGGTTTCGGAGTTAAGGACATGAGCACCCTCTGAATAAGTGGTGTTACGGATCCTGGCTGTCCCACTTCTTAACTTCTCAGGCTTTTAAATAACTCAACTGTCACTTTTCCCTTTATACAGTAAGCATTAGGTTGCTTATGCTAAGAAGCACATTTATTTTTTTCTGTGAAATTTTGTAAACCATCCCTGATTAGGCAGGACTCTGAAGTCATCTGACCTGGGATTAGCGACTGGGCTTTGGTTTTGCAGGTTTTCTGTTGATACTGCATGTTACTCGTTCATCGGCAGTGTAGGCAGTTAAAACAAGTGTCTGCAGTTTTTGTGTAGTCTATTTCTGTTTTTGTTCTGCTTTAACTGTCTGACACGTACTGGTGCTATGCAAGTAAAATATACATATTCATATATGTACTGGGGACGCAGTGACTCGTAGATTATATAAACAGGCACAACAGGTGGAAGAGGGTGCGTGGGTTGCTGAACCAAGGAATGTAAGGTGCAGTTTCAGATGACTGCTGATACTGTCAATAATACACATGGGACTGCCACTACACAGTAACGTTGTAAAATGCTGTTATAGTAACACTGCTAACAAGCTACACAGCTAACTGTTAAGACATATGACGCTAAATAGCATTCCCAAGAGTCAAACAACAGGCTGGATAACTAGTCTTTCGTGTTTAGTGCTACCTTTGAAATCACACTCGGACAGCACGATGTATATAACTTCTGGGTCCAGGTGTGAGAACATCTCTTGCATGCTTTTGACGATTTTCTCCTTGACGGAGCTGGGGAGCGAGGTGCTAGATGAAAAGTTGTTCGCCATGGCACCGTCAAATCCCTGAGGTAGTCGGTAGCTCGTGCTGTGGTCGAGGGTTCCCCCCTCTGGCGGTCCGCCGGGGACTCTGGCCGGGCTCTGGCCGTTTTTCTTTCTCCGAGGCATTACCTAGCCGGGCTGTAGCCGCCGGTTGCTCTCGTTAGCGGCTACATGAAGCTATGTAAGTAGCTCTGGAGCTACAAGGGGGTGTCCCGGAGCTGAAAACATTATTCTGTGGAGTAGTCAAAGTGCAACAACTCAAGGTTAAGATATCTAACAGCACTCCAAGTGGTGGAAATAGATTAGAAAGTGCGAACAGTGCCAAGTCCGCCAAAGAGGTTAACACCGGAAGTCAAGACGGTTACTTCAAAATAAAAGGTCGCCTTGACACATGGACCTTGTTGAGACTTGAGTGTGGAGCCTTGCCTTTCTGAACAATCCGGCTTTTGTGGATTGACATAACCTTAAACAGAGGTTTTATGTAATTATAAGTAGCCATAAAATAGTATTCCAAGTAGTAGTAGTGGTAGTAGTAGTAGTAGTATTCAAATCTTAGGCGGAGTATCAAGAGTATTGATATGTAGCCCTGTCATTGGGAAACTGTCGTATAAATATTCTGAATTATTATTAGTGACACATTAACATGTAAGCAGCATTTCAACCACCTACATGGATGATGCTTCACCACACCTTAGAAGTTGATTATACTGTATGTAAAATCGTAAACATCAAGAAACTAGTAACTACTTAGTATTTGTGTAAATGCTGAATCAGCATAGTCTTTTCTAGCAGTGTCTTCAATCGCTTAGCTGCTTTAGGTAATGCACTAACCAGGCAAGAGGAACTCTGACTCTGGTGTTGGCTGGATTTTCAAAATTAAGGTCACCAGATGTCAACAGTAGTTTACTGGGCAGACTTGGACAAGGCTGGATTTTCCAAATAAAAGCCCCAAGATAGTAAAATTACTTTATCTGTGGCTGAACATTCAAAACAAAAACGCCTAGATAGTGATACTTAATTTAAAGCTTTTTCAAATGGTAAAATGTTTTAGGGGATTGAAAAAAAAACTTCAATCTAGTCCACTTTTTTATTTATTTATATTTATTTTTTACTTTTATCTAAAAACTTCATTCAAGGTAGAAATAGGTCACAGGAGTATTTATACTTCCATTCAAAGGTCAACCATTTTGCCCTTTAAGGACATTATGCTTGTATTCAACTTTTTTTCTTGCTTTCTTGCTTTCTATGCTTTTAAACTACAAAGCATTTCTGTATTTCAGCCTTTTAGGTCATTTCAACTTACAGTTTTGACAGTATTACCATTTAGCTTCCAGATATTCTAGCAATGTGTTTCAGCTCTTAGCTTCTTAAGGTAATTTAAAAAAAAAAAAAAAAAAAAAAGGCAGTTGGCT
>JAPZEB010000020.1:10044884-10056589 GCA_029783705.1 Chaetodon striatus | reverse complement strand
TATTAATTTAATTTAAAAAAAAAAAAAAAAAAAAAAAAAAAGGCAGTTGGCTGCTTCCAACTCTACCACTTTTACAATTCAGTTTCCAGGTTTTCAGCAGTGCAATGCAATTGTGCTGTAAGATTCCTGTTTTCTCAGTAATGCTTTGCAATTTCATCAGTCAGTATTCATACACATTGTCTTCAGGAAATACATTCTCTAGTTCCCTCTGAAATGTAGTGTATAGAAGAACAAAGTAGCTTTAAACTCGAGTACTGGGGTAAATGTACATGGTTACAATTTTGTGTACTGTAAAAAACTTGCAGTAAGGATTTGGTCATGATATTCAGTCTGGAGTTCTGTCTACTTGTGCAACACTGGTTGCACAAACAAATTTGCAATTAAAAATAAGCGATAAATATCACAAGTTATAGGCTATTACTTTAAAAAAAAAAAAAAAAACAACTTTATAGCTACTTTTGTGAAAATTGAACCTCGATTACATATCACTGTATTTGTTTGAAGTTACAAACTGGGAGTTGTGAGATATGACCAGTGGTCTACAGTGACCCCCTCACCCCTAGCCATTTATTCTTTTTGTGTGTGCGTGTGTGTCTGTACCTGATGATTTAGGTACTTTATCCCTTTTATAGCTATGGTAAACCATGTTATCATTAATGCACATAACCAATTGAACATTATCATGTCAGATGTTACTGAAACAATAAAATAGTAGTCAGTTGGTGTCCTTGCAGAAAATCTGCTTGTTTGATCAAAAGCAGATGGTCTGCAGCATCCATCAAATGGGTTAACTTGAACCACTTTTTACAATTGTCCATAACTACCAGTTGACCACCAGGTGTCACTACTCTCACATTTCATTACTTTAAAGGGAAAGTTTAGTCCTTGAATTCGTTTGAACCACAATGATACGAAGAAATAGCAATATCATTAAACGTACTGGTAGCAGTTTTGTCAGACCGTCACTTTAGACGTACACTTACAGTAACTACTACAATGATGGTAGAGATTAATATTGGTAAATTAATATATTTTCACTAGTTTCCTGTACATAGTATATATGCCCCAAAAATGAAAATGTCATCTTGTATTTGTGAATGAATCATTACATTTAATTAACAAAAACAAAGTTGACCAATATGGCGAATACTTAAGAGATAAAGCCACATTAGGTTGAAGGACTGAGAGTGATTTGAGTGTACGAGTTGTTTGTTTCTGACTCCCGCCATGTATTTGGTGCTGCGGTACTCCGGTGAGACCGAGGGGGGCGCTCTGCACCCAGCCTACACACAGACAGCACTGACTGAACGGACAGAGAGCTTTGTGCCGAAAACTAAACCCAACCTGTGTCAGACTAATGAATTAAAACGGCCCACTTGAGAGGTAAATACAGACGGGGAGACGCTTGGCAAATATCCTGCTGTTTTAGTCGTACTTGTATATTTGAAAATAGATTCATTTTGCATTTGTTAGGGTGTTAAAAATCATCTTTGGGGGCAAGTTGGTGGTGAGAGAGGAGGGCTCAGGGCGACGGTAGCAGCCCTTCTTCGCCTGTAAACTAGCGGCAGTGCGGAGCGATGCGTTGAAGTTGAAAAAAGATAGTAACAAGTAAATTAGCTTGATTTTTAAACTTCACAAAGTAGTTGCATTTGTTGTAAACCACAGGAACTGACCACGAGCATCGCTATTTTAGGCAGCAATGATAGGATACTTTACTTCCTCTGTGATTGTCTGTAGCTGGAGATGTGATGGGTACCTCAATAGTTTGCGGCCTAAGCTAGCAAAGTAGGCTAACCAGTTAGCAGGCACGGCTAACGTGCATTAGCCGCTTGCTGCTAGCATTACTTCCCTCCCGCAAAATGCTAGCCGCTAGCCATTGATGTTTGCACTGCAACTAGCTAGCTAGCTAATTTGATAACCTGTATGACAGTAGACATACACCGGCTGCTCTCGTGGTGTTTTAAAGTGTTTTTCTAACAACTTAGCGGTTCAAATAGCCAAAAGGGTACCGTAATAGCAATTGAGCTTGTTTATCTAGCGATACCATGTTTCACGAGAAATTTACGGAAAATATGGAGCTGATGTTTAGCTGAGGGTATTTTAGCATGCAAGCTAATAATATGCACAATGCTGGTTGAATGTTGTCTTTCTGTCTGAAAACTTTGCTGGATTAGAATATCGTTAAATATACAGGTACGGTGCTGTCAATTTTAGTGGGCAAAATGAATGATTGGTAAATAAGAATGATGCTTAAAACAAGGTTTTGGTAAGTGCGGTAGCATGGTAGTGTTGAACTTTTGTTTTCTGACCCATAGAGGCCAGTAGAAGACCGTGTGGACCATACACCAACAAGCATGGAGTTCCCGCAACAGCAGAAACCGGCGGGGGACGGAAAGATCATCTATCCACCCGGAGTGAAGGAGATTACGGACAAAATCAGCAACGATGAGGTGGTCAAACGGCTGAAGGTATGATGATGGGGATGCTTGCCCTCAAGATACATTTTCTGCCAACCCTATCCTCATTTATCAGCGTCTAGCCTCTGGCACAATGCCAAACCCTTCAAACTTTGTAAACTGATGTATATTACAAGAGGCCCTTCTCTAATGGCAGACTGTTTCCCCAATCGCCTGTTTTTGATGTAGTTTGTTAAGTAATCTAATGTAATCACTACCAAAGTGTTATGATATTGTTGAACTTATGTGGGATATAGAACTGGGGATACTATAGTTCAGAAGCACTTAAGTCCCCGAGTTTATCAGCATTACATGATATCCCCTGAAAACTGGGGAAATGACGATTTCAAAATGTCAGCATTCCTCATTGAAGCTGTCTTTCCTGCAAGGGAACATAAGAGTGACTCATGTTTGGATTTCCTTTGCAAAGAAGGACTAAATTACATCACGCATCATTTTGTGTACATGTGTACACATACTGATATATTTAACCAGTTTTGGGGTACTTGCCTTGTGGCACAAACAAGTTGTGACCTTTTAAGTTTATGTGTTAGCAAACAATCGCTCATCCAGCAGTTATGGAGCAACATCGTCATTCATTTGGAGTCAAGTGTTTAGCTCTGATTTGGTCTCCACCATTTCCTAAGGGAAATATCTGGCTCTTAAGTTGCGAAATTCTCCACTATGTTCACCAGTTAGTCGCTGTGTCTGTCTGCTGTTGCTTTGTCCAGTGTACACTACCTGCAAAAGTTTACAAAAAACACTGCTGCTAAAAATGACACTATGAGAATAGTGAAAGTGAACCAAAACAGTTAAGTTTGTGCAGCCAAACAATGTGCGAAAACAAGCTTAAAAAAAAAGCTCTGTGATGCCAAGGTGAGCTGTAGATTTAGGTTTTAATTCTTTCTCACATTGTTTTCTCATTGTTGTTTGATGCCTTAATTAACAAAATATTTATTATAGCTACGTAAAAATTGTTGTTAAAGGGATGATTAGGATTCTTGAAGTGGAGTTTTATGGAGTACTTATCCATAGGTAGTGTATTTCAACCAGTCATTGTCAGTCGGCACACCTCCAGTTTGGAGAAACAGGCTGGGGTATGACACAGAAGCTAATCAATGCACTGCTATGGATGGGGGTGAGGGGGGAAAAAAAAGGCTATTTTAGCCACCTAAAAAAAATTCCACCAAAAAAAAACAATCAATATGAGCCTGAGTGTACACCATATTGAGAGTATTTTCGCTCCTTCATCTTTCTGTCAGACAGCTGGTTCTGACTAGGAACCCGTTAAGGGCTTCAGCTCCCCGTCTATGCTCTCGTCAAAGCCACCAGACTCTAATGACAAAAACAGTCATTTTAGCTTGCTGGACACAAGAGCCGCTGGTCTACCACTGCTTTGATAAGTTAGTTAGTTTGTGGTATAGTATGACTTTGATGAATCCAAACAAACCCTCTTAAACGCCAAAGTCACCCAACAACAAATCAAAAAACTCTTCATGGCAGTGGTAGACCAGCAGCTCTAGTTTAGCAATGTTAAATCACTGCATTTCTCAATGGAGTCTGGCTTAAAAGAGAGTGACATAACATTTTGTTGTTGGAAATTACTGTCTGATGGTAAGGTAAAGCAGTGACAATATCCTTACTATAGTGTGCTCTTGAACTAATTTTGATTTCTTTAGGTGTCAAAAATATGTTTTATTGCTGACACCGCCCCCCCCTGCATCCTGATATCCACCCCTCCCTTTACCCCACACTTTAAACCCACAGCATTTGTGCATCTGTGTTTACAGGGATCTTGTGAATCTTCTTAATAACATTAGCTCGTCTGCTACAGTAATAGTGAAATGGTCTCCTGACATCCTAGAACTGTTTATAGAGTAGCATTGTGATCATAAAGCACACTGCCTTTGGCCTTGGCAAGCTGGACAAATGTGCTGAATGGCAGGTTGTTGACTGTACAAGACAGATGTTTACAGATCCATTTAACCTCTGCTGCATGCTGCTGAGAGTTTGAAAGGCTGACACTAATTGCATGTGCAGTAACCAAGCCAATTGGTGGCAGAGATTTAAGATTGGTGTTGAACTGCCAGCAGAGCAATTAGCCAATAGACTGCTTATTTATAAGGTTGAAATTAAAGTTATTCAGTAACTTTCCTCAACAGTCAGCCACTAGCACAGTCATTCTGTAGTTTGGTTTAATATCTGTGGTAGGTCAAGAAGGAGGGAGTCCATATAGCACCAGGCCTGTCAGTTTTGATTTAGCCCCCACCCCCATACAAATGTATACACGTCAGTATGCAACACAGTATGTAAATAAACCTGTCTTCTATCTGAATATTACATGATTATTTACCAGAATGTTATGTCTTAGCTCAATACTGAAATATGTAACTTGTTGGTGTGCACACAGACACACACACACATGCTCAACTATATTGGCAGTTGCTGGTTGTTGGGCTGACAGTGGCTGCTTGGAAGATTTTAACATATTGCCCAACTGTACTTTGTATGTTGTAGAAGTCTGAATGTGTAGAAGTTGCCAACAACCTGAGCCTGTGATAACAAGGCAAGAGTAATTTAATGTACAGTAAGGTATTTTATCGTGTGATTATAAGTAAACTCATGGAATTTAAATGTGTTTTTGGTCAAAAAAACCACTAGATGCATTCATATAGAAAGCCAAGCTTAATGCATATTTTTTGTTGACTTAAGGGGAACTACGCCCATTTTCAGAATGGTATGTTATGTGTTCCTATGGTCTAAGACAGTTAAAAAAATACTAGTTATCATGACTAACTCTTTTCCAAATTCAAATGTGTTGTCATAGAGTATACAGTGAAAGATGTTCTAGATTAGAGCAGCCAAGGAAATGTTTTGAGTATATGGGTGCATTTTTTGTTTCAGAACTTAGGAGACTACAATAGAATAAAGCTCATTTGGCTATAAAATAGAAAACAAGCAGTGTGGGTCCACAAAATCAGGCTCCAGTTTTTTGTCTATGGGGCAGCTCCAGATGTCACACCCTATGACATTATATGTTTGAGAGACTTCTCCTCTTTGAGGTTTCTGGCTGTGAGAGTGAGTAGTCCATGTTCGCAAATACTGATTAAACTTCCTTATGCCATGGAAATAACATTGGAATATATCATTTAGGTTTCCCTTTAATAAAATGTAATAAACAGTGTAACAGACTTCTCTTTTGAAAACATTTTGTAGCATATACATACTTTATTTCAGAAAGTTTTTGTTCCTGTTGTTTATTTTGAATTGAAAATTATGTATGCAGTATATTTGATCTTGTGCAAAATAGCTTTCAATAACATTTAAGTCTCATGCACCATAATAACCACTGAAGGAACATTTCCAAGAAAGTCAGCCCAAGTAAAAAAAACTGCTAATTGTCTGATTATCCGTGGTGGTTTGTTGGTAGTTTGTAAAAATTAGTAGTGGTCCCACCTAACAAATGTTGGCGAAGCAGAGTCCATTTCAATTGAAAACCCACCGACTGTGACCTTGATCAAGACCAGTTAGCTTTACTGCCAGCTAACTGTCGAGCTTAAAAATAGTGCTCCTCTATTTATTCAGTGCAAAATCAGTTCTGAATTGAGATTTGAATCCTGACCCCAATAATTAGAATTTGATCGATTTGTCAGATTTCAACCCCTATTGGGAAACACTGATTACTGTGCACCTGAACATAAGCTGCGAGTGTTGAAAGGTTTCAGCTTCATGTCTTCTCAGTAAGTTTCAGAGCTCTTAAAAAATGAAAGCACTTAATAATGCAGTTGATTAAGACAGTAAGATGTTGATTAATGCTCTTTGGGGAGCCTTCTCCATGACTTAGCATATCTTGGGTTTTGTAGAATTGCTTGTATGCTTGGTTATGAAATGGTTGTTGTGGGTCATGGATCCTGATAGTAGCCTATCCTGAGTAACTTCCTCCCCAAATGTAAATTATGTAATTTTAGCGATTATTTCAGGCATTAACAACCGTCATCAGAGCTCCCATTGCTGGTGAAATGGGCCTAATAAGAGTGTTTATAGTTTGGAAAGGGAAATACTGACTAAGTCTACCCAATGGCAAAGTATTTTCACCAGCACAGACTGGTCATGTTCTCTTTGATCTATCAAAGAAAAGCACTGTGTACAGAAACAGAAGGAAGGATGATGAATCGGGAAACAACATCTGCTTGATCAGACTGTTTTGTAGAGATGAATGTTTCAAACCACATTTATTCCTTAGAGGAGAAAAACGGTTCCTTAAGCTACAAGAAAAGTTCAGCATTTTAGAAATACTGTTGCTCATGCCTAAAGTTGGATAAGAGGATTGAGACCATTATCATGTCTGTATGGAGAATATGTAAAAAGGAAGCCCGAGTCTGATCAAGTCTTGTCATCACCGTGAGGTTACCAGGCAACCAGCAGAGACTCCAAGAAGTGACTCCCCCTGGCCAAGAAATAATTCTCTGTGTAACCCCCTATAAAACCGCGACTTGTCATTTCCCCCCTTTGGTTTTTGTATAATCAAAGGGCTCCTTGTGAAATTCAGTGCATATGATTTGTCAGGACACTGTTCTCACCATGGAGGTGGCTGAGCTGGGTGGGAGCTTATCACGATGCTCAGTAATCATAGCAAAACATCAGTAACAGTGCTGACAGAGCTAATGTTGTTAACAAGGGGGGAACTGACTACGTGACTACGTTCTCTGCTCAGGATGCCATTACTCTGTCTTTTTACTCACATTTACATACATACATGCAAATAGTGGTATGCTGCTATGTTAATGCTCTCAGTGTTGCATACAGAACCTTTTTAAAGAAGCAAGATGTAATGGGTTAATCAGTTAACTTTAGAGGTGCTGGTAGGTGTATTTTGTGACCTTTGGACAGAGCCAGGCTAGCTGTTTACCCCTGTTTTCAGTCTCAGTGCTAAGCTAAGATAACTGCTGCTCACACAAGCTTCATATCCAACCTACAGACATGAGTACTGCAGTGTTGTTGTCTGTTCGAACACAGCCAAAGGGTTCAGTACCCAGGCTAACCTGTTTGAATGATATTAAGGAAGAGGGGTGACGAGGGCCGTGTTTGACTTCACCCAGGGTTAGGGAATTGCTGTCTGCTTATGGTTAGATGTTATCAGAGCGGCTTGCATCAATTACAGGAATAAATTGTGGCTTCATTTTGGTTAAACATTAAGCTGAAACACTCTAACTGTTGTGGAGTCTCTCTGCATCAGCAGCCATTTGAAAATGTCATATATTTTCACACTGATCCAAAATTCTGTCCAAATGAACCACAATATATTAAAGGTGCATTGAAACACACACACACCCTACAGCTCAACAGGCCCACACACTTGACTCTGTGTAGAGAGCCTTCACCGGCTGGGTTGTGACTATTTCAGCTAAGCTTGGCGGAGGGTTGGAGTGACTGTGTGTGTGTGTGTGTGTGTATCTGTGTGTAGGAGTGAGTGTTGTGCTCTGCAGTCTGCTGGAGCTGTTGGCCCATCCCCCACCCCCGCCGACTGCCTGGCTGTATAGCGAGCTCCACTGCTCTGCTTCACCTCTCTCTCATATATATACACACACACAGTCACACGTCGCTCTCGTAGAGGAAGTGGTAGTTTAAACTAAAGCATGGTGTCCTAGAGCCTGCCCATAAGAGCTGAGATGTTTGATAAGGTTGAAGTGCATACAGTCTCTTGAGACAACAGTGTTCATGTTTATCCCAAAAAAAAGTCTTTAATAAATATTTGTTTGCTATGATGTAATCCAAACAATCAAAGGGAAATTTAAAGACAACCCTCATAACAACTCGTAAACAGTCATTTTCAGCAAGAGCAAACAACAAAAGGGTGTGAGAGCTTCTGTTTAAGTCCTTTTTATTTCGGTTATGTTTCTCTAAAACTTCCCACCTCTAGCGAAGGGATTGTATTTCTTACCTTGCATTGTCTCTATACATACTTTGAAAGTATATATATCTCAAGCTCTTTGTCACTGAATTCAATAATGCTGAAATTATAAAGGGAAGCTCTACATGGCTTTAGGCTTATTGAGCAGTTAGTTTTGATTGTCTGATCACAAATACTGTGTGGTTGAATCTCACTGCTCTCATCTATCCTTACATGCAGCCGTTACAGCAAAGCTGCTGTGACAAGCCATTAATTTCGTAGCCAACTTCTTTGGTGTTCCCTCCTCATTTGCTCTTGGTACATCACTGTAAAACAAGTAATTGCATCTCATTAAAACCATGGATATATTTAAAAATAAATAAGATTTTGTGTTCCAAGTTGGCGCTCCATTCGTTCCAGTGACAGCTGCTTCTGAAGTTTTTCACATGAATGTGTTTTTGAGTCAGAAGGTACTTCACTCCTTGGATGATGTCTACATAACACCAGGGTTGGGACATTATGCTTACCTCCTGATTAGATACTGTTTCAATATTTGGGTGCGGATTCCATACATATTGCGATTTTTAGTTTGCGACAGCTGTGGCCAATTGTCCATCTGTCCCATTCTCATTTTGTACGTAACTCAAGAGTTCATTTGGTAATTACAACATAAGTGTGTAATAACATAAAATAATGATGTAATGACTTATATCCAAAAGGTCATAGGTCAGCTTCACTGTGACATCATAATGTTTGGCAAAAACACCTCTCTGGCCATTACTCAACATCATAACTCAGGAACAGACATGTGGTCAGATACTTAATTGGTGACACTAATCTGGGTGTCCACCTAGAAACTCTGTTGATTGTATAGATCTTCTGTGATTCTGCGATTCTGCTCTCTGCTGTTTAAATTGCATGTAGAGCTCTGTCTTCTCTGCTTGTGTCTCTCTGTGTGTGGCAGTCTTTGTGAGTGAATGTGTGGCTCTGCTCGCTACTCACTCTATTTAGACCCAACTGACAAATATGTGGAAGCATGGGTTGCATATTTTATAATTTATATCACGTCTAATATATTCTCTATATCGTTCAAAATAGATTAGTGGTGTGTTTTCTTGCCAGATTTGCTCACGGATAAAATAGACCAGACGCTGAAACTATCGCTGCAGATCATGAGCCAGCCTGGGCGCTCAGCACTGAGCTGCATCCAGTCCGAACACCCTGATCAGTTAACATTGGCGCCGAAAGCAAGCGGCCTGCGCTCTGTGGAAAATTGGCGCACTTTGCAGCACTTCCGTGTCTAGTTTGAACCTTTTTTTTTTTTTAAAGTTTCCCCCTTAGTGTTTTCCATACATTGAATTATTTGTGGCGCCGGCCACAATATTAAAATCGACGGCCAACTATTAATTTTCTGTTTTTTTTGTTGTTGTTGTTGTTTTAAATCAGTAAAATCCTACTTTTTGTAGAGCTGCGCGCAGTGCATTGATTTGCTCAGTCCCTCACCCTGCTCTCTCTCTCCTGCTCTGTTTATCGGACCACAAATGATGAGGCAAGATTTGGCTAGCTCCTGCAACCTGCAGTCCATTTGCCTCACTCTCTGCTGCAAGGAGACTATTCATAGGGTGAGAGTGGGCGATAACTCTGGAGACAGACATGCAGTAGAAGTAACTTGAATCCAACAAGCACAAATCCTAGAGCCAGGGGTCACAGTGCACTGGGTCTAATCTGTGTAGCGGTAGCGACAGAAAGTTTGCTGATCCGGTGGGGAGTTTGCACTAAGCTGGCTGAATTCCAATTGCTATACAGGCAGCTGACAGTGCATGTCCTTGTCCCATTTGCCATCTTCTGCTTTCTTGCTTTGGCTTTGTTTTTCTGGAAACGGATATGGTGTCACCTTAATCAGAGATTACCACAACAAAATCAGCACTTTATTTCCACGTCCACATTGGAATTATATAGATTCAGGCATTTAAATATCAATTTAAAAATTTGGGGGGAAAAAATCGCAGTAGTTCAAAAGCAGTGATGCAGCCATATTTTCTTAATGCAGAGCTTTTAAACATTCAAAGTGCTATAGTCATTTTAACTGTGACCTGCCCAAGATGTTCCTTTCTAACCCTGCTCCTTTGTCGCCCTGTTTCACAGATGGTGGTGAAAACCTACATGGACATGGACCAAGACTCCGAAGAGGAGAAGCAGCAGTATCTCGGCCTGGCGCTCCACCTCGCCTCAGAGTTCTTCCTCAGGAACCCCAATAAAGATGTAAGGTTATTGGTGGCCTGCTGTCTGGCTGACATCTTCAGGATCTATGCTCCCGAGGCCCCCTACACCTCCCACGATAAACTCAAGGTTAGGAACTGTCCCTGGATAACTGTATGCAATCCCACATCAAACAGCTAAGCACTCTCCTAAAGGGAATAGTTTTTCAAAAGCAGTCAAAGCTTTTAAGTTTTGCTCATTGCCTCAGTTGAAATGAGATTTAATGCAATTTTTTATGAGCTGTAGTTAATTAATAAGGATATGAGCAACACATAAGAAAAAGTAATTGTATAACGTTATAAAATAATGTTATATAAGTGTACATGATATGTCTGGGAAGAGGGGCCCTGAATGCCTCTTGAAGTCATTAGTCTTCAGTTTATTTGGGCTCATCTTTTGGCAGTGCCATGAAGAAACTGATCAAAAAATGGTTTTACTGTAGAATTTCGGTTTGAACTTGCAACAGTAAAATGTGCATTAAGACACGTTTGTAAGTTTGCTGCAGGATTACCACATCAAAGTGCCATCTAGATCTAACAGGTGTTTCAACATCACTGTGAGATTTTTAACGTTACCTTCAGGTGAATGCTGGCTGACATTGTAAACCATCATGATTAATTCTGTCTCTGCTTGTTCTGATCAAATCTGCTCTGTTGAGAGCTTGCCAGGAAACTTATTTTCTTTTTTTGAGCACTCACCAACACAAGCTTAAAAACAATTAACTCAAGTGTTTTCCTTTCTTGTCTCCAGGACATCTTCCTGTTCATCACTAGACAACTGAAGGGACTGGAAGACACTAAGAGCCCCCAGTTCAACAGATACTTCTACCTGCTGGAGGTACGGCAGAGGGCTGGGTCTTGATTCACAAAATCCAAGATCACTCTTTTAATAAATGCCTTTTCCTGCAGATGCATGAAGCTTTAACCCTGTTAGTCTTGCTGGTATTAAACGGGCCCCAGCGCTAACTCATTATAGGTCGTTATATTGATAAGCTACAGAGACGTTACCGGTTCTTTTAACTGTGCTTTAAAATGCTTTGGTGTAATTTATTATCACACTGCAGCATCTCTGTGTGAGGGCTGCTCCTACACACACAGACA
>JAPZEB010000020.1:10002206-10027352 GCA_029783705.1 Chaetodon striatus | reverse complement strand
TATCAGAGAAAAAAGGTTAACCTCACATTAGCAGATACTAGCAGCTCATCTAGCAGCTCGTATCTAATGAGCCGAACAGTGTTGGAGAAGCACTGTCGTTTACAATGAAACTGCTTAATTCATTGTTTTTACCAATTTTAGTCACCTGGTCTGTTTGTTTAGTAGAGGAAGAGACCTCTGTGGATAATCCAACTCCCTGCAAAACCTCCTTATCAATAAACACTGAAATAATTCCAACCGGTCGAGTTCACACTCGACACAGAGAAGTTTCAGCTGGTTGCAATCTGCAATCCTCACTGCTAGATGCTGTAAATCCTGTGAATCCTTCACATGCCTTCTGCAAGAAAAATCTTATTCCTCAAGCAACCAGCCACAGCTACAGATTACATCAATTAGGTTGTCATTCTGTGGTAAGTCTCTGGCAGGTAAAAAGCAGAGAGATTACTGTACTAACACTGAATCCAAACTTTGCTGTCTTTCAGGTAAAGAGGAAACCGGTGAAGGTGAAACCAAGACTGTAGAGAATGGGCCAGACTATTCCTCATACCTCCCCAACCCCTACGTACATGCTCCTCTGACTCTAAAGCTTTCCTGGACACATTATGGACCTTTCTTAAAACACACACACGTACACACACACATGCAGACACACACCACTGACATCCTAGAAGGTTTTAAATACCTTATAGTCATGATTTGAAGTTCATTGTATGTAGGTCTTACTCAAAAAACATGTTATTTTTTTCCTTTGTGTTTGTTGCTCTTTGCTTCTTTTGTGGAGCCATTTTTAAGAAGAAAAAAAAAACAGGATGGACATTTTACAAACGTTTTAATCTGGTTATGATTGTTGCTTTTTTAAATTCCCTGGGGAAAATCCTACTGTATGTCTCCTGACCTCTTCCTCCTCGTGTCTCTGTTGCACAATTTTTTATTTTGAGCTCACCAGATTTACTTACACAGTTGTATTTTGTAAATACCCATGTGCAACTTTGCAGTTAAACTTTTTGAATATCCAAGACAGTTACAAAATGGCTGAAATATGGGAACATCATAGCATAAGATTTGTGCATTTAACAGATGTACCAACACCAAAATTTTATAAACTTTGGTATGTTTAGGTTTCTAACTTTGGTATGTTGAGGTGCTTTAGCTTGGTAATAGCGTCACATGGCCCTGTAGAAACTCTGTGGCCTCTTAACTGCAACATGTAATGCTTTTAAAGGCCTTCTGATTTGTTTCCAGTGTGTTAATGGACAAATTTAGGCTGTTAAACATTTCTGGATACTGTGCTCCAAGCTCTTCCCCAAGAATGGTCAGGGGCTCTGAAACTGAGCTGGGTTTGAATTACCGTTTTTTTTTTACTGCTGTTGGAAGTTCACGTTGGAATGCATAAATGATATATTACTATACAAGTATGTGTTCAGGTTTTTGTTCCTCTTTTACAATGAAATATTTTTTGTACTTCTGTCAGTTACTTTGCCGGGTAAAAGCCTGCTTTTAAGCATCGAGTGAGTGGAAACCTTGCGGGTTGTGTTGATGACGACTTATTTTTGATGTAGTTAAAAGTTTGCCTATTCTCATGATCATATTTAAATTTTTTTTCCAGAAAATAAATGCCTTTAGATGTTACATACAGTGAATTTGTCCAGATCACCGTGTTTATGAAGTGCAGTTATGAAAACACCAAAAGACAAACCACACTTGATTTTCCACTTTTTTTTAATCAAAGAAACATGACACTGTCACAATAAATAACCATGCTTTTTTTTATATACTGCTGATGCTCGCTTCCAAGGAAACAAAAGAGGAAAATAAGTCTCAATCCAAATGGAGAAACTGAGATGCAACAGCCCCTTTTTTCTATGCTTCATCATCGTGCAATATTGTACATTGTGAGAACACCAGGAAGACGGGGAGGAGGGGGCCTCTTTTCCTTTTTTTGTCCTTTCTTTTTCTTACAAAATATAGATCCAGCCATCAATGGTGCACTCTAGTGATAACGAGACGGCTCTTTATCAAGAACTGGAGTATTTACAAGTCAAGGAGATGGTGTGCGCGCATTCTACCTCTGACTATGAATCCTTTTTTTTTTTGCTCTGGGTGGAAATTGTTCACCGATAACTCCGTGTAGTACTGTAATATGCCACTGTGTTGGCAGGGACTGAGCTGGAGGGCAAGCAAAAGGAAGATTCTTTTAACAGAAAGGCCATGTGTGAGGATTCATCAACACCCCACTTCTCTATACGCTGAGCATTTTCTTTACAGTCCATGTACCTCAAATCAAAAGGTGTGAAAACACTGTGCAGCCCTGCAGTCTGCGTCAGAGGAGTTCCAGCCTCTTTTACTACTCATAAGACATCAAAGACCTCAATGAGCATTTTATTTGGCTGCAAGTAAAGCATGTTTGAGCGTATAGGATGTCACCTACACACCTCTCTATATATATATATATATATATGGCCAAAGTTTTTATTGAGTGCAGCTGGATTGGATCAGTGATTCATGATAAAGCTCCCCCTCTTAATGATCAACATCCGGACTGAGAGGGATAGCAGATCCTTTAATCCGTGGCTCAAAGTAACTTAGTTGAGAGTGATTGCTCTGAAATGCATTAAAAACAAAACCACAGCATAGCAAACATTCACAATCACTCATTTCTTTTCGAGGTGCGTTTCCTCTTGGTGCCAGGCGAATCTGTTTCGGAGCAGAAGAGAATTTTTTTCCAGCAACATACTCAACAGAAAAAGGCTTTGGTTCCCTATGGATGTCAAACTGGGTGTGCTTTAGTGGCTTGCCGAGCAGAGCTTCCAGCTGTCTCTTTCCACGAGTTAGAAAGAGTCTATCGAGTTCCACAAGTCTGAAGGGATGTTGAACGGAACAGACATCCCCGTCACCACATCATTTGGCCAAATGAAATAAAAGGCAGCATAGAACATGCAAGGACAACAAAAGACACAAGGTTGGATTGTGGTGGAGCAGAAAAGGTGGCATGTAATGTGACCTTTGGAGGCCTGAGCTGGCTGTCACCTCCTGTACCCCATTAGGGCCAGGATTTTGGTTGTGCCACCCCTAAACAATCTTAAAAAGAAGGAAAAAAAAAACAGGACATTCAGAGGGATTTCTCGTGGATCACAAAAGCATAAAAAGATATCTCTTCATATAATTGTAAACTAGGCATAGTTTATATTTAAAATAATTTGTTTTACAATGCCATGTAAGAAAAAAAGTATATCCCCATTGTATTTTCAAATTTACACGCATCTATTTACAGATAACTTTTTTCCTTCTGTGGAGATGTTTTGAGGATGTCTGTGTGATCTTCTCTAATTCTACAGACAAGAAAAAAAACTTTTGCAGGTGATTGAAGCATCTGTGATAACCTTGAGGAAAAATCCATTACACTGCTCACTGCAGAACACTATCCAGTCAAGTAAATCTAATCCAGCTAGACCTTTATAGTATTAAATGTCCATAAAAGAAGATAATCTAACATAAGGTCCAACTGGTTGCTGGAGGGAGTAAATGGTTATGTGCTGTGAGAGCAGTATGCAAGATTTCCTTCACATTTTAACCTGGAAAACTCACCAGGCAGTGGCAGCTTTTGATTCTTTGCGATATTAAAAAGGAACAAAAATTAGTGGAAACAAGAAAGAAAGTTTCAGAGCCAATATGAATAAAAGGCATGGAAGACAGGATGCATGAGAGAAGGTTTTTGGTGGCTTATTACAGAGATACACATTTGGAGTTAGTGGAAGAGAAGACACAGCGTAATGGACAGATGGGGTCAGAGAGGCAACAGGGTGGTGTGCATATTGGCGATCGTGGTGCTACCGGTGTTGAGTTTGTAGCAAAACAAACTTGTTATAAAAGAAGGCTCAGACTGCTGTGGTGAATGGGGTGTAGTCTGTGTAACGAAAGGCAATGGTGGAATGGATGCCGGGGAGGAGCTGATGCTATGATGAAGGGAGTTTGGGATCCTCACATCTGGCTGCGCTTCAGTTGCTGAGGAGCAGCTCTGTCGCCGTTTCCACATCCCAAGATTTTGAAGACAAGGCCGCTATTACTGCATTCTGTGTTAGAGGGAGAGACAGAATTTTTAAAAAATACTGTAATTTCATCGTCATTTGCAAGACCGAGTTCATAAAAAAAACTGAAAGAACTAATTTTAAATATGCTATTATGACCATCAAACATGTCAACCCTCTGAGCAGCTTTTTAAGAAAACACAAATGAAATTAATTCTTTCCATGGTAGTTATGTTTGAATAAAATTTGCCATGTTCAGAGTAAATTCTTTGACATTTAGCACAGGAAAACTCACAACCCCTGCTCGCTCTGACAAGCATACTGTCAAATAAGGCAGCAACTAATGATTATAACGACTATTCTTATTATTGATTAATCTACTGCTAATTTTTTGTACAGTAAAAGAAATGCCAATCATATGCTCCCTGAGTCCAAGGTTGGAGAGCTGGGTCTACCCTGTGTAACAGCAGCAGTTTGCTGATCAGGTGGGGAGTCGGGCCGTCTAGGTTCAGACCCCCGGCACAATTTTGTTGTCTTCTTTTGAAACTATGGAACACATCTACACAGGAGACAACATGTTTGGCTCTCCAGTCAGCAATGTGTGCTTGTTCCTCTTCCTCTTTTCTGTGTTTATTGGTGGCCAACTACTGTATCAGACTGTGCAGATGCTGCGCTTGTTAAGTCCATGAAAGCATTAGGCTTCATATTATCGGCTCTACTTACTGGCTAAAATTTAATTGGCGGAATAATACATAATAATATAAATTTCCGATTGTCGGCCCGATATATAGCTTGCATCACTAATTCACATGTCTTGTTTTGTCAACAGCCCGTAAACCCTAAAAAGATATTTAGGTTTTTAATCACAGAGAACTAAAAAAAACAGAAATATTTACTTTTGAGAAGATGAAACCACAGAATTTGCCACTATTACTGAAAACTACATACTAATGATTCACCGATGATCAAAATTGTTACCAATTTATTTTCTGGCAATTGACTTATAGTATTAGGACTACCTGTTTCAGCATTATCACTAAACCAACCCCCCAAACTCTACTGTCCAAACTTGTAAATGTTTATGGTACAACAAAAAGTGAGTGGTTCTGACCTTATCAAAGCCCATGGCACAGAGTTTGTCTATTTTGCGTGTGTAGTCGGGACTGGAGACAGGAGCGCCTGCATAGACGTGAGACCACAGCCTTGCAGTCTGTTTGAACATTTCTGGGTTCTGCTTATACTGAGGATGCAGAGAGAAAATTCACAGAGGTTCAATATCAAAAGACACAGCGAGCAGTAAAGGTAGACAAAGAGAGAGACTGTGTGTTTACAAATATGTTTCTCACCTGATTTGCTACTACTGCATCCTGTGGATCATCTGGTTCTGCTGCTGCAAGCAGAGCCTGTAGAGACAACAGCACCGTCCGCAGGGTCATAGCAGCTGCCCTGGGTGAGACAGATTAAAAGTTGGAGCAGGTAAATTGAGTGTGTTTGATAAAAGGGAGACACACTGGAACATTAAGTACAACAGGTCAAAATGTTCAGATTCATCTCACTCACCACTGATCTTTTAAAATGTCCAGACATATTGCTCCTGTCACAGAACTGATATTAGGGTGCCAGATCTTAGTGATGAAACGCACCTAAGAAAGACACGTGAGAGGTTACCTGGATAACAATGGTATGATTCTGGGAAAAGACGGGTTACTTGTTGGGTATAATGGGTACATTTACAAGCACATTTATATCATGGGCCCTGTTCTTCAACTGTGGCTTAACTAATTCAGACTAACAAGCTGTTATCAGGCTACAACAACCCTGTTTATTCTCCTCCAGCTAACTTGGTTCTTTGACAGCAGTTTGAGGATTGATTTGTTTATCCTGGATAAAGATATTTTGAACAGCACTACATACATTGCGAAAAAAGTAAAATCACTCGAAACCATGATCAGCATTCATATGACTGGCTGATTGCTGATCGTGTGATTAAAGTGTGTTGGGAACCCGCCCAGCATGCACTGGGTCACTATATTATCAGAGATAAGTATCATTTTGAGTGAACTGGCATTTTTACAGGTGTCATGTTGTTCTACATTGTGTTCCATCATGTTTCCAGGTTGTTAAACATCAGATATTACCAGTAAATGTGGTTACAATCTGAGTGATGTTGGTGCGTGATGAGATGAGGATCTCCTCAAAGACATGCAAGAGACTTCACTGTAAGTGATAATTATAAGCCTGTAATGAAAATTAAACCTCACTAAAACCTCTTAAAAACCAATTGATAAACACTTCTCAACAAAGTGAGTTATGCAGTTCTTAATTTACTAAGTTTCAGTGTTTAAATGACAAATTTGAATGTCAAATTAAATGGTGTTCTGGCTTTGTTGGTATTTTAAGTCAGAATCTTTTAGCTGCGTTGAAGTGTTTCTACTCACAGTTTCTCATGCTACATTTAAATTGATTATTTTTTTGTGTGAAACCTTTGTTTATATCTTATCACATATAAGTCACTTCATTATGAAAGTTAATTTATGTGTAATAATTACACCAAAAATCTAAAAAGTGAGCCATTTGTATTTTAAAATGACTTCATGTATGTGGTCTGCAGTTAAGCACCTTGGTAATGATCCAGCTGTCAATAAACCTGCCCTTTTGCAGGTTCAGGCTTAAGGATTTATTGCTCTGACAACACGTCCTGATATAAATTAAGCTAGCTTTGAAGAACCAAAAAATCCAGACTCGTGTCAAATCATCAACAGTCGCATCTGGATAGCTTGGTTATCCACCTATGAAAAACAGGGCCCTGGTCCTGGGTCTTATCCTTGTTTTGATCATAGTAGGGTAATATTGTCATGCCATTCATACCATCATTTAAACCTCTCTGGGTATATGAGGCCACTGTGGGCAATGTTAAAAATAAACAAGCAGAACTGCTCTGTGGCAATATTGGATTCTTACATTACTTTTGTATCAATGTGACAAAGTACATCCATTTGTCAGATATTTAATTCAGTAGATAAACCAAAAGCAGACATTGCTCTCTGATAATTTTATCCATAAACTCAACATATTTTTAAAAATTCGATTATATTACCATATATGTCAATATTGCAATGTAAAATTACTGTGAAAGAGGATTTTACTTCTATCACCCCATCAATTAAAATACAATATTTAAATAACATACCAAAACCCAGGTCCCTTCATAAATCCATTTTCTAACTGTCCCAGGTTACTAATTGTCTGTGTGCAGGTGTGTCTATGATTACTTAACATCTCAGAAACTCTGTGTTGTCTTTGTACCACATTACATCATCATTTTAGAATGAACACAGTTTATTTTCTGTTTGCCTTTATCAACACAGTTTACCCTCTGAATTATCAGTATCAGACTCTCTTTGATTTAAGCATGCAGGTTGTCACAGGACTGACACCATAACATTTATCACTTTTAATTGTCTTTTATGTGATGAGAAAACCTGTGCTCATGACAGACAGTGATCAGAAACCTGAATAAGGCGTTAACAAGCCACATATGAGTGCTTCAGCTGGCATCTTCAAATTCATCAAACGGGTTTAGAGGACACAAAGTTCTTGAATCAGGAATATGTTCACTCCAAACCCATGATGCTAACCAGATGATAGTGTGCATGTAAATACACTCAAGAGTGGTAGAGGTAAGGGACATAAGGCACCAGATGGGAGCAACTGACACACATACCTTTGGCGGGTTAAAAGGATAGGTTTCTGGGATTTTTATTTCAAGTTGATATCTGCCACCTTGGATACAAAGAAAAACAACAAAATGTTTCAGCAGGGCAAATCATTACATTTAATAAGTCTTATAGCAAATATCTCGTCAGGTCATTATGATGTTGGTCTGTGACAGTACCTTCATATGGTGTATCTGGAGGACCTGCTATCTCCCCCCTCAGCTCTGTGAAGTTCTCATCCACCAAATCTACTTTTATCTGGTTTTTACTTGTCTGTGGGTTGGGACAGATGAGAGGGATACAATGAATTACACTGATGTTCCAAGAAATCCCAGCTCACAATCTGTGTCCTGACATGTCTCTGTCAAGCATGAAAACACAGATTTTACAAACAAATATGAAGCTACAGATATGATGGCTATTAAAGGCACAACTGTCATTTTCTGCAAAAATAAATGTTGGTGTTTCCACAGGACCCGTTAGGACATTTAAATGCGTTAGCAACACAGATAGCTTGCTGCTAGAGCTAAGCTAGCAAAAGTTGACATAACTACAAACCCACAATGACAAAACTTGACAAGCAGTAGCGTGGCAAAATGAACACTTTAAATTAGCTCAACCTGTCCGTATTGAAACTACAGTTATTAACGTTAAATAAATGTGATAAGTTGGTGAACGTTATATCATAACATCACAGGCTAATGCTAACTGTGGATGAGATGTCAAAATAACGTTACCGTTAGATAGCTAAAAGCTGCTAACCTGAAGTGTCAGTAACTAATTCGCGTTGGTAAACACCTACAGTGCCGTGTACAGGGCGTGTACTATTGCCCATGCAAAGCAGGTTTATTTTTGTTAGGTAATTACCCAAAGTTAGGCGGTATTGTTTGTTAGAAACAGAGGGCCTGCCAGTTGAGAGCAGAATCCCCGGTGTTTCCTGAACACACCCACCTGATCTAACAGGAGAGGTTGAACCAGACACTGATATCGAGCTAAAGCTAGCTAAAGTTCTTCTGTTAAGGCCTGACCTACTGCAACACAGGACTGGGACCTGGCGTTAGGTAATTTTGGTCTTTGTCATAATGGCTACACACACTTTACATTTTAATTAAGTTAAAGCAGTACCAAAAAAGAGCTGAATGGAAATAAAAATTAGTCAGAAACGTTACCGCACCTCTTCGCTTTTGAGAACTTCTTTGAACTCCCGCTTGATCCTTTGGACCGCAATGTTAGCCATGGCTGTGTGTGTCTGCTGAACCGCTGCTGCCTCAAAGCAAGACCCGGGGCCTCTCTCTCACACACACACTCTCTCTCCCTCCCTATGTTGTCTGTCTGTATGGGGACTGCCTGCTCCGGTGCTTTCCACAGTAACGGCGCTCTCCTTTTCACTTTCACCGTCCACCGCTCCTTTTCACTTCAGAGGCAGCTCACCGTTGCCGTCGACTGCTTTGCTGCCAGCCAGCGTACAGCGTCAGTCAGTCCAGAACATGCACACACAGTGCAGCTACACGGAGCACAGACTGGAAGTTTCATTAGTGGTTCTCTGATACCTGACTACATGTTCTTTTCAGCCTGCCTTCAGGTCATTTCTCATCATGTGCTGAACACACCGGTAATGTTAACTAGCGTTAGCAACTCCATTCACCTATAGGATTGTACATCTGACTGGGATGAGTTTTATCAAAACTGTTGTATTAAAGTAACAGAAGAAGCTGTCAGATGTATCTTGTTTTTACTCTTCAGTTGCTATTGCTCCTTACACAGGCCTACCAACTGGCACCTAAACTATTTACAGTGCACACACTTAAACTATGTCTTTATTTAACTAACATTTCACTTACATTTCAGCTCCTACTCTTTCTGTGACAGTTAAGCTGCTTTCGTAGCTTAGATATCAACTTTCATTAAGTTGCTTTCATCTCTTATTAAGTGGTGGAATAAAAGTTAGAAAAGAGAGCTGTCAGGTTCTCCCCTGACTGAATGACAAGAACTTGGATTTAACCAATGTAGGAAATTTTGAATTAATGTACTTTTTAACTCCTTAGACTGTCTAACAGACAGGCTGGCAGATGGTTGAAAAAAATCACATCATGTTAAAGTGAAGAAACCACAATCAGCTGATTACAATGTAACTTAATACAGTAAAACAATCTTATATCTGTATTGTTTTTTTAATATATATTTGGAAGTGGTGGAAGAAGTAACCTCTTCATATCGTTAATTAAGGTTTAAAAAGTAATATTACAATGAAAAAATCTGAAATGTCCTGCACTTAAAATCTTACCAAAGTCCAAGTAAAAAACAAACAAAAAAAATTATTATGCAGCACAATGGGCCCTCTCGGTGTAATATTTTTATATATTACATCATTGGATTATTAAAATTGATAGATAGGTACAGGCAAGGCGACTGTTTATACTAGTGGGAAAAATGCATTATATTTTATAAACTGATCACTGAAATTTTAATATGCAAAGTAAGTACAGCTGTCAGATATTTGTAGTGGAGTAAAAGTAAATTTCCCTCTGCAGATTTCAGATTTTGCACATTCTGCACAAAGAATTTAACACTTTCTCGTTATTAGACTGTTATATTGTACATATTTGTTACATTGTTTTTTTGTTTGTTTTAGACTATCTTTTTAATAATTTTTTTATTGTATTTTTCTTGTTTTTCTCCTGGCATTTGCAGTATCTTGCCTTTATTTATTTATTTTTTTTAGTTTACTGCATGGACCATTTACGTAGGGAAATTCCTTGTAAGTGAAAATCAAGGCTACTTGGCAATCAACCTTATTCTGAATCTGATTTTTCTGCAATGTTTTGGAGTAGAAGTAGGAAGTAACGTACAATTTAAATGCAGGAGTATAATGTTTAGGTATTGTCCTTAAACGTAGAGTATTCGTGTTACACTCCACCTCAGTGTATTTGGTTACACAACTGTACAGATGTTGGAGCTCTTCGTCTGCCTCTGTATAATGATAGACAGCTAGACTTGTTTGTTTACTATCCAGACGTTATAATCGTTTCTGGCTGTGATTGGTTCAACCCCCCGCCCATCTAATTTCTGAACCAATAAGAGGCGTCTTAAAACGCCCCTTATTAGTCAAACGCCCTAGTTCCCGGATGTCTGTCGTGAAGAATAGCTGGTTGGCTCACGTGCACCAAACAAAACACAGACGGTAGGTTGACATGTCTGCAGTTTAATGGTCTCAGTGCTGCAGCCGTGCAGCTCAGGCCGTTTAGTAAAGACCTCTAACGCTTTCTCAACATCTGCAAATATCACGTAAGTAGGGTTTCGATTTCGTTTGCTGTCACATCTGTATATAATCATATGTTAAGTATAACAGTGGAGGAAAAACGACAACGCCGTGAGTTTTCTACGGGTTGGCTAGGTTAGCAAGGAGCTAACCTAACGTGTGCTAAATTAGTTCGAGAGCAACAATACGTGACTGTAAAACTCACTTGTTGGTTAGTAAAGAGTAATGGTAGCTGTCCTTGAATGTGTTTCAGTAGGGTCGATATAAACTGGCCTTTTCGTTTGTTCGTCAGTTCAGAAATATGCAGGCAGACACCCATGGAAAATGTAACGTGTTCATGTTTTGACTCGGTCAAAATCTTGCAGTGTTAGTCACTGTTAAGTTAGTATTCTGTGGCAGTCACTTGGTTTTAAACAGTTTTTTATTTTAGCATTTTGTGTTTCAGCACACTGTGCATATCAATATACTGAAGAAATAGATAGCCTGAAGTGAACAGCTATAGAATTTTGGTCTCAATGATATCTACCAACCAATTTCTTTTCAGATGGAGGTCCCTGAAGAGAAATCTTATCAAATGACCTAGTGTGTATCAATTTAGGGGTCCTAGACTCCAAAAAGGTTGAGAACCACTGACTTAAAATATGTTTGACTTTTTACTTGACTGTGGTACAGACCAAATCTATACTATATACTGGCTTTTTCCAAATATGTTGGCTACTCAATGACAAGGAAATTTAGTATAGAAATGTTATGTAGAAACAGTGCATCAAAACCCAAGAGCTTCATTGTCAACTGATCCATGTACAAGTACATAGTATGAATGAATTTTAGTTTTCTCTGGTGCCAGTGGTGCATTTAATACTGGAGCAGTTAACATAATGTGCAAAAGACAACATAAGATGCCCAACAAAAAAGTTACCGTTAAACACTAGCTGTTCAAAGGCCAGACAAAAAAAGAGAAGTGCATAAACCATCTCCATACCTTATATAGTTTGTAACAGAATTTATCATTCAACTGGAAAATGCACATATACACTATTTGTGAGAAGAAAAAAAAACTTGGGATTTCTTATTAGAAATGCGCACCATGTAAATGTAAAAAAGATTAACACAGATATTATATGGAAATTCAGTCAATCAAATAGCAATATTATCAGCCTCAAATATCCAGTATCTTGTATATTGGTATAGACTGGGATAACTTTGATTAGGCACCTGTAGCTGACTTCTGTGCATTTGACAGCATATTTGTCCTGCAACAAATACAAGCATCATCTGTATGTTTTCCATCAGAATGCCAGGCCATTTGTTTTAGTTTGCAAGTTCTGTAAGCGTGCCTTTATTCTGTGGACTAACAAGTGCTTGCTTTCACTCAATCTTGAGCTGACATCAGTTTCCTGTGATGATAGGTAGATGTTAACCAGTCAACAAAATCTGCTCATGTAAAATATTAAGTATGTTACCTGGAAATTACAGTTTATTTTCAATAAGATAAAGCCTCAAACATTTCTAAGTTTACTTTTATTTAGCTTTACCGTTCACTTTTTTTTGGGCTGGTAACAATAGAGTTACATTACTGCATTGCAAAATACATAAACCTGTAGTATTCAAAAACTTGTCCAGCAGCATATGGTATGTCCTTCCAAAATGCAAACATAAATATAGACGAAACTGTGACAGCCCTTACAAAAATCTAGAATACATACAGCAAAATAATAAAGTCACAGAGTGTGCTGACTGTCCTTGACTGAGCAGTCTCCTCCCTCTAATCTGTTTGTCAGTGAAACAACAATAGAGCACAGCACTGACAAGAGGGAGCATTAGGTTTCTCACTTGTTCATGTACGTCCTAGATACTTACAGTACTTTTGGTCTCATCCAGGGTGGACACAGTCCGGTGAGAAATGGCAGAGGGAGGCTTCGACCCTTGTGAGTGCATCTGCACCCATGAGTATGCTATGAGACGCCTCATCAACCTGGTAAGTCATGGAACAGAGTGGCTTTCACCGTCACTTGAAATCCTAAGTGGCAGACTTATGACAGAGTTGAGATGTAGGGAAGGTCAAATGTTCCAAGTATGCAGTGTAGAGTGAAAATGCCTCCTGCTGAGGTCCAGAGAAGGAAGCAAAGAGATTAACATTACAAACAACTACCAAGTAAATGAAAGTCTCAGCCAGAGAGAAGGAAATAAAAAGCCGCCTGCTGACACTGAGCCAACATATCCTGGTTCCTGCTCAGTGTTTATCTTGAGAGTCTATCAGTTCTACCTGACAGAGGCGTTTCACTCTGTTGCACTGTGTGCTGTCAGGTTCGTGTTGTGCTTATAAATATTCTCTAGTTCTTCCCTAATAGATTAAGTTTAAAATGTTTAAATGAAATGTATGTTAAATTATGTTTAGAATGAAAAACAGCTTCTAATTAGGTTGTGTCAGTTTCCAGGTGACCTCATTGGCTTTTTGTGCACAGGTGTAACTTGCGTGGCAAGCTGCAGTTGGCTCAGTTTGAAACCACCCTGGGGGTTTCTGATTCGCTTGCAGCAGGGAAGGGTGTTGTCCAAATAACTAAAGAATTTACACAGCATTTGCCAGTCAGATTTCTACAGTATATTTAATGATGCAGGTGGAGCTCAGATGGTTGTTTCATGCCATCCTCTTGTGATTATGTGCTGTTGGTAACATCAATGTGTGGCTCATTCGTTTGTTGGCTTGATGTAAAAAGGTGCTCATAAGGTTTATGTCAGTTTAATTAGCAGTGTTTATAAACCACCTTTTTTCCTCTCCTCCCTAGATGGGAGCAGTGAAAACCACAGTAAATAAGCCACTGCCCAGTCATAAAAGTCATAACATGGAAGACTTCTAATGTTATTTTTCCTACTCTTCTCTTTTATTACATCTACCTTGTTCCTTAATATAATTTCTCTTTCAGCTCAGGCAATCTCAATCCTACTGCACAGACACAGACTGTCCTCAGGAATGTATGTATAACCACATTAGACCTCATTTAATTTTCATAATGTGTCATATCATGTTCTTGAATCTGAGACATCAGTGTAGATTACATGTGTGAAGCGTAAAGATGTGTTTTGTTTTCAGTGCCAGGTCCCACTGGGCCAGTTGGCGGAGGAGGTGAGCTGACCCTCCCCATGATTCTGATGGGATGGGCGGTGCTGGCTCTGGTCCTGTTCCTGTTGCGCCCATCCAGTCTCAGGGGTAACCGTCCCACAGGAAAACCAACTGGACCCCACAATGTTAGTACAGATCACACTACATAACATTGGTGTTTTAAAATATAGGTTCAGTCCTGCTCTGCCTTTGTTTACCATGACAATTTACCACAAAGTACCACATGGTCAATAAAATACGAGACACTCACAAAATTGAATTTATGTAAAGGTATACTATGCACTAGGGTTGGGCCAGTGTAAAAATGTTGAAGACGGTTTGATATTACACAGCATACTGACACCCTGTAACAGCAAACAAGCGTCTGACTATCGCATTTCATTGCATAACATCAGAGCTGTGTTTTCATGTTGAATCCATTAAATATGCACTTCTGTTACATCAAGTAAACAGACCACCCAAATATCAGCCGTGGACTCGAGATCAGACTGGAAATGTAATAACTTTAAAGAGCAGCCTGCTTGCTGTCTTCCTACATTTGTAACAAAACTTTTTTAAACAAAACACACATTTATATTGTGATATTCATTGGACATGACATACACTACATCCAACAGCTAGTAGCCTAGCTTGTTACTAGCGATGGTCATTAGGCTTACCAGAAACTTTCTACTCCCTTGAGATTTCCCTCTAGCCAGCTTCCACCTTATTCCGGTTTTTGCAGTGAAATAAGAAGAGATCATGGAGATGATTTCTCAGTTAAGCTCAATGAATCGACCATTCCTCATCCATTGTGGCGCTTTCAAGCCGAGTGACAGGAATGACTAGAAACAAGGCGTCTGAAAGAACCTCAAAACGGCACACCGGGTTGCTCACAGTTATTTAGGACACCTCTTTCGTCAGCCTCAAATTCAAATCCATGAGACTAAGTTTACATGTATGGTGATTTACTAAGATAAAACTGACAAAAAAACATTTGATGAAAACTATAACCCTGGATTGAGAAAACTGCTAAACCAAAGAAAAGAAGAAATGTGATTAGCTCAGGTTTGTGCTTCATTTGCCTCATGCAAGTTATCAGGCTATCACTTTGAACGTGACAGCTATTTACTGCCTTGTTTTTACAGATGAAATTCTGAAAAATATGTAGAAGAATTACTTGCCTAAATTCATAGCTACTATTTAAAAAGAAACCCTTTGCACACAGCATGTACTTCACATACTTTGTGACAACGTGCTTGGCTCATAAAAGTATATGACCAAGGGCTGTGTGCCACACATTCCTCGTATCATTGTCAATAAAAGATCCTGGATCATTTATTTTATTATTGTATTATATATTTTATGTATCATATATTTTAATGGGCCGATTGTAAGATCACTACCACAAATACCTTTGGTACCTTTTTTATTTATTTATTTTTTTTCAGTTTTCATTTGACGTTAATGCTGTTTAAGTATTTTTTTACAGCCTCGTTTTACAGAAGACATTTTGACTTGTCATAGCAGGAAAACCCCAAGTGTTCTGTAAGTCATAACAGTGAGCCAGCATTAACAATACCAGCACTGTGAAACTGAAGCAGTAAATGGAATTTAACTATCATTTCTTCGTCTACTTTAGGATCTCAGAATGTCATCCATAAAAAGGTCTGTTGGTTCAAGTTAAATTTCAGAAATTCTCTTGATGCACTTTAAACGTCCGCTGTCCTGAGCAGAGAAAGGCTGCTACAATATTGTGTCGACATTGTTTTGTTTCATTTTGTCATAGACCTTGTCCACAAAAAACACAAGTATAACTGAAAATGTAGCCTTTTCTCAGTGTTTTGGCCTTTTCTGCACATGGGAACTATGTTTTAAATCAATGAAAAAAGATGTTTCGCAAAATTGCTTCCATGGTGAAGACCTTTAACCTGCTAACAGGACTTTTTTACATGTTCACACATAAATGTACAGTTACTCTTTCACTATATTGAGAAGCAGATGTGTCAGAATGAGCTCCAGAGGTTACTGCTCCAAGTAGCCCTCCTAGCTTTGTTTCAGGCTTCTGATCAGCCAACATCATTATCATCTTTTCTCTGTGTGGCTTTAGGGTTACAGTTATATTGCCCCCTGTTCGTTTGGCATCCTCTCAATAGAGCTTCAGTTGTGTTTTGCATTTTCAGAGATTTTCTGCAACGGCAAGTGTGGATGGAAATTTATTTTAAATGAAAGATAGAACATCTAGTTTTCAACAACACCCATTTACATGTGGACTAGGCTTTAGTTTTGAGCTCTGATTTTGAAGGAGTGTGTATTTTAAACTGGTCTTAGACCAATCTTTTAGTCTTCCCAAACCGGAATGCACACTGACATCACGGTGACATCATGCTGACATCACAATGGCATCATGGCGACATCACGCTGACATCACAATGGCATCACAGTGACATCACACTGACATCACAGTAACATCACAATGCCACCACAGTGACATCACAATGGCATTACTAGATCGATTGGTCAAAGGTTGACATATGATTAGTGAAGAGACAATCACAATGACATCACAGTGACATCATGCTGACATCACAATGGCATCACATTGACATCACAATGGCATCATGCTGACATCACTGTGACGTCACAGTGTCACCACAATGGCACCACAGTGCCATCACGCTGACATCACAATGACACCACCGTGACATTAGTGTCATCACAATGGCATCATGCTGACATTACAGTGACAGCATGCTGACATCACAGTAACACCACAGTGACATCACAATGACACCACTGTGACATCACAATGGCATTACTAGACCGATAGATCAAAGGTTGAAATATAATTAGGGAAGAGACAATCACAATGAGACCACCGTGACATCACAGTGACATCATGGTGGCATCATGCTGACATCACAATGGCATCACAGTGACATCACGCTGTCATCACAATGATACCACGGTGACATCAAAGTGACATCACATTGACATCACAGTGACATCACACTGATAAATTGTTTTTATGCCTCCATGCTGGCAACAGCCATTGATGGAGGCATTATGTTTTCAGGTTGTCTGTCCATCTGTCCCATTCACGTCCTTAATGATGAACTGATTGGATTTTGGTGGTCCGAGGTCATTGTGACCACACAAAACATGTTTTGGTCATAACTCAAGAATTCATTTTATAACTAATTAGACAATTTTAATGTCATAACTCAGGAACTGAAGGGGAGACATTTGGTCAGATACTGAATTTGTGACAATAATCATGGGTGATCGTGAAACTGTGCTTATTATATAGACCTGTGCTGCTGGGTTGAAGATGCGTGTCAACTATACATGTTTTAGAATTTGTAGCTTCTTTGCAGCAACATCTATGTTAGAAGCATTGTGTACTGTCATGGGTACAACTTTGTCTCTGATCTGTTCCTCTGGTAGTCCTCTACAAGTTTATTAGTTTCACTGATAATGAGCTTCCGGTGATCGTCTTGCACCATCTCTCTCATCTCTCTCAGTCCTCTGTAGAAATAGTTTTTAAGTGAAGATGGCATGTTTCTTACTGGAAATAATTCACTGGAATCATACATGTCAACACAGTTATAACTTTGTTTTGCCAAAAAATACACTTAATACCTTTTATTAAATACCTTTTAACTGCTACTTGACTGGTTGGTGGAGGCATACAACCACAAGGCAGTTATTCTAGTTTTTTTTCTGTATGCTAGTCAAGTCACAGCAAGCAAAAGTGTATCCAAATGCAGAAGTCACTCATGCAGTTGCTGTGTTTGAGTTGTTTGGTCAATATTTGTAAAGATGAGCACATATCTGACAAAATCAGGAACCAGAAACTAAATGTTTATTCTGTGATGTGAAACAGAGCTGTATTTTAACAGTGACTCAGCCTCGTGGTCTACACAAACAGATAAACATTTGCTGATTTCTTGTGTACACTTTGTTCAAATTTTAAGCTCACCTAGTAATTTTAATATCCTAATATTGGTTTCAGGATAGCAATATCAACACTTTAACTCTTTTTCTATTGTAAAGACTTAATATTTCCTTGTCTTGGTTGCAGAGCGATGGAAGAGAGCCTCCAGCACCACCTGTTGACTAACAGTGAAAAGTACCAGCACTCACCCACCTGCTCTGACTGGAGCTGCACAGTTAGCTTGTGACTGTGCCCAGGACGGCACCATGTCCCCGTCATTCAGATATCTTTTGCTTTTCTCCTATTTTAATGCCATTGTGTTTTCGGGTAGATCTGTCTTTGATTCCTGTTACTAGAGCCCAGCTGATACTGAATTGATGAGGCCAATACAGATATATTCCAAAGTTATGAAAAATCAGATTTTTTTTAAATAAACATACAGCATTAACTGTTTGGGCAAACAAAGGTAGAGGCAGGATATTTGACAGTGAAAAAAAACTTTTGGAAATGTCTTGGGAAATTGAATAAGGATACATAAAAACACTATTTTTTTCACATGCTTAAAACTTCAATTAAGAGCAATAAATACAAAAAATGTCTTTTTTATATCTGCAGACATATACAAGCCAATTTTGACTGACAATATTGTCCAACAATATCGGCATATACCACATTGATATATATTGATATTTCAGCTGGGCTCTATAAGTCTTTAATCAGAACGCGTGGCATTGTTCTGGGTCAATCCCTGATCGCAGCTCTGGTACTGACTGATGTGCAGAGACTCAGACGTGAACTCAAAATGAAGGAATGTGTCATGTCATGTGTTGGTGGAGACGGGAGGGCCTCTTAAATAGTTGTTTGAGTGCTTGCTGAGTGACCTAGGGTGACGGTTTAAACATTCCTCCTTTTTCCACTTTAAAGTTACAACTCTACACAGTGCCAGCAATGATGTCATATCACGTAATGTTTTAATAGCATATTTAAACCAGCAGAATTATTCAATGTACTGAGTTTATATGAGAAAAAAAATCAGAATGGACTGCTGCAGGGATGACATTTATTTGTAGGCCAACACTGAGGTTAACATCTCCTTGGTTCCTTTGTCAAAAATCCAATGGGATTTTCCTGTTTAATTTTGGATTAAATTGTAAATGCAATCGCCTGAAGTAAAAAGCTAACGTTGCCCACGGAAGAACTATACTTTAGTCACATGACTTCAACGTTGCTACTGTAACGAGGCTGTAAAGCTGTGCTCTGCATCATAACATCTTGTAGTCTTATTTAGCCACTTGTTAGCAACTGATGACAAGCTTCAACATCCATGAGTGGGGTATTTACATATTTTACATTGTAGTACAAAACATGAACATCCCTTAAGTTTTTGTTACCCACAGACCTCATTTCAGCCATCTCACCAAAAACATGTTCAGAAAACTCATTGACATCAAGACAAGGGAACTGGGAGTGCTAACATACTCATTACTGGGTTTTAGTCCTGCAGCACTCTATTAGGATAACAATACCATGGCATATTGAATTTATGCAGTGAAATCATCTTTTGTATTTACATCCAGGCCTCAATTTGATACATCCTCCAGCAAATAGTCTGATCTGTTATATGATCTATATTTCCAAGAACATGTCTGTCTCTTTAAGTAACTGTTGGTTTGGTTACTGTAGTAGAAGTGTTTCTGACATTAGTGACACATCTGTTTAAAAGGGTTAAGATATGACAGTTAATAAGTCAAGTTTCAAACTAATTGCACATAACTGAAACGAACCGGAAACGGGTACAGATGGGTATTATTAAGTGTGGTCATTGTGAAACAATATACTCAGCACAAGCATTTTAATCATATCGAGATGATTCATGTACTGTAATTGTTTTGTGGTTAAAAGGTAAAAACCATAATTGTATTCTGACATAATAGTAGCAGATAATCATTTTTTATCAGCACTTTTGTTGTGATATGTCGTTTCCTTATGAAGGTGTGTTGTTCTGATTCAGCCGTCATTTCTTTTCTCACTGAGAATCACAGCAGTCTGTGATTAATGGGAGCAATCCAAAGTTTCTTCTTCACAACTTCTGTGTAAAAATATGTCAAAGAAAAGGAGCAAGTAAAGCTGCATCTTTAAACAGTGCCAATGTGAATTTAAATTTCTCATCTCAACTTAGAGAACAACTTCTTGTGAAAGAAAAGCAATATTTGAGCTCATTTTTACTTTGAGATAAGAAGACCTAGATTTCTGTCACATTTTCTCATAAGGGTTATTTTCTTGCTAAATAAGTGATGACTTTTACATCTCAATACTTTTATAGAAGGTTTGTCAGCTAGATCAAAGATTGAAATATAATTAGTGAAGAGAAAAATAGAAACATTGAATGCACAGCAATGTGGTGGTGAGTGTTGTGGTGTTCCATAACCATGTGTGTAAATGTGGATGGATATTTAGAAAATAGTACAACAGCACCACAAACTACAGCCTCAATACTACAGGATAGAATCAACCCTTTTTGATACAATCTTAAGAAAAACTGAACACCATAATAGGTGATATCTTTTTTTAATATGTCTTTTGTTGGCTATTGGATTGTGGTACATGATATGGAGTTTCCTGTTTTTCTAGTCACTGACTGTATCTTTGTCATGCCCCTGTCATGGTAACATGGACATGAAAGTGTGTCTGGGCCTTGGGTTATGTTCTAGGGCACTTGTGATATCACAGGTTACATGGATTAGTCTTAAATTTGAAGTGTCTTTCTTGAATACATGGTGTAAGAGTTCAGACCTTGGATATGATCTTAGTTCATCCCAACAATCTCCAGTGGCTAACTCTTAATTGCCATATTTGAAAATGTCCTCTAAACGTGTCTAACATTGTTCTAGACTTGCTTTGGAGGTGGCATAGAGGAGATACAAGGGGGGGAAAAAGTTAAGTCTACCAAAAGCAGTTGTATAAAATTAAGAGAAGCCACAGTAGATTGTTGAGATGAAAAAGTGTACGATCTGGTACCACAGAGACCTTGATTTACACTGTTTCTGTCGAAAAGAAAAAGGGCTTCAACTATGCACTTTTCCTATAACAAAACAAAAAATAAAAAGAATTCAGTCTTAATGTCTCGCTGTTGTTATTATAGCCTTTTATGTTTCTGCATTCACTGAGGCGCATACGCTAAATCTGTAGTGTTGTCAGTGAAAAATATTTTCTAGCTTGTAACGCTTGAGATAACCCTGCAAACACCTGCAGCTGTGAGTATTTTGTCAGTTTATAATTGCAACAAAGCAATATAAGTACATTTAGCCAAAAACATGTAATTGGAGTTTTTCCCATTTTAAGATGTTGTATACTTAAACTCCACTACATTTTTTAGAAAATTGTGTACTTTTTTTCCTCTCCAGCAGTTACCACACAGCTATAGTTAGTTTTTGATTAGCAGATTACGGTTTTAAATACAAAACCAGTGATGATCTTGAAAAACATGATGCTTTGTCACTCATGAAACTACCCCTTGCCCAACCATAACATTGATATGCTGCTTAAATGTGAATGCATTGTAGCAAACTGTTAATGCAATATACAAAGCTTTGCTGATTACTACTAATAATTAAAGACTTATACTAAAACAATTAATGCAGTAATTCTGCTTGCACTGTAGTATTTTTTAAGTTGTGGTGGGCATATTTCTACTTTTACCTCAGTAGAAGACTTGATAACTTCTGTTTAACACATAGGTATACTATACTGTATGACTGTAATGGTGTTTTTGCAGCTCAGCTCTATCTGGAGATGCCTGTCTTTAATAATAATTTGAGTTAAATAATTTACTCATCTCAGCAGTATCAATTCACTGTTCCAAAAACATGCTGAATAATAAAATTTCATTGTGGCTCTAAAATATCATCCAGCTGGCAGAAAATATGGGCTACATTTGTTCTTTAATGGCACACTAATGAGACGTAATAAACATACTTGTTCAATAAGTGACCCAGTGACTCAAATGTAATTCAAAAGTTAACCTAAACTTGACACAAAGACGACATCTCTTCATGTGGGATTTTAGTGCTTTTTCTTATTTATATGAATAATTTTATGGAAAATTCACGATTTTTTCCCCCAATAACTTCCATGCACTGTGAGCTAATGACTCAGATGTAATACCAACATGTATTACTACTCTGGACACACAGGACTCACCTCTTCATGTGGGATTTTAGAGTTTTTTTTCCTGTTAATATTAATTTTGGTATGGAAATTGAGTCACCGAGTCACATTACATATAGGCTAATGAGGGAAAAAACATGAATTTTTATTGCAAATCATTATGGCTTACACTCTGGCATGCTAGTCAGTACAATGCATCTTTATAACCCGTATTATATATTTATGTTTTTATCTTATTCGGAACTTTCCGGTGTCGTAGCCTTGGGTTGAGTAATTTTCTGAGCATGCGCAGTGGTGAAACGGAACTGTGCTCAACGTTTCCCAGGGTTACCATCAACAATGTAGTTAGCCCACCTTAGCTGTGTCCGTGTGGCTTTAGATTGTATCATTTCTGAATAGCTGTATGGTATGTATTGAATCAGACAACAGTCGTGTGCCAGTCAAACTTAGTATAATGCTAATTTAGCTGTGACGTTAGCATAGGAAGCTTAGTAGCTAGCTTTTTACTGCAGTAAACTAGTTAACACCAGCTAGCATGCTAATCTCGGTGATACCGATCAGAGGAAACTGTTTGTAGTTTTCAGAATGACAAATCAGCAGTTCTTAGCTTATACAAAAAGCCCCAAAACATCGAGAAGAACAACATTTCAGGTAAAAGCTTTACGGTGTGCAGTCTGAATGTCCTTCCAATAAGAAAGGAGTGGAAAAGTTAAATCGACAGTCCTCTGTGGACAGTTATGAAGAGACATATTAACCTGACATTATGTCTTTGTAGGATGAACTCCAGGCTGCTGTCTCCGCCAGGGCGAGCAAAACCAAAACAGACCAGTACTCGTACTCTGACGACTTCAATGAAGATGAAGACGGTAAGATGGCAGAGCATCAAAATAACTTAATAACTAAGAAGGGTTGTGCGCGAGATGCTCAATATGTCAGTAGGAGGAAAGTAACAAAGTACATTCACTCATTTGTGAGGTACTTGTACTTTACTCAACTATTTCCATTTTCTGCTACTTTATACTAATACTCCACTACATTTGGGAAGGCTTTTTTTTACTTTTACTCCACCAGGCTACATTTATTCGACAGCTGAAGGTACTTTGAACTTTCAAATTAATAATGCAAAATATATATTATAAAAACTAATAAATTATGATTCATTATTACAGGTTAAACTCGCCCACAACGACACTCAAAATAAGGGCGAAAAGATACTTTGATAAGAAAAAAGAAAAGTGGGGAGGAGTCTTTCCTCATATTAGTACTAGACCATTCTTCTATCAGGCTGTATTCTGCTTTCAAAATTTACTTTGGTATTTTAAGTATATTTTGATGCCAATACTTTTTTTCTTTTACTTGAGTTAGATTTTAAATTCAGGACTTTCACTTATAACAGAGTATGTTTACACTGTCGTATTGCTGTTTTTACTTCAGTTAAGATCAGAGTGCTTCCTCTACCACTGACTATAGGTCTCTTCAGTGCTTTTGCTTACTTCGTAATTGTATTTGATATCACCTTTATCTGTCTAATGATCGTCGATTTATATGCAGCTGTGTATCCTTTCTTTCACACCACTTTGTGTGAGTTACTCTATATTTTATGCATGTAACTGTGATTCACAGTAAAATGCATTCAATAAATTGAAGAAATTGTGAAGAGGTAGCAAAAACATTCTCTCTAAATTGGCGGTTCTTTACAGCAGTGATTCCCAACTAGGGGTATGAAGGGTCTGTCAAGTAGCTCATCTTAAAAAACAAACAAACAAAAAGATAAATAAATGAAATAATTAGGAATTGGTAAGCCTCTTGAAGGTACACAGGCTGGAATCAATGCAAAATTGTGTCAATTAATTTAAGACATATGTGCACAAGAAAAGGTGCTCCAAGTGTAAAAAAGAAACATTTGCTGCAGTTTTTACCCACTGTTTATTTTTATTTTTTATTTTTTTGCTCTTTGAGCACCTTTTTTGTGCACACATATCTTAAATGAAAAGACTATTTTTGCACTGATCGCAGCCTGTGGACTTTTTTGTGGCTTTTTAGCCCAGTTACAGTGGTGTGTGGGTATCTCATCTGCTGTCCTTTCTAGTTAAATTGTACTGACACACCCAAGACAAGCCTCTTGACACAAATTTTGTGATTTTTGATACTGAGCTAAATAAACAGATTGACTTGACTAAAAGTGCATGAGTTAATGAACAAGAGAGCCGATAAGTTAAAGTATGTACCTACAAGTAATGGATAAATGATTGAAATATCCAGTTTCTGACACTTCATGTGGTTGTAGTACAAATGTTACCTTCACTGATAAGGTGCTAAGCCAAAATGATGTCAACATCAGGACCACTTAATTCTGTGTGAAAATATATTGTCACAGTATCTTATTTTATGTAATTCTCTGTGTCAGATAACATCAAGTTTAAAACATTCCAGTGAAGACATTTGTAAAATGTCAGATGTTGTCAATGACAGCATACTTGAGGTTATTGAGTGTAGATTTATAGCAGTTCAGAAATGTTGGGATCCACTGCTGCACAATTCTTCCCCACCAATGTCAATATGATGAAGGATTTCTATAACTGCTTTGCAGCAGAAAAAGACTGATGGAAACAAGAGTAACGGCAGAACACCAACACAACAGACCGTATGGCCAAAACAAACACAGTTGCTGTACTTTGTACTCCGTCTTGCTGTTGTCAGGGTTTGGATACTTGTTATTGTCACCTTTGACTTAGATAAAGGCATATTCAGTGTGGAAGGTGGAAATAGTTGCTTGTTCAACATCACTTTCTACTAGCTTTTTTCTGTAGTTTTCAACCACATCTCACAGTCTTCCTCGGTGGATGGAGCTCAGTTGGCCAGCAGCCATCCACCCAGGAAGGGACACTAAGATGCAGTTGAGAGCTCCAGAAAAAGCTAAAACCTAAGTGGAACTTGAGTTT
>JAPZEB010000020.1:9963235-9982312 GCA_029783705.1 Chaetodon striatus | reverse complement strand
CTGTCAACAAGTGGTTTTAAAATAATTTGACAAAGCTCTAACAATACTCTCCATGTTGCAGAACAGTCTACTGTAGTTAGCTACGGCAACTAAATAATAAATCTAATAGTATTACTACTATTACATATAGGTCTTAATGGCACCTAGCTAGATGCTTTGGCTGCCAACACCTGGCTTGAAAATCATTCTACAAAGATATGATAACTCTAATAACAGGTAGCACATGCTATTGCAGTTAGCCACTCATTTCTAGCTAGCTATCAAGATCAAGGTCATTGTAGCTAACTACCTAATGTAATCTAGCTAGCCAGATAGCTTGGAGCTGTAAACAAAATGCTACTTTTGTCAACATATATTTATAGTATAAAATGAGCATGACATTACCTGTTATCAGTCTAATGGACTCAGCTAGAGACAATATTCATAAAGTTGTGCTCACCCATTGTGTCCTTGAGTTAAACTTTCATCTTGCAGTGTGATTTGCACCGTGCAGCAACAGGCTCGGCCAGGATTGGGTGAGAGTGTGATGTACAGTAACAGCAGAGGCACCACATATTGTTCTGAAATGCATACACTTATGTCTAAAATCAATAGAACTAATGTAAAATATCAAATCTAATCAGATCTTTCAGATCTATTATGTATGTGACTGGCGGGGGGCAGTAGCCTAAGGAGGATTAGGGCGCGATTTCCTTTGCCACCTCTTGGGGGCGCCAGAGCAATTTCCTGAGCACAATTCTGGGGTTACCATTGGATTCCTTGACTCAGGAAACATAAGATTAGCATGTTTAATGAGTTTCTAGGTTGTGTGGAAGCCAAGGTAGCTGAAATTCTGTATTTTCTGGCGGCCATTTTAAAAGTCCAAAATGGCAAACATGCAGGTGTCTGTGCAAATGCCAACATTGTTTTTTGGATTCCCCAAGGTCTGAAGATTCCAAAAATGTATAGGTTTGCAAATCGCTGTGAATCCCCCACAGAAATACGAAGTGAACATAAATATTAGGTTAGAATATCAACCCAGTTGTCACACAGTTTCTGTTCTTCTTTTGAAGGTAGTTTGGTAGATGCCCGTCTGACCTTACTTGGCTTGGGTGATTATGTGTCACTGTATGCAGTGTATACTGTATGTGTGAGAAAGGGTGTGCATGTTTCTGCCTTCTCCATGGCTCAGTCTGCTTCTCAGCTCAGCTGTTTCTGACTTGATGGCATAACAACACAAGATAACCAGCCTCCCTGACACTAAGGCCAAGAGCCAGAGGGAGGCATTTGTGTCAAACAAGCTCTCTGAAGTAAAGGCTTACTGGTTAAACAGAAAACCAAAATTACATTGTGTCTGTGGCTTGTGCCTCATTTAGAATATTAACATAAAACAGGACCATAAGCAATCACTTGATACGTCTCTGCTCATTTTTCTGTCTTTCATGCATTTTCTTTCCTTGCTTTGTCTCTTGCAGGTGTACAACATGTTCCACCACCAGAGTCTGGGAGTCAGGATCAACATTCGTGTAACCAAGCTGGTGTTGCTTCACAGCCGCCCAGTAAGTCTTACTTTTCACCCCTTTTGGCCCTTCTTAAGCTACAGTATGTGTCGACCCTGACAACCTGACTGCCAAATGCTGACCACACCGTGTGTATGTGTCTGTGTCTGTGTGCGTTTTCATGCTTGCTTGTCTGTGTGTAAGGAAGGTTATGCCCCTCAGAAAAGAGATTCCCCTTTTCTTTCGAAAAATGCTCTGTCATGTATTTATATAAATATATAATCTGCAATTAACACTTAACATTTGATTCTTCCTTTTATTTTAAGAGTTTTATTTGAAATACTGCAACACATTTTGGTGAAGTATATCAATCTTTTTTATTGCAGGCACTTTTGCAATGCAGTGGTATAGGGAACATAGATGGTTTTAGCATCTATCATGTTTTATTCTCGTATAAATCTTAAACACTTATGTTACCCATGCAAACAGTATGAATTTAATCCTACTACTGTTACACGTTAATTTTACTAGTTTCCACTTTTAAAATTCTGGTTACAAAAACCTTGCACCAGATTAATAAACTAAAATGGGTGTGCACAAAACCGTGTGTATGCCTATTCCCACACAAAACCTGGTGTTTAGAAAGAAAGTGTGCAGTGAGAATGTTCACACCTCTCAGACCACGCATACACACAGTTTTTGCAGAGACAGCTGCAGGTGACATAAGGTGTGTTTTTAAATGAGCACTATGAATTGATCGTCTTTATGATTTTAATAATGATGATGATGATTGAGATTTTACTGAGGAATATTTATGACCAAAAACCCACAAAACTAACAGCATTCCCCTCAGCTGCACTTTCTTTGTGTTAAGGGCTATGTGTTAAATTTGTTAGTGCCAAACTAAGACATGAAAAACACTGTGGCTGCTTAGCATCACCATTTTAGCATTTAGCTGAGAACAAAGCTGTGCCTAAGTACAGCCTCAGAGAGCTGCGAACATGCTGTTTGGAACCTGTTTCCTGACAGGAGGTGGGTAGCTTGATGTTCGTGTAATATTTACTTTTATAAAATAGACCAAGATATAAGACTATTTAAAGAAAGTTAAAACACCCTGTATTCTGTTCATATGATTAAATAAATGCCAACATGCAATGTGTATCAAATAGTTGTTTGATATAGTGTGTGTTATATTTCTTCTTTTTAATTCTAATTTAATTAGAATTTTTTATTTTTTATTTTTTTATTAAAAAATTTTACTAATTTGAACTGACTACCTATTTGTGAGTGGGTTCAAGCAGCATGGGCCATTAAAAGAAGGGTTGAAGCAAAAGGAGACATTGTGACAAAGTATCAGGAGAGTTGATCTGCTCTGTGTCTACTCTTCAGGAAAAGCTAAAGGTGGGCCATCATGGAGAAAGATCTCTGGAGAGCTTCTGTCATTGGCAGTATCAAGAGTTCAGGGCGCGGTACCTTGGTACCAACCACATTCCTGGTGGAAGAGATGACATTCCACCAGTGGACACTGCTGTGCTCGTCACCAGGTATGTAGCCAGCACTCCCTTGGAAAGGCAGATTTACAGTAGGTAAAAGTGCAGATATGTTACCGTTATCCATGTTTTTTCCATCTCGTTTAATCCAAATAGCCTCTGCACATTAATACTCATTACGTTTGGTGTCATGGTTAGATTTCCAATGTGGCTCCCTCCTTTTAACCATTTGCAAAAAGTTTTTCCACCGGTAGTTTGAAATTTGACAGAGGTGTGGTGTTACTCAAATAACCCAGGTAATGCTTGTAATTGGAGAATGTGTTGTCATGCACTGTAGTAAAGTGAATGCAGCAGATCACTAATCAGATTCTTCCCCTGTCCTCTACCTTTTTTTCTTCTCTTTTTTTTGGTGTATCTGGGTTGGATCAGACTGATTGTGCAGAGGGAGGACAGAAAGACCACAGCCTTTCTTCCAGTGCAAATGTATCTGAAATTTACCAATACTCAAATGTTATGCAGTGAAAACTCAGTCATTTATATTCCTTAAAGTTACTTTGTAAGGATGGACTGATCCAATATCTGGATCGAATATCAGCCCTGATATAATCAAAATAGATGAATCGGGTATCGGAACATGCAAGCGATACCTGAGCCAATCCTTCCCCTTTAAATCTATTGTGACGGGAGCTACGTCATACGCAGGGGTGATGGGAATCTGGCACTATGCTGGATTTCGTCGACTGGGGAGGAAAGAAAAAGAAAAAAGTTGATGCGGGATACATGCGTGCTTCGCAGACAGTAGACGGGCCATGTAGACCCTTTGCACGTCGTCCACGCCGTTATGAGCATTTTTACTTCTGCGGTGGTGTGTCAGTCTCACTCTGCAGTCATACCCTCAAAACACAAGTCGGCGGCGGCGGAGGTTTCTGTGTAGTACAGTAAAGATTAAAAAAAAAAAGGTAGGATGAATTGCAACAGAAGCAAACTCAACTGATTTTGTATCCTCAATATGTCCTGAGTTAGGGAAAAAAAGTCCCAAAGAAACGCAATATGGGAAAGTTTCGAAAAAGACCCAAATATAGCCTATTCATATGCCTATACAATCTTTTTCTCATGTGAATAGGGTAATAATTTTAACCTATAGATATCACCATGAAATTTACTGAGTTGATTACTTACATGAAGACAAACAAAAAATGTATTACAAGCTTTTTGAAATTGTTTGTTAACATGGTCAAACGGTGCATAATCTAATTACGTATGTGCTAATTTGCATAAATACCACAACAGATCTAAACATTGGGTATAGCCAGGTGAAAATGTCTTGGCGCATATTGTTGACAAATAACGGTAAAAGACTTAATGTTAAGGTCTGAATGGAACCCATTTAGGCTACCCATGAGCATTAATACATAGAGGCAGGAAGAAGTACTTTAAACCAGCCTTTATTAATTATCATGCCTGTCTGAGTTTTGCTCTACAACATTTCGTAAACTGAACTGAACTGAACTTGCAGAGATGGGGTCCGTGGGACTGTTTCTGGGGATGAATGTTGTAGAGCAAAACACAGACAGGCATAATAATTAAGGTTAAAATTTTTACCCTATTCACGTGTGAAAAAGAATGAATAGGCTATATTTGGGTCTTTTTCAAAACTTTCCCATATTGCGTTTCTTTAGGACTTTTTTTTCCCTTACTCAGGACATACTGAGGATATAAAATCAGTTGAGTTTGCTTCTGTTGCAATTTGTCCTGCCTTTTTTCTTATTTTTACTGGACTATTTGTTCTCCGCCTCTCTCCCAGTGTCAGCTGGGACAGGCTCCAGCCCCCTCCCCTCGCAACCCTTAACAGGGTAAAAGTTTATGGATAATGAATGATTGAATGGACTCAGATTGATATTATAAGTGTCTGACAACATTAAGGACAGGATCCCTACACAGATAGACCCTAAGATTCTGTTTATTTAACCAAGAAACAGCCCAGAAATCATTACCGCCTCCAGACTCCATTTAAATAACAGTGTACATTAAGGGTGTATTTCAACCAAACGAGAGTTGCTGATTGTTGGAACAGTGGAAAGATAAACCAAGATGGTTTCTGTGTGTTCTGTTTTGTTTCTGTCGGCTTTGACTTAAGTGTGATTAACAATAATTACTGTTTATTAAATGCCGTGGGTTTGAGGACAGTGATTTCAGGGCTGCTTCTGGTTAAACAAAAAGGATCTTACTGTTTAACAAAAAGGTCTATCACTGTAGGGATTTAAAAGCCACTTTAAATGACAATCTGAGCCTGTCAGCGGCAAAAATAAGCACTTTTAATGGACGTAAACTGAAGGTGCGAACATGCCCTGAGTGGTTACATTGCAGCCTGTTTCGCTGCAGGATGCAGCGCTCTTACTCAATGCCAGACCAATTTCAAAAACTGTAGATCCCATTAGTCACTTAGACACAAAAACATGGGAAAAACTGTCCAGGATGAAAAATACAAAAACAAAGTAGAATAACAAAGTGCTCCTGTATGCCATCGGAATAAACTGAATTATCCATAACTTGCTTATTAAAACTATGTGAGATGGAGTGTTTCTTACCTGCTTTGTATGAGGACCGCACTAGTGGCCCGCTGGCTGTGTAAACAAAGCCCATATCATTCCCAACTTTCTCCCAGTGGGCAAACTTCTCTGGAGTGACATATTCCTCCACCTAAACCCAAACACACAGTCAAAGTGTGCAATGTCTTACCAAAATGTGCATTGTTCTCGCAGTACTGACGCCTCAGTGAATAGGGAGAGTACAATGTGCATACCTTTAGGTGACGTTTAGTGGGTTGCATGTACTGGCCCAGTGTTAGACAGTCCACTCCTGCCTCTCGCAGCTCTGCAACATCACCAGAACAGTGTGGTTAGGGAACTGTTATACTTTGCATGAAAATATTGGGAGTATGTCTATGAATACATACCAGTCAAGGTGTTTTGAATCTGTTGGTCAGTCTCGCCCAGTCCCAGCATAATGGAAGTCTTGGTGAGCACAGTGGGATTAACCTTTTTAGCATGCTTCAGGACACTCAGAGACTGGTCAAAGTTTGCTCTGGGGTCACGCACGAACCTGCAAACAGATGGGACAGATGGACATCCTGAGTGACTGAAATAAATCATCAAAAAGGTAAACATACACCCCTATACTGGAAGTATATAACCAGATTATGGGTAATGAAACACTTCTACAGTGTGACTTCCCTGTGTTTCACACTTCTGCTGTTCATTTGGTTTTTCGACTGACAGACTTGTCTTTGATGTGCCCCCTGCTGGTCAGTGTGTGTATTACTGTCCTCCTGGCCTGTGGCTGACTGCCCTCTTGTGGCAGAGTTGTAACCAACAATGAAATTGTGAGGTACAGTCAAAATACAGTATGACCTAGCTTTTATACCAGCAAGCTTGGTGTTTATGAACCAAAGCTGAGTATTGCAATTAAAACATGTGATTGGCGACTTAAAAACTTTACAGTGCTATTGTGTATCTTTGTAAATATATATTTCCTATTGTGTAAGGGTCAAAATATTTAGGTTTGTTTGCCATATTTCACTGATATTTCTGCAAGATGTTTTCATTGTTCAAAAACCCTGTTATTCTTCACATTCAGAGGACACTAAAATCAGACTAAGGGGCTGCATCTGAATATTTCACTGCTGGACAGATTGTCTTTTTTTTAAACTGGGCTGTCACAGGAGAGAGACGCAAATACTTAAGAATTTGGTGCTACGTGACCACAAAAAACTGAGAATAAGGGCTGTGGCATTTGCTACCAGAATCCACTGTGCTGCAACAAACCCATAAACGCTCCCACTGGTGGGTGATATAATGTGAGTATAAAAAACAATATGGCAGCCAGCTGGTAACAAGCTATCTTTTATCACAGTTAAACAGTAAGATAAAATATGACAAAAACATTTGAGGTGAGAAATAGGCAATGCAGTAACAGAATCTTGATTTGTATCTAATGAGCACTGCCTAGTTTTACACAAGAAAACTATAAAGTAAAGTATATATTATACTGAAGTATATATACACTGATTAGCCAAAACATTAAAACCACTGGTAGGTGAAGCGACTAACATTGATCATCTTGTTACAATGCAATATTCTGCTGGGAATCCTTGGGTCCTGGCATTCATGTGGTCGCCACCCGACACGCTCCACCCACCTAAATACCAGTACCCCCTTATGGCAGTATCTGTGTACACATATATATATTTGGTCTGAAATTGAGAGTGAGAGCTTCTATGCTCTTTGTGCCCATGGTGACAGGCATACAAAAATAAGGAAATTCAATCTGTAGTTCATGCAACAGCCCTAGAGCTACCACATCAGCAGGGAGATCTATGCACTGACCAGATGGCAGGCTGTTTACAATAGAACATTTACACATACTATCCACATTGTTATGATACAGAGCTGGTTGAAAATTGGCAAAGTATCCCTTAAATGATGAAAGAGAAATCAGATGTTCACCTCCTAGCTCTGAGTATTTATCCTCTAATAAATAAAATTACAGGCAATACATTAAGAAGCTTTTCAAATAGAGGTAATATGTTGAGGTTCAGTCAGTACCTTTGCAGCTCTCGCACCGTCTCCACATTGTGGGCATAAACATCCAACCCTGACAGGGCGATCTTCTCTACTGCTTCCAGGTCACCACGAAAATCAGGGGTCAGACATTCAACCAGGATCTGAGAGTTCCTAAGACGAGTATGACAAACATGCTTTTTTGTTTATTTTGCGCATATATTAAGACACAAAAACGGGATGAATCAAGAGGGGATGAGAGACTTTACCTTTCCTTCAGGTGGGAGACGGTCTGGGCAAAGTGCTCTGCACCTCCATCAGCAATATCTGCCAAAAAAGGAAAGAAAATGTGGATTTACATGCCATCACTACTGACAAAACTGTTAGCTAATACTTTTTACAAGTTGGTTTGAGGACATTTATATATTTTGTTAACCTTTTTTAAATCAAATCACAAGAAATGTATTCTATGAAATCTATTTTGGGAAAAATTACTAATACTATTTCTAAAAATGTTTGCTGATGTAGAAGTCACATGACTGATACATTTAAAGAAAAAAAAAACAGAAATGAGCTCAGACTCTGTCGTGATAAAGACAGCGGTAGCCAGGAAACATTTGTGGAACAAAGAATGATATGTTGGGAAAGAGTTGTGCAATGTGTTTAATTTTAATGAACTTTCACCGAAGCTTACACAGTCTGTTCCTCACTGTGTGTGTGTTTTTTTAAGTAAGAAAATGAAAGAGGTTCCATTTTTCCTGGTGTGAAGTCACACCTGGGAGAAACCTGTAGATACACAGAGTTAGGAGACCATTACCATCTCTGTCGACTGAGGTAAGAACCACGTAGTCCAGCCCCCAGGCAGCGATGGCCTTGGCTGTATTGTAGGGCTCCTCTGGGTCCAGAGGTGGAGGTCGACGGGCCGTCTTTATGGAGCAGAACCTGCATCCACGGGTACATGTGTCTCCCATCAGCTACATACAAGTAGAGGGGAAAACGTTAAGTTATACGAATCTCATATGACTGGAGCAATAATACATACAGATATGTGTTAGAAGATGTTCTCTTGTGAGCATGTATGCTACTGATATACAGGCCCTAGGTATCCTTTAAAAGTTATGATACAAATATCAATACAGTACTTCATTCAATACTCATAATATAAATGTCAAATACACTGCGCTCAAATTAACCACACCACAGACTGTATGGGTCTAGCTGCTGCGGGAGTGTGAGCTCCATGCCACAGATGGCTATGAGAGTCTGCCCAGCTGCAAAATAACAGTGAGTTTGTTGTGACCATTCAGCAGCTTGGTTTGGATGTCAGCCACTGCTGCTGTGTTAGCTCATGATATCTGGGCAGATGTTGTCCACTGGGAGGAGAGCGGCTCCAGAGACAGCAGTAACAGAAAGTTTGCTGATCCAGCAGGGCGTCGGGACGGTCCGAGATCGAACCCCAGCACAAAAAGGATCAAAGGCAGGTTTCGTTTGACTGGAAACGTTTTAATACCACTTGGTACTGCGTTATAAGGTATCACGTATCAATATCGATCCCTAACAAGCACCAAGCCTATTAAATGCGTGGATTCTGAATTTTACCTCTATCTATAAAGTTATGTATTGAGTAATACATATGATTGACTTTTACTTTTTTGAAAAATATTAGAGGCTGGATGTACAGAGATGATATCAAAGTGCTTTAAATGTTGTTTTCTATAAGTGTAAAACTCAGACTTACCATGATGGTGGCTGTGGCTGTAGCGTATTCTCCTCCTCCCCAGCATTCCCCAATGTTAGGACACCTGGCCTCCTCACATACCTGAGAAAAAACACATATCAGGTATTTTGTATAGAGATAGATCCTGATGTAAAAGCCACTTAAGTTTGCAATGTCATAAATGCTTTGTATTCAAAAGGCAAGTAGATTTACCAAGATAAAACTCACTATGTGTCTTGAGCCCTTGTGTTCTGAAGGATATAGCTGGACCAAGAATTTTGTTAATTTTGTTTGGGTACGGGTTTCATGATGTCAGAATGACTGGCCTTATTTTGCTTCCAGTTTTTATTAATACATGATAAACCATCATTCTCTGTTCTTATGCACAATGTCAAATATATTAACTAAATTCCTCTTCCTTAAACAAAAAGGCTGTTAAAACTGTCAGACTACTTAACAGACACATTTTTGCTGTCCCGCTGTTCTAATGTTAATGTTCTGACAAATATAACTTTAAAAAAATACAATGATTGATTGTGACCCTTCCATTTAAGGGCAAACCCAAGCATGTCAAGCTATAAATGCTCCTTCACCAATTTCAAGTATCTGCATTTGTTACGCTACTGCACCTACTTATGCAGACCATTCCTTTAACTCGTCTAAACAACCTACTGTGTGCAGGTTGAGGTCTCTCAGTGTGTTCTTCAGCCTGTTGTAGTTTTTCCCAATGGGGATCTCTGTCTTCAGCCATGGAGGAAGCCGCAGCCTGTCACACAAACAACAGCAGAGCCATTCACTAAATGTAGGTGTGAATAATGTGGATAAAATCTTCTATAACTGTATGTATCAGATAAACATCAGTTAACATCGAGAAAAAGATGGAGAAGATGAGCACCAGCTGAACCAGCATCCTGCTAGCTATTGTGCAGGTGTTGAATAATAAAATAAACAACCTCTGTGCCTGCATCCGTTTCCAACAGGATATCAGGAACTGTAATATCTATTGAATGACTGAAACTCTGGTGAGAAAAGAAGAGGAGGTGTGTGCTTTATGGTGAATAACAACTGGTGAGACAGTGAGAATGTGAGCGTCTGTCCCATTCCTGCTCGCCCCGCACCACAAGGGAAATTAACACTCTGGATCAGTGCTATACACTGTACAGAGGCAGCTGCAACAAGGCCCTGCCAGTGTTTGGGAGGGGCGACCATGCGGTCATCTTGTTGAGGTCAAGAAGGGAAAACAAACTGCAACGCATCCACTCAGTGAGGCAAACATGGAGTTAATCAAAGTCTGGAGCACGTTCCAGGAGAGCATCATTGATGACATCATGAATTCACTGAGTCTGTGGTGGATTTAACTTGTAAAAGAACAATAGCAACCGTACCTAAAACTATAGTTTAAACATTCTGCAACTAGAAACTACGGATTACCAGAACCATCCACGATGCCACAAACAAACAAACAGAACAGATAAAGGCGCACCCAGGGGGAGGAAGGGGTTAGGTTTGGTGATGATGTGGTTCTATTGGCTTCATCACAACATAACATAACTTCCTGGATTGCCTCTTCCAGGTTGGGAGAGAATACTGCTTCAAGCAAGTGATTCCAAGTATCTTGGGATCTTGTTCACAAGTGAGGGTAGAATGGAGCGTGACATGGATCGGCGGTTTGGCGCAGTGTCTACAGTGATGCGAGCACTGCACCGACATGATAAAGAGAGAGCTGAGCCAGAAGGCAAAGCTTTCGATTTACTGGTCCATCAACGTCCCAACCCTCACCTATAGTCATGAGCTCTGGGTGGTGACTGAATGAATGAGACCACGGATACAAGCGGCTATATTGAGTTTCCTCCATGGGGTTACTGGGCTCAGCCTTAGACACAGGGTGAGGAGCTCGGGGTATAGACGTTGCTCCCTTGCATCAAAAGGGGCCAGCTGATGTGGTTCAGGCATCTGATCAGGATGCCTCCTTGGTACCTCCCGTTAAAGGTGTTCCTGGCACATCCCACTGGTAGGAGGCCCCGGGGCAGACCCAGAACACGCTGGAGGGATTACATATCTCATCTGGCCTGGAAATGCCTTGGGGTCCCTCAGGAGGAGCTGGAAAGTGTTGCTGGGGAGAGGGATGTCTGGAGCACTTTGCTCAGCCTGCTGCCCCATGACCTGGCCTTGGATAAGCGGTTGAAAATGGAATGGAATCCACGAGGTCTTAACACACATACTGTGGCCAGTCTGGAAACATTAACAATTATGAAACAGCAGCCTAAAAGAAGAGGCAAAAAAAGGACTACATTGCAATGCACAAGCTGAAGGAGCTGACAGGATCACATTTCACTGGAGCTGTACCTTGTATATTTTCATGTGACAAATAAATATTTGATTTCATTAGTCATTGATTCAAATGACCAGAAGTGTTTTTTCACACAGCAAATGTCAGACAAGGTGGATGAGGATTTACTTGGGTAGCATGTCACCTCCAACAACGTCCCTTAAAGGTATTACAGCAAGGACACTTAGACCTCAAGCTGATTCAGCTCAGCAGTCTGGTAGATAAGGTTCGGTCTGATCTGGTCTTTGAACCCTTCTGATAACACTCGTCACTCAAACACATTCTCACTCTTGTGAACCACAGCTGCAGCATCTCTGCTGTCTCACCTCTCTCCCTTCTCTCTCTTCAGGTTCCCTCTGTACTCCGCCCACTTGCTTTTCTCTGATAAATCCCCTGAAATGAAGTCTCCTAGATCAGGCCCGTCATCACTCAGAAGCTGCTTCTTTCTGTTTGCCTGGTCTGGGGAGGATTTCGCCGCAGTTGTCAGACTGCTGATGTAAACCTGCAGAGGATGGAGTGAGGGTTAGTTCAGGTGCAGTGGTGGAAGAAGTATTCAGATCCTCTGCTTATAGAAGTACTAACACCACACTGTGAAAATACTAAAACACAAGTACAAGTCCTGCATTCAAGCCCTGAATTATGTTTAAGTATATAAGTATTGTCCGCATTATTAGCAGTCCATTGCTTTTTACTGATGCCTCTGCAGGAGATGTTCTCATTATTCAAAAACCCTGTTATTGTTTGGCTTGTTGGCTGATCAGAGGTCAGTAAAATTAGACTGCAGAGCTGACGGATTCAATGCATTCAGGCTATTTTTGTCTGTGTTCTGTTGTCATCTTTGTGACAGTGCAGTTTCCAGCAAATCCAAATGGGTTTTTAAAGAGTTTACTTAGCTTAAGAGTAGTAGACTTTGCTCAGGACATACAGAAACACTTCATCCTTCAGTTTATCACAAAAATACAAAATCAAAATCACTATATTTGGAAATGCGTAGTTTTCACTGCACTGGAAGGGGTTAACAAATAGTAATCTGTGAAGTGACTAAAGCTGTAAGACAAATGTGGTGGAGTAACAAATAAAATAGTTGCTACTGAGATGTAGTGGAGTAGAGGTACACAGCTTACAGCTTAAAATGGAAATACTCAAGAAAAGTACCTCTTATTCTTACTGTAGAACAATACTTGAGTAAATGTACTTTCCACCAGTGTCCAAGTGCCACTGCGTCACACAGTCTCTTTGTACAATCACACACACCACTCATTTGGGAGCTTATGACCAGGCTTAAAGTTAGTGTCCCTACAGCTGAGTCACAAAACATGCATACTTAAAGGCCCGTGACCAGACTTAACCCGAGATAGCCGTTAATAAAGCACCCACACCGTCAGTGTGTTTGTTATAGAAGAAGAATATTGGAGCAGTGAAGGTACTCACATGTGGGACACATCTGGGACTCAGCCACAGGTGGTTCGTGGAGAAACGTCCGGCGACACAACAACTTTGTTTTATCAACGCCATGACTTTAGCTAGCAGGAGACTGTCATTGTACAACAAGACTCGACGAGCGGCTGCTTTGGTCTGCTGCTGCGTTCATGTGATGTACGCAGAATGGGAAGATAGGTTTATTAGAATAGGGTTAAATGTATGTTAGGTTTTAACTTAGAAGTGATTTGTTCTGGCGTTTGGTGCATACAATGAGAGGAAATAAATTAATGTTTAATTCATGTTTTAATTACATTAATGCTGCAGATGGTAAAGGTGGAGCTAATTTTATTTACATACATTTGATATTACTTTGCATAAGGCATTGTATCTTATGAATTTCCCTCAGGGGAGCAATAAATCCTTATTGATATAATATATAATAATTTATTTATTATATTTGTATTGTTAATCTGAAGTAACCAAAGCTATGAGACAAATGTAGTGAAAAGAACAATAATGGCCTCTAAGGTGTGAACACCGTTTCCACCATTGGTTATATCAGTGATAATATTGAATTTCATTTCGATGTAGCTGCCTGCGATGGTGTTTGGAGCTATTGTGTCGCCCGTTTGTTGACACTCCTTCAGTTTGTTTTCACCAACTAAAGTTTTGCGATATCCTCAACTGGAAAGTAAAATTTAGACAGCTGGTGTGAATGTTTTCTTCCCCCGGTCAGCTGATTGTAATTGCGGTCTTTACAAATTGTCCTGAACGCAGCACAGCTAAACGGGAATACGCGTTGCTAATTTGTAGACAGTAAAACAGCGTATGTATGCGGGTTGGTATTTTTTATAATAAAATTTTACAGCCAATATATTTGTGCAATTGTTACATTTCTGTCATGACTACAACATATACTACGAAAACAACCATGATGTTCTTCGATCGTCTTGTAATGCCTGATGATGAAACGTACGTGCTCTACAATTGCGTCGTGACGTCCTTCCGTCCTCCTTTCCTCTGCTACCGGCGAGGTGAGGATAGCTGAAAATCTGCTCCTGGAGTTTCATCTAACTCCATCTGTGTCAATTAAACATGTTTTTGGCTTCATTTTGAATAACCAGATGCGGACAGTGTTGTGTTACACTACATAAGCTGTATTTTGCCTTAACTTTAGGTTTGTTGAGGAATATGTTAGTTGTTTTCCACAGAGTCCGCTGTCAGAGGCCTGACGTTGTAACGTTAGCTCTGTTACTGTTAAGTGCCGCAGCCGGTCTAACAATGTTTTGCCAAAAGTTAGTTTTTGTGTAGGTTAGCTGTTAATAACGCTCAATAATACGTTTTTGAGTAGTACACTTACGGCGGTACGCATGGGTGAAGACTGTGTTACTGCCCCGTTAGCATTAGCGCTAATGCTAGTTGAGGTAACGCAGTGTGTCTGTGGTCAGTTGCTGATGAGCCACACTGAATTTTACAGTGCACACGTTGTTAGAAACTTGTTAGGGTGAAACTAGTATCGTGTAGCTGTGTGATGTACAACATGCCAGGTCATCTCAGATACCTCTGCATCCTAAAACCTGAACTGCAGAACCAACAGATAAAGATTTGTAAAGGAAGGCTGTCACACACAACAGGGGATGCAAACAGGCTTCAGAGCATTAAACAGTGTGTCTGTCTGTCTTTACAGAATGAAGACCATTCTCAGCAGTCAGACCGTCGACATCCCCGACAATGGTAAGAAATTTATTTTTGTACAGAATAATGATAACCCTGAATTTCCTGTTTTAAAACTTGTGTGGAGTTTGGTGTCTTACCCTTTTGTGTGTGTGATTCTTTGCAGTCGAGGTGAGGTTGAAGGGGCGGACAGTGACAGTCAAGGGGCCCCGTGGAAAACTCGTTAGAGAGTTCAACCACATCAACCTGGAGCTCAGTCTGCTGGGCAAGAAACAGAAGAAGGTAAGGGAGAGCCTAAACTGAGGCAAAATGCAGTTTACTTTGAACTACTGTCACTGACACTTTAGTGTTACACAAGTAATGTTACGGCAAGTGAAAACACAGCTGGACGATGTGCTTGAATCATCACCACAATAATCTATGGTATAATATTTAAGAATCAAACTGACGCATAAAGCAGTGATCTGTGTTTCACTGTGATGAAGTTTGTTCCCGTGTAATGCATATGTTTCGAAGATATAAATAACTACTTATTTTGTTGATTGTAGTTAAAGTTTGGGTAAGCCATTGTAGCAGCTTTGGCCCAAAGTTAGGGTTTGTTGTTAATGTTAGTGTTGGGGTTCTGTCAAAAATTTCTGTATTCTGTTGTAAATAAAATGGGAATAACCCTGAAGGAAGCAACATGGATTAACCAAACACAGTATTATTGTAGTATTGTAATGAATAGTTAAATAAAAGGATGAATGTTTTGAAGGAGTGCTAAAACCCCAAAAATGTTTGGCATCTACACATTGCTTTTGATTTTATAAAACTCAGAGATATTTAAGTTTTCTGATGTTAAAAGGCAGAAAATTTAAACATTACAGGTTTTGTTTGCTATTACTTTTTTGTTAATTGACAGACTATTCAAGAGTTTCAGCTTTTGTACAGTTTGATGAAAGTGATGTCTTCTGCAGCTTCGTGTGGATAAATGGTGGGGAAACAGGAAGGAGCTGGCCACAGTCCGCACCATCTGCAGCCACGTCCAGAACATGATTAAGGGAGTCACTTTGGTGAGACTACAGTTCAGTTTCTCTGATGCTGTCTGAGTTCTTAACAAAGGTTTATTGTATTGATGTCAAACTGCTGTAATAGCTCTGTGCCAGCCATCATGGTGGGATTAGCATGTTTTGCAGTCATGGTTTTGTCCTGTCCGGCTGGGTATTGTTGGTAGAATGTTTTGTTTGCCTTCACGGTTCGGCTCAATGCTTCTCTTGCCTCTGTCTGACTGCAGGGTTTCCGGTACAAAATGCGTTCCGTCTATGCCCATTTCCCCATCAACGTCGTCATTCAGGAGAGTGGAACTCTGGTGGAGATCAGGAACTTCCTGGGAGAGAAGTACATCCGCCGTGTCCGAATGAGGGCTGGTGAGTCTGCAAGTCATGGCAGTATTATAGTTATGAGCAGGAAGGCAGATAATTAGCTTTTCAGTAATGTGGCTTTTTTCACGTCAGTGCGGGTGACTTGTGGATTGGGGATAAATTAAATAACAGATTACGTGGTTGTTTATTGTAGCCGTGCTGCACTGTGGCTGACACAGCGACAAATACTAGGACGTTTGTCTGTGAACACAATGCTCTTTCTCTGAACTTTGTGGCTCATTTTGAGTGGCAAGTGACTAGGTAACCAGGCTGAGGTGATCAGCCGTACTTGTTTACTACGCCCTGCCTCCAGCTCATGTCAAATGGGTGTCACTTTCTTGCATAGCCAGACCTATCTAAGCAATTAGGTAAACTTGTGCTCTCAAGTTCTCCCAAATAACTGTTGGGTTGATGTACAAGTTTGCAGTGCATCTCTCTTGTTTGCCAGTTACTTCCAGGGCTGTGTCCTGTGACTTTATGCCTGACAAAAGTGAGAGTGAAATACAGCTATTCATTACATTTAATAAATGCCAACAGGCAACAGTATTTATAAACTACAGCTCAGAACACAGGGTCTGAATTTCAGTGCAGGATTGTGCATCGTTTCATCGTTACCTGCAAATTTATAACAATTTATAACAATATCATTTATAACAATGTGTGGTAAATTTCAATGTTTGAACTGGTGTGGAATGTGGGAGGACTGATCAGAACGCTGCATTAGATGGACTTGCACTCTGGACAGCACACTTGGTGCTCACTCTCTTCCTCTTTCTACAAGGCTACAAGCCCTCTTTGCCATTGTAGCATCTCTCACTAGCATGTACAGATAATTTTTAATAATGTGAGGATGAAGACATTCAACCATAAACAGCTGGCAGAATCTGAGAAGACTAGCGGAAGTGGCAGTGCCAGTGATGTAAACGTTAACATTGTTAATCCTCAGAATCCTCAAACACGTAATGGTATTGTCACTAAGGTGAAATAGCAGTCCAAAGACAAGTTTTAAGTGAACTGGTTCAGAATATATCTGTGGCCCTAATTTAACAACAGTGAAAGTAGCTGCTCAATTTGTAAAATGTACAGCATGTGCCTCTTACCTGCTGATGTAAGGAAATGTCAGCTAAAATGTCAGTCACCACTCAGATGGTGTTTCACACACAGCAGGGAAAGAATAGAGCATGGGGGTGATGCTATTTCACTGTTGAGCAAAATGCTGAACCCCAGTTGCCCTCTCCTTACACAGCAGCTCCACCATTTGTGTGAGTGAATGAGAAGCATTGTGCTGCACTTAATCTTGCAGTGGAGTCTGTTTTCCCACCTAGTATATTTTATTTGACAACGCGTGAAAGCAATTTTATCCCACTGTGAATAGTAAAGCTAATTTTGCTATGTTGTCCTCTCTGTCCCCCAGGTGTCAACTGTGCTGTCTCAGCTGCCCAGAAGGACGAGCTGGTGCTGGAGGGTAACGACATTGAGCTGGTGTCAAACTCAGGTACACTGTCTTCTCTTTTCTTTACAGCTGTTTTATATGACACAGTATTTTTTTCTCCACGTGAGAGCGGAAGGATTCGTAACACTACTGCTGGTCCTTGCACGTGTTTGAACCCATACATTCTTTCGTAGCTGTTAAAACCTTCCTCGGCTGAGATGATGTTGGGCATTATTTTATGAGCAGGATCCCTGACATTATTTCAGTTCAGTGATGCTGCCCTGAAGCTTGATGTGAAAGATATAAATCAGGAAATCTGTTATTGACATGTGATTGACAGATTGGCTGGTACCTCCTCCCCAAAAACTGTGGACATTTCTTTGCTGCTAGTTTAATATTAGTCCAGTGGTGTTGTAGTTGATCCTGTCAAATCCTGTTTTCATTTATAGCCCCCTCAATCTACAGAACAAACAGAATATTTCCCCAAACGAGTCCAGCACTCAGCATTCTTTAATAAACTTTAGCTGTTCTTTAAATATACTTCTAAACTTAACCAGTTATATGATACATATGTGATTAATAGGGTAATGAACTGGATTCTGACTTACAGTATTTGGAGGCAAAGATGACCAAAGTTTGGGGTTCCCAAACCTTTTTTGCTTGTTGGGGTTCATAATGAAGCAAAATCAACTTTTGGTCCCCCGTTAAAAGTTGCATAGTTGTGAGCTAAAGGTGACTTGAATAAATTTGGAGCTCAAGAGAGACTAAACTATTGCTTAACCAGGAAAAAGCAAAAAGAAATGTCTGAAAAGTTAACCAAAAATTTGGCTTAGCAAAAAGCTTCAGACATACCTATCTGCTGTTATCTGTAATGTTGAGAATTCTCTACAGTGGAGCATATTGTACAAATGAAACTATCACCGCACCTCAGTTAAGATTTTATTTTTACTTGGTGCCTTTTCATTGTTGGTTGTATTCCCCAGTAGCCCCCCCCCCAGTAGTTTTTGTAAACAGGACTGACATATTTTTGTTTTTTGGCTCTGAAGTCTTGCACATTGGACTTATTAACAGTTAAACTGCTGACTTTCAGTTTTATGTGCTTTGCTCAACAGTGTAGAAGCTGCAATAGCACATTACCCCCTAAATTAAGTAAAAAAAAAAAAAAAAAAAAAGATGAACACCTTTGGTCCAGCATCCATCTCTCAGATAAAGTCATAGCAACATTATAGAGATGCACTTTTTACTTGACATGGATGTAAACACCCTTAAATTAAAGCTGACATTAAAACCTTATATTCCATTATAACTGTCAAATTCAGAGCCAAAACAGCAAAACGGTCACCTCATTACTTCCTGACTGCACTGTATCTCCCCAGTGCTCCTCCCTCAGTCTGATCTCTCCATCTCTCCCCTCCAACCTCCTCTGTAATTGTTGTGATCCTGTGTGTGATGTGACGTGTTGCTCACCATCCCAACCTCTCTCTGTTCCAGCTGCTCTGATCCAACAGGCCACCACAGTCAAAAATAAGGATATCAGAAAGTTCTTTGACGGTATTTACGTGTCTGAGAAAGGAAC
>JAPZEB010000020.1:9901615-9911716 GCA_029783705.1 Chaetodon striatus | reverse complement strand
AGTCCCCCCAGTATCTCGCGGCAAAAAAACCTCGAATTTGCGGCCAATTTTGTAAAAAAAAAAATTGCGATAAAAATTGCTGCATTTTTATGTGATTTTTTTTTTGTGGGAAATTGCAGCTAATGACAAAAAGTGCAAGCCAGGAAAAAACGTGATTTTTTTTAAAACTACTGCCTCCAAAAAATGAGTCATGTAATCACTTGCTATAATAATCATACGGAAACAGCTGCAAATGCTTCACTTCTCTTCTTTAGTTTTATTTAATTAGTTTCAAAACATGGACTCCAATAATGTTTTTAAAAAAATGCTGAGTGAATATTTTAGCTCTCAAGACAATGTGACTGTAAAACACCATGTAAGCTACATCTTCTGTAAACATAACATTTTAATAAATTCAACACATATTGTATGCATTTAAACAAAGTGCTGCAATGCCATTAGGGTGATTTGATGAGGCGTATGATGACGTTTCAAATGACGTCGCATGTGTGTCAAGTTGTGGTCAGCCAGAAAATGCGGAAAAATCGCGGGACTTTTGAAAAATTGCAAGCCCCCGCAAATCTTGCAGACTTTCGTTGAACCTGTGTTAATTATTGCGATCGCAAGAGGGACTGAAATATAGTCACTCCTGGCTCCAAAAATCCAAGATGGCAATGGCCGAAATGCCAAATTCAAGGTTTTGAAAATGGGAATCCACAAACCAATGGATGGCGTCACAGTAGCTATGTCTATCATTTTTATACAGTCAGTGGTCTCAACACTGCAGCGATCATGTGTGGTTGAAATTTGCAGGATCAAGGATGTAGCTCTAACAGCTGTTTGCTAATGCAGTGGCAGTTTGTTGATGAGCTTAAACTAAACCCGAATACAGAGGCAGGAATAGGGAGGGAGCCATTGGACCCCCCCTACTTAATGCCCCTGGCTCATAAACCTTACAGGTGTATAGTTGAGATCACATTGAAGGCCAAGTTCGGCCAAGACAGGTGTACTCCAACCAAGGAAGCTGAATGTAGGGGGGTAGAAAGTTGAGCCATTGCCCCTCTACTTTAAGCCCCTGGCCCACATTTATTTTAGGTCGCAGATCGGACAGTTTGACAGTCGTGTTTATGCTGGCAAATCACCAAACTATATAGGATCAATTAAAGCAGTGTGTGTTGTTGTAGGCCTATCTATAAGGTAGCTTTTTAAATACAGCCTATGGTCACAGGCCACTGCACTATGGTCAAATAAGGATAAAGTGAAGCCCACAACTCCAATCCTGTCCCTTTCCAATCCCCACTTGTCAAAGTATCACAAGAACAAAGCAGCTATTCAAACATTTAACATCTTTGTAATAAGCTGCAGCCAGTCTAGCATGTCTAAATGCAAATTTTTAACAGGAGCGCCCCCTTCAGGTTGCTTTAATCATGGATATATTGTATATTTTACCCCAAGAGGACCACTGGATATATACAGTACAGGGGTTTGCTGCATTAGTCTGTGCTGAAGTATTGTGAACATAAAGCTAGGCCAGACATTAGAACATGCTCGCAGACACACACAGTCTATTTTCCCTTAAGTGTGGGTTTGGTTGTGTTGTCTGCACAGAGAGATGAGAGAGGGGAGGAAGGCTGGAGGCAAGGCAAGCCGAACCCTGGCTTGTGTCTGAGTCGCCCATCTTATTATCAAATTAATTAAAGCTAGCATCTGACAATGTCACTCGTGCCCAGCAAAAAAAGGAGGAGGAAGGAAGAAAAGCGAATTTAAATGCTGCGGTCTCTTAGGACCTCATGTCAAGGGCTGCTTTTCATCGAACACTGCATGTGTTTGGCTCGCACAGCCACTGGGAAAGTGGAGGGAAGGAGGGGCTTTAAAAAAAAAAAGAGCTTTTATAAGGAAATGACAAGAAGGCGTCGGATTTTGATGTTCAAAAATGGCAGCAGGAAAATAAATACACATCAGAAAGAGCAGCAAAGAAATAAAAAGGGAATGGAGAGAGCAGAAGAGAGAGATAGAGACGGGGTGACATCAAAAGCGCCTCTCAAGCCGTTCAAAGTTGCACTGAGATTGGGGAAAGGGGGTTTATAACAGCCTGACGACCAGCCAACATTAAAGAGTCCATTTAAAAACTAGACATTGAAATGCAGAAAGCCTGCTCGTGTGTGGACTCGGGGTCAAGTAACGGAGGGATTATATGGTTCTTCATAATAATATTAATTAAACAATTTACATGCTAATAAGGTAACAATTATCGGAGCTTCTGGTGAAAGATTCAGGTTATTACAACACGCCAATCCCAGGGCTACGGGTCACAGGCAGAACAGCAGAGAGAAATCTCAACTCAAATTAACATTCTGTCAGCTCCAGAAATTGGATAAATAAAGTCGAATTAATTCACAGTAATGGAAGAGGGAGGGGGAGGCACTTATTCAACCAGCTCTGATTACCATTCAGTATTCACCAGCACGCGGGTGGCTTTCTGTCAAGAAATTTAACACAAAATGAAGCAGTCACCGCCTCGGGCAAGATTTGGCCCCTGCGACACCGTTTACAATTTATATGTATAATCTTTCTCTCTCTCTCTCCCTCCCTCCCTCCATCGCTTCACCAAAGATGTCCACCCGGACACCCAGTTGCTCCTGGCCTGTGCCATGATTGTAAATTTCAAAAACCTTTCATTTTCCAATGCACACTTCAATTCGAGCACCATTTCCCCTGCATTAGACAAGACCCTTAACTCGATGGGATAACTTGAAATTTTAATTGCAGTAATCTCTCTCTCCCTCTTTTTTTTTTTTTTTACCTTCAGCAGACAGACACCAGATATTGTTCACATTTTCTACAGGTTTGCTAAAATGGCTTTTTTTGGTAATTGGAAAATGCAGTGTCCATTGTTTAAAATTAAAGCTTAAATTCTCTGGACAAGAAACAACCATAATTTCACTTTGTCATTTTATGGCATTGTGAATTCTTTGGTTCGGTTTTTAGCCACACCAGCAGCGTAGCTCCAGGGATATCAGCGTCAACCAGTTGGCACATCTTTGTCAAGACCCAGAGGATGAATTCTGATGACTTCCTCCCCTGCTTTTCCTTTAGCATAAGCATGCTGACTGGTTTTGAGGAAAATATTTCACAAACTAGATGAACTATAATAACTTTGATGATCCCATGAATTTATAGCTCCATCATCAGGTCAAATTTTTAATCCACCCAATATTTTGGTTCATCACCTAATACCTGCAAAAATGAATGACACTTTCAGCTGTGTACTTTGTGTTTAGTGCTAATTAGCAATCACAATAAACAAAGATGGTTAAAATGGTAGGCATAAACAACCCATTCTCATTCCTAGATGGTCAAACACCAACGCTCTGTCATGCCTCCTCAGTGTGTCATACCAGCATGCAAGGCATCCTTTAGCGTCTGTATGTGACACACAGCTTTGATCTGGGTGAAACCCACATAACAAATGGTTGAGTTTGTCAAACAGTCACAGTACGGTGTAGGTAACAAAACTGTTTAGTTAGATTGAGAAAGAAAAGCATCATGTGTTAGGTTAAAATAAATATATAACATGATGTAAATACATTATGTGAGAGACATGAGGACGTCATGTATCTACACATGCTACATAACGCTATGTTAAAACTGCTGAGTTTTGGTTTCACATGAGATGTACCCATAAAAGCTATTTAAGGTCGTGATAAAATGGTGCTGACTTTTGGTTTTACACAGGACTTGAACTTTGTTGGCCTGGGAAAAAGTCTGTGATTGTTTGACATCCATCACCTGTCCAGTGTCTCATAGAGCCATAGGGTGCCTTGCGTCAGTATCACATACCGAGGGGGCGAGACAAAGTATCAGTATATGATATATGGTGATGTGGGAATGAGAATGAGAATGACATTACTGCAAAACATCAGCGTGTTAGCAGGAAACATTAGCATTTAGCTCAAAGCTACACTGTGCCTAAATACAACGACTGCTACTATTACTACTACTTAACTATGAATTCTACACGTAAACACATATACACGTAAACATCTCTGCAGACCTACCCAGAGAAGGATGGTATGGTTAACCGTAGGCTGCTGAGACTCACAGTTGAGTGTGCACACCTCCCAAGTCTCAACAGTGCGCCGTGTGGACATGCGCGTCAAACAAGTTTTTCGGTTGATTCCACTTCTTTCAGGAAGTGACTTCGAAACAGGGATGAAAAACAACATGAATTTACTACAAGCAAGTATAAAAGAAACCACAACACAAATGCCGAGCAATCTCTGTGCACATGCAACCTGGAGAAGTCAAATTCCAGCTTTGAGGCCTTATCACACCTGGGATGAAACAAAAATACAAAATATTCTTTGTCAATTTTTCATATTCAAACCTTTCACACCCGGCTGACGCAAATATTCGCACTCCACAGAAAATTAAATGTTCCCACCGTCACACAATCATCAATTAATCGTTGTTTAACCACCACTCAGCTCTACACACTGGAGATGGGCTCAGTATTCCAAGTGTGCAAAAGGCCAGTGTGGAGAAAAATTAGAATGTGGTTGCACTTCCTGTGGGTGGTGCCATGTTATTGTAACAGGTGTAAATACTGAGCTTCATTGCACTGGTTCATTCAAGACTGGACTGAATGAAGTCCAGATGTGTTTATCATATGCATATTTGTGATACATGACCTTTAATACAAAGCTTAATGCTCAGTTTATAATAGTCAGCTGATAATACTGTAGCACCATGGCCTGTATGTATAATGTCCACAACATTATTCATTGTCTTTAATCTTTTTGCTTTTGAAATTGTCAAAGAGGGCACTATTTTGTCAGATCCTTATTTATGTGTGACAGTATGAAGAGAATTATGACACCAACGTCCAAGAATATCTATTGATCGCATGAGCAAAAGTCATCATTTTATAAGTTGGCTTGTTTTCATATTAGCAATCTGAAATGTGCAGAAATCGGAAGAGCTGTTGAGAAAAAAAACCCACGTAGATAGGCGCATAGAGGAGGATGGGGTCAAATATTTAAATTGACATGCGATTTATTCACAGAAAAATTTCCCATTTGGTGCTAAAAGGCCTTTTGTTTTTGTTTTTTTAAGGAGCAGTGCATAGGATTTATAGTGGCATCTAGCGCCGAGGATTACAGATTTCAACCAGCTAAAACCTCTCCTGTGTGCCAAGCGTGAATTCCTGGTTAGGATTCCTTTAGTGTTCATTGTTCAGGAGGTTTTTACCGGGAGCTGAATTATCTGCAGAGTTCTCCCCCTCTCCAAACGAAACGGACCAGGTGACCCAAACCAGTAAAAACACTGAATAAAACAAGGTCAGGGTAAAAATCCATGTTTTTCCAATGCTGATCAGCTCATTGTGGAGGGGCTGCTAACTACAGTGGCTGATGCGAAAACGCAAAAATGCAAATGGCTCACTTTAGAGCCAGTGTTTGGATTGTCCGTTCTGGGCTACTGTAGAAACATGGCGGTGCAACATGGTGGACTCTGTGGACAAGGACCACAAGTGCCCCTTTAATGAAAATAAATATATGGGTACTAGTGTTTTCTGTAACTGAAGCCTATGATGATAAAATGATAAATGTTTTATGAGGTGACATCTTGATTAACATGGGTATACACTCGAACTGAAGAGGAGAAAAAGTATGACCGCTAAAACTGTACAAACCATCTTAGAAGAACCTATACAGTACCTCAGTGATATCTTTGTGTTTTCCCCATGCCTAGGGCCCTCAGATGACAGTCCTCTTGCATCTGTGTGGACTCAGGGTCAAAATATTCAAATTATTCAACACTATAAGGGTTCTTGAAATTGGCCCTGTTTGCTCTTAGGTGTAATTTTGTGCCCTTTCTGAGACATTAATATGGAGCATAATTTTTATCACAGTGTCTATTTTAGTAGTCAGAGCAGGAAATAATGTACAAAGAAAAAACTCCAGTGTCATGCTTGTTCTGCTCGGTGTTCTGGCCATCGAGCTGCACACGATGACTGGTTGTTCCAAGGTTTCTTAAACTGTACATGGTGGAGCAATAATAGCGGTTGACTTAATACCACCAGGGCCCACTAACTCCATTAGCAGCGCTTGTGTTTTTCTATTGCGATTCGTTAGCCGCTGAGACTCTGCCATTTAAGGCTTTGTGTCCATTGTGTGGTTGGTTTTATTCAAAGGAGATCATCATTCAAAGAAGAGGCGCAACACTTAGAGGAACACAAGCCGGAGTTGAAATGTCGTTAACCTCGAGTGCCACTAATAAAAGGCTCAGCTAACCACAATGAAGCTCCACCAGGTACACCACAGAAAAGGCTCTGTTTCTATCTGCCCTTGACATCTGACATAATATGGTGTATAGCATTAGTAAGCTCACTCTCATATCAAAATCTTTACTTTTTAAGCCAACACAATGGAGTGCAACAGCACAGAGAGCTCCTGACTAAAACAGGCAATTGGAAATGGAGGTTTTCTTGTTTGCAAACCCAGCCTTAACCAAGATGTTGGGTGACATAACTCAAACTTATTTTAGTTGCAAAGCTTTTACTGTAGCCCAAGTTGTTTTCATGCCATGACTGGCCATATGTAGGTGTAGAATAAAGTGTGTGAAGCATGTAATTATGTGTTAATTTACATAATTGCATCAAGTAATATACCTATCAATCATGGCAGAGTCATAGAAGTTATAAAAAATATCATCTGTGTTTTCCTTTTATAGAGCTGAAACACTGAGGCCAGTATCCTCTGCAACACTTAGTTCTCATTTTAAGTGAGAGTTTACTTGTCGATCTCACTGTTTCCTCAGTGTTTTTGGAAAAGATTGTATCTGTCTGAAAAAAAACCCCGATGTTAAATATAAAAAAGTGATTGTAGGTTTTTGTATCATAAGCCCCTTTGTGGGTACATGAACTTTTTGAAGTTACTTTTCGGCATTAATACATGAATATACTGTAACCTAGGCAACATTAGCCAAGACCCTGAGGTATACCTGTTGAAATTCAATGGCCGTGTTTTGGGTCTCCATTATACCTGAGTTTTGAAGCTTATTCTTGACCTTAGAAACAGTAGGCTGGATAATAAATATACTCTCGCCTCAAGATCCAAGGCTGCTGTTGTGGAGCTTTCCATCACATGATCTTCATCAGCAGATGGATTACACCCAGTTGCCATGTGATGTAATTGAAAGCTGCAGGAAAGCAATTAAGTGGACCTGGAGGTGAGATTGTTTTCCCAATTAGTTCATGAGAAGTTAATAAGTTTACATTCTCATGACTGATTCTCTGCAGTACTGTACATTTAATAGCTTAGATATTAAACCCATACAAGTGGTTGAGTTTAATGCCGTTTCTATTTTGCTGTATTATCAATATTAGATTAAAACTTGAGAAGCATTTTATGATACGTGCCCCAGATTGCTCATGTTATTAATTTAGCCTTTTTTAAGTAACTTTATCTAAGGAAACAAATATAAGATTAAGATTTCTGTCCAACAGCAGACCCAAGCATGGTTAAACTCGTGCAGAAAAAGCCCTCCAATGTAGTCTACATCCACACATCCACAGTGGAGGCTGAATGGAGCCTACACGTGCGGGTATTGGATTCTTGGAAACGTCACATCATGTAGGCTACAACCCACTTTGTTCGTCATTTACAACTAAACATCGGTGTAAGCTGTTCAGGTGAAAAATCGAGATAATGATGCGGAGTTTGGCTTTGGTCGGGCGGCTCAGTGTGTGTGTGTGTGTGTAAGTGCGGAGGTGGAGGGGGTGGAGGAGGTGGTGGGGTGCCTGGGAGATGGAGAGAGGCTTGTAGTTTAAAATGCGATGTGACAGCTCAGGAAAAAAAGGGGGATGATAAAGGCGCTGTTATTGGATCAATCTGGCCCTGAATGCCCCCTGTAAAACACTTACACACACACATACACACACGATGCGGGAGCGCGCGCGCGCGCACGCACGTGAGAAGAGCCGTGGAGAAAAGAAAGAGTCGTTGCTTCTTAAAGTTAGAAGAGATCATAATACATTTATATAAATACAGGTTATATTCCTGAGAATTTAATGGAGTCGGCCCATCAATCACTTGGCTATTTCCACGCGCCAGCTTAGCCTCGTCCTCATTGTTTTGACAGGGCTGAATTAAAGGACCGCGCCAGGTGTAATTAGCGATCGATCCGGAAAGAAAAAAAGAAAAGAAACGCTCTCTCTCTCTTTCTCATTTTTCCTCGTGCTCTGCCTTCCGTTACTCCATTAACCGCGTCTCTGACGTCACAGGGCGATTAACGTTTCTTATTGGTCCCGCGAGCAGATGGAGGAGTCCTAATGAGCTGGCTCGCGGAGAGAAAGAGCAGGGTTGACATCTCGGCTGGACCGTAAACGCGAAATACCTCGTATAGCCCGGTCTCCGCCGCTCCTCTACAGACCGTACCGTGGCCGCGGGAGACGGTCCGTCTGCCTGGGTTCCCTTCTCTCCCCCCCTCCGCCTTCACCTCCTCTTCCTCCTCGCAGCTTCTTCCTCCTCTCCCTGACTTTTTTTTTTTTGACTGCATGTTCAGCCACACTGCCTCCCTCTGCATCTTCACTTCGGCCCCGCCGCAGCCCGGGCGAGCATGGACAGTCGGGTACTCGAGCATCCTCACGCCCAGTTCGGCGGCTCTTTGGGCGGGCTGGTGGGCTTCCCGTACGCGCTCGGCCCCCATCACCACCACCACCACCACCACCAGCACGTCTACGCCAGCGGACACCAGCTGCAGTCCGCGGCCGCCGGCCCCTTCTCTATAGACGGATTACTTAACGGCTCCTGCTCGGCCTCGGTGGTCAGCTCCAACCCGCTGCTCTCCCCCGACAGCCAGCAGTTCAAACTCTCAGGTAGGCCTGGCTCTTTTTGTCTCATGTCTCATTCACAGACCTGTGTGGAGACAATGCACTGTGACAGGAAGTGTAAGAGAAGTGGCCAGATAAGATCATTTTAGTGAACTCTGAGGCTAAATGAAACGTTTTCTTAGGGTTTTGGGGACAAATTAAAACCAGGAATTCAGTTTGCAGAGAAAACAGTGCTGTCTAAAAGTTTTGGAGCTTGGTGAATTTAAAATAAAAATAAAAAAGTTTATGTGCAGGCTCATTTTAATAACTTTAACACCTGCACTTGACTTTAAGACGAAGGCAACAATTTCTCCTTAACTCGCTCAGATTGATACTGTCCGCTGGTTCTTGAGTTTTACATGGTCAAAACTGAATTTTGCACTTATTGGAAATGCTTTAAAATACCAAGTATAGCAGTGAGGTGTGTTTCGCTTGGGCCCAGATTTTGTGACCTGATTTGTCTGAGTTCAGGAGCAGCAAAATATTTAAAAAGAAAGGTGTGCTGTGACAGCGGTAAGTTTCACACTAAACTGGTGCTTTACAAGTAAATCCTGCCATGACAGTCCCCTCTCTCTCCTCTCTCTCACTCACACACACACACACACTCATACACACACACATATATAAACACACACTTGTACAAACACACACACGTCGACCACTGCAGATTCTGGGGACCCGGATAAGGACAGTCCCGGTTGTAAACGGAGACGCACGAGGACGAATTTCACCGGGTGGCAGCTGGAGGAGCTCGAGAAGGCTTTCAACGAGAGTCACTATCCGGATGTGTTCATGCGGGAGGCGCTCGCGCTCAGGCTTGACCTCGTGGAGTCCAGGGTTCAGGTAAAGACACAGCAGTAAGATATTTTCACGAGCATTCATTCATTTATTTAGTTAATGGAGGAAAACAGATAGCTGTGAGTTGTTGTTTTTTTCCCCAATAAATTTTAATCGTACTTCCGTGTCAAAATCTACAAAACACATTATAAATAAAATGTCAGAGGGGCGTTTGTTTTGTAAAGGCCTCCCCCACACTGGGATAGCTATTTGTCAATTATCAAAGCATCAATAAAGAGACTCTTTTGAATTATGCATGGAGGCAACCTATTGATTTATGGGTTAATAAAAACAAGGCTATTTACTGAGCAAACCAAGGGGTTAAAATGGTAACTAGTATTCTTCCTTTTCATTCAGTTATAGGCTAATATATAATTCCTAATTATTCCACAGTTTGTTCACAATTCTGCCCT
>JAPZEB010000020.1:9871777-9884220 GCA_029783705.1 Chaetodon striatus | reverse complement strand
AAAGATCCTTTTTATTCTTATTAAAACTGTCAGTGTTTTAAACTGCCACCAACCAATTAAATAAGATATTTTTTACTTGTCTGGTGAATCGAGCACATTTTGGTGTCTAAATGTGTTAACTTTAACTTTAGCTGAGCTTGAGTGCTCAATTTTCCTTGCTTTAAAACTATCCTTCAACCCCTCCTCCATCATCTCTCCGTCCTTCCTGTATCCAACTCATCATCCCCCGATCGGTCCTTCCTCCTCCTCCTCCTCCTCCTCCTCCTCCTCCTCCACCCCCACTCACTTCCCCCGCTGCCCTCTCTCTTGCTTGGGAGGCCTGCAGGTCTGCAGGTTAATGAGTCGTGAAGTGTGAAAACTTCCTGAGACTCAACCGGAGCTAAATGCTGTTTCCAGATGTGAGTCTACAAACGTCTGGATGTCCGCTTGAAATGAGTTAGAGAGGTATAGGTGGGGCACTTTGAGGGGAGGGGGACTGAAGAGGAGAACAGAGTGGCACAGAGAGGTAGCACGTTAGAACGATGGGAGAGAAGGAAGGGAAGGTACGAGAAACAAAGACACTACAGGATTATTAAACTATTTCACATACACACTGCACTAGTGTTGAACATCATATCATGTACTTGTCACTACCTCTGCAAGCGACTAATAAAAGATAGTGTGTGCACTCAGCGCGATGGTGCTCTTGAGGATTTTATTTCTTTAGCAATGATTAAAATGTCATTTTTCCTTTGTCAGATTTACAGCATACGAAACACGTCATAACCTTTCAAAAACTAAACACTGTTTTAACCAAAGTGAAAAGAACTGAATACACCAGAGGAGCCACGCACATGTGCATCCTGTCTAAGTTTTCCTGGGAATGTGCCAATAGATTAAAAAATATAGCTATAATGATAAGATTTTATAATATCATTATGGCAACAGAAGACTTTTGCTCACAATTTTCTGGCATAGGACCTCGTGAATTCCTTGTTTCATATGTGTGTGTCCCAGTGTTGAAACAAAACCAAAGCCCTTGAGTCGACAGCCATGCTGGCAGTCCTGTGAGGCTTTACATCAGCGCAGCACAGTACTTTGAGCTAAATGCTAACATCAGCATGCTAACATTCTCACAATGACAATGCTAACATGCTGATGTTTAGGCAGGGTTGTTTACCATGCTTGCTATTTTAGCTTAGCATGTTAGCATGCTAATGACTATTAACTGGCATTAAACAGAAAGTGTTGGACAAACTGAAATTCTGATCTGATAATTGTAGAGTATGAAAAGTTTAGGGATGAGCAGTTATCCTGAGGGGAACATGAATGTCAAATATCATGGCAATCAGTCCAATAGCTGTCAAGACATTTGACTGAAGACAAAGATCAACATGGTGGCTCTGTAGGAAAAATCTATAGGATGCATCTTCAGGGAAACATAAGCGTACAAAATGTCATGGCAGTCCATCCAATACATTTTGAGATATTGTAGTCTGGACCATCAGAGAGACCAACATTAGGATAGTGCCATAGCAAAATGTGGCTAAAAATGGAGGAAAAACTTCAAAGACCAACCTCAATCATTGAAAGTCTACAGTGTGTGAAGTGGACTCACCGCTCTGTAAATCTGATGCATCTACAGGCACCTGCCAAATCAAAAGCTGATCATCACCCACTGCACATCTGCAAGCATGTCAGTGTGAATATGTATATGCATGCATGTGTGAGTCAATGTGTGCATGTGTCTATAATCTGGCGTAAATAATGACATCTCTGTCCCCCGTCTTCTCTGGTGCCAACTCCACTAATTATTTATTCTTGGACGCTGCAAGGGTGTCAAACCTCACACTCCTGCCTCTAAAAAACAGCGTTCCCCTCTGCCTTACTGGCAATGAGGAGTAGTATTGTTTGTGTGTTTGTGTATAGTGTAACTCTATCATATTTAATTGTAAACTATAATTACTCATCATGTTTGGTTTTCATGAATGTTTTGGCTTCAGCGGCTGAGATATTGAGATCTCCGTCCCGGAGGTTTCTGCCCCAGTACAGTGGAGGTGTTTGTGGTGCTGGGAGCATCCGAAAATACATTTCAGACATTAATGTGTCTGACCAGAAACAATGTCCCTGTTACTTTGGACAGTTTTCATGTGGGATTGTTTCTCTGCTAGACAGAAGTTACAAAGGAAATTGTACATAGCGAGGCCTGTGGAGTATTCAGAGAAACACTGCTTTATGAAACACATGCTGCTGGTGTATTTTTCAAATATAACTTATCTCCATTGTGGCGAAGGCAGAAATCTCAGAGACAGATATCTCAGAATCTCACCAGATAAATAAAAAAAACTGCATTGCTAGATACCGCTTTTGTAATTTGGGTGAACTGACCCATAAACCTCACAATTGAAAAAATCATCATCCATCTCTCTCTCCATCTATCTGTCGCTTTTGCGTTCTCTCTTTAAGAATAATACTTTTGGACATACAGCCTCCCTCATGACTTGTCCTGTGTGTATCTCTGCCTGTGCAGAGGACAGTTTATTCTTTTAATATACCTTATTTTACATTTCACTATGTTGAAATAAAGATTGATTTAACAATAGTATCACCCGACAACACATGCAAAATCATGTTATATCAAATTCCAACATTTTTAAAATTCTTGCTTTCTACAATGTCTGCACATGGCAAATGCAGAATTGTCAAAGTAAACTCTGGTTTAACTATGATTAGAGTGAGACAACTAAAACACTTGGTTACAGTTACAGAAAGATCTTGGTTATGGATGATTAAAAAAGGAAACTGATTAACTGCAGATCTGTAACAAAACAAATTTAGTCTCCTGTGTGAAGGTGCTACTATCCCATCCACCACCTTACTTTCAGCTTCGCTACGTAAAGTGCACATTACTTCCACCATTACCACTGAATGTCGGCATTGCATGAAAATGGTGAGATACAGAATCATTCAGTATGGACGTGAATCCGAGGAATACTGGATTATATTTTACGTACAGTTAATAAATATCCTGCTCAGGTTGGTGCATTTTAGAACCTCCAAAACATCAGATATAAACCATGTACATGTTATCAGTGTGTTTTATCTGTTGTAGTTCTACTCGGACAATTAGATTATTGCTTTACCATAATTTTCTGCACCATTATTGGCCACAGTTTACAAAATTTCACTGTGTTGTTTTATGTATTTATAGATAGTTTTTATATATATTCCTGTCTGTACATAGTAGTCAAATGTTTATGTTTACCTTTTTAGGTTTTGCCGCCTTTGTTTTTAACTGCGTATCTATTTCTATGTGAGAGTGACAAAAACAATAAAACTTATTAAGATATCTCGTATGAGAACACATCGGCCAATAAAACTCATTCATATCATTCCTATCAGTGACAATAACATTTTACACATCAAGTTAGGTGATAAGTGCCCCCTAAATTAAAGCCCCCACCTTTAGATTTGACAACCCTGTCTCACTCCGAAGTTGAAGACCGGCGCTTGGGCAGTGACTTCTGGTGTCAGACCCCAATGAAAAAATCTGTTGTTTCACGTAGGCGTGAGCCGCAGACGGTCACTGTTTTTGTGTAACGGTGTCTGGTGGCATCAGGGGGAAACGTAGTGGGCCAACAACATAAGTTAAGGGAGCAAAAGTCTGAGTAGGGGAGCCAGGCACCAACTTTCACCAGGGAGGCCAGTGTTAGCTTCCTGTATGATTGTAAAGTAAAACCCTGTTCTTTTTTTCCTAAACCCAACCATGTGCTTGTGCTGGCAAAATTTTACGACGTACGTTTGTTGTTGAAGGAAAAAAAATGTCAATTCGTGGTGTTGAACCGATGTAGTGCATTTATTTTGAAAGAGACTGTATGCAAACTCTAAATTTCCTGTGAAAACGGAAGTGTATTTTGAAAGCAGACAATACATGTAACAGGCCGAAGTTGACACACTGTCCAAGAATGTCAACAACCAATGCACCGAGAGTACCTTGCACGTCAAATCTCAACGTGGAACGTCCACGACCAAACATCGATATGTGAAGAGGTCGGAATGAAAATGTGTTGAATTTGACGTAGATGAATAAACATTGGTAGGCATACATATCATCACCAGACATAAAACTAAAGTCTCTTGGAGGCATACCCGAAACCCGACAGAAAGTCAGCCATTTTTAATTTAATGTGCATTTCTTGCTGTTTAAAGGTGCTGCACTTTCACAAACTCCTCCTTCACATTTAATCACATAAACTTCAGATATGGTCAGTACGATCTGCAGACCTTAATGATGAAAAGCTGGTTTGCCATGAGACAGGAAGTTGTTGTAATGCCAATATTGAGTTATGGTTATTGAGCCAGCTACTGGCAACAGGAAGTAGGACTTGTGTGACAAACATTATGAAATTTACATTGCATGGTCTTCACTTGACATACAGCAACATAATGTGTGTTTAGCATGTGTTCTCTAATGCCACTTCATGGACAAAGGAGGAAAACAAAATCTGTAAGCACTTACGCATTTCACGTAGAAAATAACATCTAGCTTCTGCACGCAGTGTCTGATGGAAGTGGAAATGCACAGCTGCGTCAACCGGCATCCAGCCAGTACCCCAGCGTATGGGAAGATGCAAGGTCCCATTCATCAGTGCCTCCAGCTTTAATTTGAAATATTATCTTTTTTATTTATTGCCCAGGTTCAAATATAAACCCTAAACAGGAGCGAACACGTGACCAGTCTCACATTTCAGCCGATACAAGCATCACTGCAGTGGGTGGTATTCAAGCAGCTCAAACTTAAACCAATTAAATCCGGTCGACACAACACTGATCGACTGGAAGCAAAGACAAAACGTCGCCTCACTGAGAGTGGCTTTAAAAGTAAATGATTCAAGTCATCAGTGGAAATTTTCCATCATCTATTTTTCATTTGGGTCAACAAAATGGCATTTACAACAGCCTGTTGTCTCTCTGTTGGTGTTTGCACTTATGAATAAATGTTTGTGTTTGCATGTGGGTGTGATTTAAGAGACTCTCCATGCTCGTCAGTGAGTGTGATTGAGCTCTGAGGGGTTATAGGGAAAATAAGTTGAAAACAGGACAGAATCAATACCGTTTACCCAATAGCCTCGTAGCGTGTGTGTGCACGTATTGTGTGTGTATCTGTGAGCCTGCCTGTGTGTGTTTACCTGAAGTGTGACTGCATTTAACGTGTCAAGTTGAGGAAAAACAACCAATTGCCTCTTAGCACACGCTTTATTGACCAGTGGAACACAAACACACACACACACACTCACACACACACACATACACTGCAGGCGTATTGACTGGTTGAAGGGAGAAACAGGTTTAAGGCAATTAGAGTAGTGTACTTTCTGCCAGAAACCCACCATGATCCGTTTCACTGCAGTTAACCAACTACCCCTAAAGTGTGACTAATATTACATCAATGGAAGAAAGTAAAACAAGCCACTTTGTTTAACACAGCTGCTGTATCGTTGCCATTATCACCACTGCAACATACCAGAGAATTTAAGGTTTACAACCTCTTTCTACATATTATGTGAACTAAAAAACAAAACAATCATTTCAGCTAAAATTGTTTTCCTACTCTGAGTATACGAGTGTACAGTGTGTGTTAAGTGTGTTGTGTACCAATCCAGTAGGAACAGGGATATGCTTTTGGGAAATCATCTACTGTTTTTCAAAGCTGAACATTTTCTGTTTTTTAAACACAAATTCACTGGTGAGTTTGTAGTGTGGTGAAACCAATTAGTAATGTGCAAACATAATTTCCAGGAGACAAGGTTGCATCACGTTACATCAGAACAGTGTTGTCTTTTTATTTAATTGGGCAGGTAAAAGTTGGCTTGTATTAATTTGTGTTGCACCATTAAGACAGTTTACTTCGATGAAAATTTAGGCTACATTTCAATGAGTCAGTGCCAGTAATACTACGCATCCACAAGTCCAGTCGCCAGGAGATGTTGGCATTGTGATTCTTTTGGAAACCTTAGATACATTAGGTTTGTATGTTTCAGAAGTATCATATCAAAGCTTCTAAAGGGAGGAAGTATGAGCTGATTTTGTCATCAGGAGGTGGAGGAGAAGGTGGTTGGCATGTCACCTATGCATGAAGCCTGCCAAGCTGCAGACCACAAAACTGGTTGTGTTATAGGGAGTCATTGCTGCGTCTTCCAACGGCTCTTTCGCCAGTTTTTTGTAGCAACCCGTCATTGTGTTTTCACCAGGGACAGTACCATGAAAAGCGTTTGTTTTTACTGAGACATTTCTGTAGTTCCAGGCAGGATTGTGCCACAAAAACAAAGTATTTTCAGCCAAAACAGGATCTTTTCCTGACCATAGCCGAGTACTTTTTGTGTCCAAGTTTCACCATATTCACTACCTAACAACATACAAACCTTAACATATTAGTGGTTTTCAGAAACATACAATGCCAACATTTATCGTGGCAATTAGGTCGCATCAAAGTATGACTGAAATAGACAGTGCACTCAGATCCGTAGGCTTGACTCGACACACAATGACCAGTAACTGATGACAAATCAAAATATTATTCCAGTGTATTTCAATTAGATTTAAAGTTTTTTTCCCCATTTAAGTTATTATTCAGTCATAGCTCTGTGAAAATACACTCAAGAATTTTTTATATTTAATGTAACGTTACCAAAAATCAAAAAGAGATGCGTTCTAGCGTTGTTAACATAGTTTTGGACGTACCTAATAATACTTATAAAACCGAAAACTGGAGGAGCATTTTGGGCCCAAACATTTCACATATATATGTATAGAAATAAAAAGTGATTAACAATTGGGTGAAATTAAATCCTGCAACATTCATTGGTTGTTTTTTGACATGTGTTTCCGTTAGCTTTTGGTTTTTGTAGGATTCACCTTAAATGATGTTAATTTGCCTTCAGTATACCTTTTTTTTTGTATGTGATAGAGCTATTGAAAGTGTTTATGAAAGACTGAACATTTGGGAATGATTCATGTTTCATCAATGACAGGAAATGTAGAAAAAGGAAGCAGTTAATCCAAATTATATGATGAGCAAATAAGAAGTGTCTTTACCCTACATTTACATAAATGGACACTAATTATGTTGCTTCCTCACATCCAACACAGGTTTATCCGCTGTGATCGTGTAGTCATCAGTAGTCAATCTATATGGCCTTCAGGGTTGACAGGAAGTCCCCCTACAAAATAAAGAGTCCTTTAACTTCACTGCTTTAGGAGGCCTCTTTATTTCTTTTATTATTCCTTCAGTAATAGCAACATACAGTATAAGCTTAATCATTTCATCTTGTGTCAAGTCAGCAACAAAGGCCCACTCCGATTCGGTTCCTAACCTCATGTTAACACCGCAAACACAATCAACAAGTCACTGCAAGTCCATTAATTGCCAATTGAGCTGAGCGACTGATGCGTGGAAGGTCAGAGGGTTAACAAGCTTGTCGGCTGAGAAAAGTTTGTCGACAAGTTGGCTGAACATTTAGTATTTGGGAGCATTTAGCTGGGAATCAACAGCCAATCAGATTTTCATGTTTTCTTTGTTTCTGCCATTTAATTTTATGATACAGTAGTTCTGCTTATTCAGAGTTAGACATTAAAAGTTTATTTTTCTAATTTGAAAATCAAAAAAGGAGCAGCTGCGTGCATACAGTTTTATCACCCTTTGTCTGATACAGCTTGCTAAAGAAGACCATATGATTGTGTGAGGCTGTACCACTGCTGTAAAAACACTGACCTGCACTCGACCACTACACTGTTAAAATCGGAGCCTCTCACGCCGGCTACAACTGGTCAGAACAGAGCAACCCATCAACCAGGTTGCTGACATTATGAATGTGGGGTAAGGACACAAACTTATCAAAAGGGGGTCCGTGATCAAATACAGAACTATTTGGGGTGCTTGACATAAAACGGTCTGGGAGCTCTTCATGTGGAGTGCTGCGAGTGGTACACAATCATTTCTCCTCCTCTTTCATTTTCATCTCTCCATCTGACAGCGCGTTCGAGTAGCTTTATATTACTCAACAATGTTCACTGCTCAGTTAGGAACACACACACACACACACACACAGACACACACACACACACACATACACGCAAAGACAGGGAGGGGAAGAGGGAAACAGAAAGGCAACCACAGACAGCTACATACAAATACAAGCGCTTACTGCTGTAATCCTATCAGACAGGGCTTGTTGGCTTCATGCGGCCTGTGAGAGGTCAACATAAACCATGCGAACATGAAACAGGAAGAGGAGAGACACAGATGGCTGCAGGAATTTGAAAATTTGACTGGAAAATATGCACAGTTTTGTACAATATGTGTGTGCTTTGTACATAGAAACTAACCCTGTCTCTGAAAAATTAACTGAAATGTTTTCCCAGTTATGTTGTGGTGACATGTGTAATCACCGCCTAAATTATGTGTACAGGCAAGAATGAGATGCTACAATGCTTCCCTTTAGCTCAACCAAGTGCTACCAGTGACTGGACATAACCATACAAGAGCTTAATAATGCTGTGGACACTGCAAGCAGATATTGTACTGCAAGATTAGATCATTTGGTGGGACAAAATTAAACACACCTTTAATGAACATTTTGCTAACAGGTTCATTTCGCTAATAGTTTGCCCTGCGATAGTCTGGCGACCTGTCCAGGATGTACCCTGCCTCTCATCCAGTGTCAGCTGGGATAGGCTTCAGCCCCCTCTGCGACCCATATGATAAGCGGTAATGGAAAATGAATGAATACAGTACAGTATTAACATTTTTGAGACTTGCCAGATCTGTTAATTAGCAACATTTAGTTATGTTCTCATTTCTTTTTGTCACTAAAAAAATGTAAAATATATTTGCCATTGCAATTACGCTGTATATAAACATAATTTATGGGAAACAGAGTTGACTGGAAATGCTCAGTGCCTGCCCAACACTTGGATTTCGGTATTGTTCCTTTACTCATCCTGATGAAGGTCTGATGATGGAAATGCTGTTTATCTGATCAAGTTAATGCAAGCAAGAAGACAATATGTGGGAATTCCCTTTACTTCACCTATGCACTATTTCCTCCTGCGCACCTGTCTACAAGTTTGTGAACGTGTGCATGAGCCTCCACATTCTGGTATTGATATCAGAATAGTGTTTTTCAGTACCTTATTTTGAGCAGTATAATTGTTGTTTTTTTTCTCATAGACTGTATAAATGAATGGCTGTATAGCCACTGCGTATTCTCATTTTAAAGCCTTTTGAAGACCATATTTGGACAAGAGGGTGAAGCTGTGGAGGTGTGAGGGGTGGATGTGAATGAGAACCTAAGGTGAGGCCTCACAGACAGTCTGTCACTCAAGGAACCCACACCCTTAATTATGCGTACCTTCAAGACTTAATTAAATTGTAAATGAGTGAGTTGTGTAAAAATTCACCCCCATACAGTTAGCGTGAGCGGGGAAATTAGCTACAGAGACCAAAACTGTTTTTGTACCAAGCTGTAAACATGTTTAATTCTGCTGTAACGTTGAGAGATTCAAAATGGGGGTCTGTAGGGACTGTCTTGTTTCTGGAGCCAGCCTCAAGTGGTCATTAGAGGTGCCTTGCTCAAGGGCAACCTCGGCAGTGCCCAGGAGGTAAACTGGCACCTCTCCAGCTACCAGTCCACGCTCCATATTTTGGTCTGGGCAGGGACTTGAACCGGCGAACCTCTGGTTCCCAAGCCAAGTCCCTACTGCTGCCCCAAGGGACTCAGGCCATGTTCAGAATTAGTAATGCATGTAGAAACGTTCATTTCAATGACACCACTGCACTGAGACAGCAGAGGTCCTGCCTCAGAGGGTTTCCACAAAAAAAAAAAAGTTTAACCTGGCTCCACTTATGCGGCAACACAATGCAACATCATACATGCAGTGCGCTGGCCAATAAAATACATGTAAACCTGTATTCCTGAGAGATTACTGTGAGAGATGAAGAGACTTATTTACTGTTTATGTCACAGTTGTTGTTATAGAGGATTTTCCCCGTAAAAAATCCTTCCATATAGTACTATAAACTGCTGTGCACTTTGTGTGTGGTAAGTCATCAAACTCCTAGATCCATTACTTTAATCAGCCTTTCTACGTTGTATTTTGAAGCAACAAGAGGACATTAATACAGCCTCTTGCTAAGAATCTGTCAACATTTTTATACTTGAAAGCTATTGATTCTGGATTTTGCCAGATATTATTGTCATTCTTATACAGGTCATCAAACAGATCATTATCCTAATTCTTTATGTTTTGTGTGCGTCTTTAACAAAATATTAAGGATATAATGTGGTATAGAGAATAGAGCATAAATAAAGAACACATGTAAGCATAATGTTTGAAATATTTTTGATTCAAGGTTAATTTATTTGTCATTTTACAACACAGGGTTGTACAATGAAATGTTATTTGTAGCCTCATCACGTGACACACACAGAACATACTGTATATACAAGAGAATAAGAATAAAATAGAATAACACAATATATAGACCAAATCACACTGTTTGTCTACTGTAACTTAAAGGTCCGGGTCCGGGTTTGCTTCTTCAGTTCAGAACTGAAGAAGCCTCTTGGATGAGAGGTGAAATGTCTTAAAGAAAGTTAAGCAAGATCAATTGCCTACGATATGGCACTTAAGATTAGCATGACCTGGATAATCTTCACTAGCTGGCACTTCCATGTTGGCTTCATTTTGCAGCCGCAGAGGTTGTCTCTTGTCACTACGACTCTCATTGCTTTTGCTCTGCCACTTCTTAGAGGGTCAGGAGGTGGGAAAACTTGGCAGCTTGGTACTCAAGGCCAAATTTTCTGGGAAGCATTTTGTGACAAGTAAGCTTTAGATATGTCTTTAGATTTGATTTGAGGTTGTTGGCATTGCATTAGTTCGACTAAAGACACTAGCAAAGCAACACAGTATATTGAATAAGCACAGAAGAAACACAAGGTAGGTCGGACTGCTATGTTAAACTATATATCTTTAAAAGTTACAGTTAGGGCTGAGAATGATGACAGAAATAAAACAAGTTTGCCGATTTCACATATCTTAGCAATTCAAAACAATGGCCAGTCAGAAGTGACTGTTGGCTTTAGCATGAAGTCACGGTGACTCGGTCTAAATAGCTACTGTGTCGTCACATAGGACATCACATTTTGGGTTTACTCGACCTTACACTTCATTCTACTTAATTTAGACCTGTTGTCCTCGTTTGTGGACACTTTTTGTGCCATTTAGTGGTAGTAGGAGTACAATATACTAATCCATGTAAAAGAAAGATGGCAGCCATCTCTGTCAGGTCAGTCAGTAGCCGATCCCGACACACAAGTGGTCCAAAGATCCAAAACTGATGATTCATGATGCTTGTAGTTTGACATGGCAACAAATTTGACCAATTTTAGCAACAGTAACAAGCTAAGACATCATATTTGTTTGAAAACATTGGGACTTTATTGTCATCTCATGTAAGGACATTGGAACTTTATTATCATTGACAGTGTTTAGTTTTTTTATACTTATCAGGTTCAACTGATCCCAAAGAGCTAGGAGAAATTAAAAATGCATACCAAACAAAAGTTAGGGTCTCAGGAGGGTATACCTGTATAGCTCTACATGTATACACACAAAAAGTATGTCAGCTACAGTGTGTGCAGTGTCAGTGTAATATGAAAATTTTAAATTGTAGTGCAAAAAGAAAGACTTGGAGTTTTTACACAATAAGTCATGACAATAACATACGTGACTGTGTTTGCACAGAGCCATTTTCTCAATAACTAATTATATTTTAAAAACAAGTAGAACAGAATCGCTCAGAATGACAGTCATTTTCCTTCACTCTGTCTTTTCTTTCGTCTCTGCTCGTCTCCTTCTGTGTATAACGTGTGTTCCAGTGGGAGTACTTGGTTCAGTTTGTGTTTTATAAACATTTGAGAACGCCCACAGCTCCCATGTGTAGGCGGATCCCCGTGCCCTCACCGTGACTCTGTAGACATCTCTATATCAACAACTCCGGAGCACACACACGCACACACACACACACACACACACACACACACAGAGGATGCATGCCTGTCAGCCCCATTGGAAACTGTGCATGCATGCTAGCATAAACACATCGTTGTCACACATGCACACACTCACACACACTAACCTGTCAGTTGTCAGGAGGAAAGAAAAGCCAACTGAGACTTGGAAGTGCAGGCAAACATTTCATCCTTATTACCCTGTTATTCTCTCTCTCACACACACTCTGTATTTCTGTATTTAGGCATTATCATTCTCACCTTTTCTCATATTTCTTTCTCACGAGGGGTTTCTCCCTGCCTCCCCTCCCTCCGCAACTTAATCTCTCTCTCGGTCTCTCTCCCTTTTCTCTTCCTCAGTCTTTTCCCCCCTCAAGGTGTCTAAGCTGTGAG
>JAPZEB010000020.1:9850714-9863465 GCA_029783705.1 Chaetodon striatus | reverse complement strand
GCAATAAAGGGCATGATCGGTGTGACATGTAACACAACAGCGTCGGCCTCTACTGTGACATAGAACATACATGTTGGGCAGTGCTTTATAAACAATAACAACGGCATAACATGGCAATAACAATCATTTACTGTCCCTGTTATATGGCAGCTGATCTAGTCCTCTGCTTGAAGGGTAAGCAGCCCCTGGACCTCATTGTCTCGCTCACCTCTAAATCTCCTGGTGGTGGGTTGCACGCATAACATGTACTCAAAACGTCAAACCCTAAAGAATGGGGAGGCAACATTCCCATGTTGTACAGGCAGTGTGAAGGGGGCAATGGACTCCAAGAGGGGTGCAGTACAGACAGTCTTAAAGTTTTAAAAACCTTTTTCCTGAAGTATGGACAGTAAGATTGTGTTGCCCAAATTTTGTTTGCCTCTAATTTTCCCAAACAACCGACTGATCAATGCCATGTAAGGGCGTCATCATCCTACGTAGCTAGCAGACCAAAGTCATGAAAAATAGCAACAAGCACATATGAAATTGATGCAGCTGTACAAGCCATTTTAAACTGACATATTCCTTTGATCATAATGAAAAATGTTGAGTTAGCACAGGTGAATATAATTCGACAGGATGGATGCATTACTCGCCATCTGTTGGTTCAGGCAAAACAAAAACACAACCTCTGCTAACAACAAATTGTCAAACATGAACAAAATGTCAAGCTGAATGAATTAAAACAAAATGGTCATTCAACAGCAGTGGCAGAAGTATTTAGATTCTTTATTTAGGTAAGTAAAAGTAGAAATACAACACTGTAGGAACACTCCATTACAAGTATCAGTCCTGCACTAAAAGATTATCTGAGTAAAAGTACACAAGTATTGGCAACAGAATGTGCCTGAAGTGGTAAAAGAAATCATGCAAATTATTAGATGCTTTTTATGGATGCACTGACATTCGCAGAACTTTAATGTTGTAGTTGGTCAAGGTGCAGCCGATGTGAATTGCATGTACTCTATATGTTAAATAGTTAAGTGAAATATAGTCCCTAAAAATTGTACATATGTACATTAAATGTACTCAGATATTTAGGCATCATCAATCCAACAGTCATGCAGTTTTGCAGCCATTAGCTGAGTGTGCATAGGTGCGGGAAGGTGGGTGCTGACGGTTGGAACGACACACTGTGTAACTAGTTACACAGTTTCAAATTTTAAACAGCATATGATAAGGTGCCCGTCATTAAACATATAAGGGAAAAAAGATGTTTAAAATGTGTGAACTTAATTCATTCCTTCAATCTGATGTGACAACGTCATCACGTCAGGTGAAAGTGCAAGGGTCGGGTCAGCTCATGGGTCAAATAATCTTGGGGGGAAATTTGCGATAGCAGGACCTAATTAATAGCGTGGACAGGCTGAACAGGCTGACAAAGCAATACATTCTCACTCCGGTCATGGACTTTCCATGTCAACTTCTGACATGCAAGGGAGCCTGGGTGTGTCTGTTGTTGATGTTGTAGTATGCCGTGTCAGCTTCAGTCTGTCACGTGCACAGTGTTTTTTCAAAATATGCCTCAATTTTCCCAGGAAATGTACAGCTTGCTTACAGTCCCTTTCAAAATAAATGTATTTTGTTGGCGCAACATCGCAAATTGATGTTTTTTTTTTCACCCATCCTACTCAGACCATTCGCCCTGTTAACTTACATTGTTGTCAGGTCGCGTTTCCCCCTGACGCCATCAGGCACCACAACACACTGACTGCACCACATATTGCTGCCCAAGCACCGGTACTTGAATGAGAATGGTTTGGAGAACGACAAGAAATTTGCCAGGTCAGATTGGAGCTTCTTTCTCGATCCATTAAATATCTTGGATGCACGAAACTTCCCACTGCGGGGGAAAGCCAGTGGAATGGAGTATGTAACACACACTTTTGGAGGCACGATCACAGCTGGAAATGCCATAAAACAGCCAGTTTTGTTGTTTGTTGGTCTCGAACAGTGATCTGCAGCTGGCAGCCGTCTGGCCTATAAGCCCATGGACATACATAGTCATGCACACAATGCACACACATGTAATCTGTGCAGCAGCCCTCAGAGAAAATATGTTCCAGCGTGCTTGCTAGTGTACACAGGTGTGGAAAAAAGCCAAACCCTGAAGGCCTCACAAACTCTTTTCTCAATATTCCTCTCATCCCTTTCTTAATCAGTTCAGAAGTTGGCGACAATAAAGAGTAGTGTGTTTTCAAAGGTAGAATATAAAAATTAAATCTGGATGAATTTCTGACCAACCTTTGGGGAAGACTTTCCACCTCCACTCTGTTTTTGAATTAGCATTCAGCACATGAACAGCGAGTACAAACACCAGTGTGCTACTTGTAAAATGCAACAACTACTTTAGCTTTTCACGTACCAACTCGCTCTGTAACTATTGTTGGTGTTTATATAATTACTTTTTGTTTCAAGTGTCAAAGGTCAGAAATTAATTTGATAAGCATGCCTTCCCATGCTCTTAATGGCAAAGTCAAAAAATGATTTAAGAGCTGGATAAAAATGCTAATCTTGCATCAGATTAACAAGAATATGTCTTTGCTATGTATAAATATGTCTTTGATTTGGCCAATGAGGCTGCTAATTACATATTGGACCACTTTAGTGGAGTGCCTACAGTATATCTGACTTTGTTCTGTTTTGCATGACTTGTATTTTGACTCAGTTTTCTTTGTGTTACTTTAGCTCACAGTCGCAACTGGGAGACACAAGTCCAAAGAATCTGTGCTCCTTTGGCAGCATACTTTCATAAAGTATAAATAATGCACACTCTGACCTCACCAAATAAGCACTGAAAGACGTCACCTCTCTGCAAATCATTTCTTCAACTTCAGGAAGTGTCAGTGGCTGACTGGCATAGTTTTAGGGCAGGCCCGCAGTAGAGGATGATGGGATTTCGTTATTGAATATTGTACGTGTGACAGTCTCATTCCTTGCCCCTGGCCTGAGTACAGCACAGCAATATTCTTACCCACAAAATTCATTTCAGACTGACGTTTTAGCCCCAAATATAGCCCCCGCATTTTATTGGTGAACCCAGACTGAAATATTAATGTCCTAAAGGGTGGATTGTTTTTCGACCACTGACGGAGGAAAAGCTGGCCAAGTGCATCAGCGCTCTGTTTTACACTCTTACACATCTTTGTCCTAATCAACGGCCCTCTCCTGCTTCTGAACAGAGCTGAGGGCTTCAGTGTGTCGCTGCAAATGGTTTCTTTGGTCATGCTCTTGTGCTGCTGGGAGTCTGAATATTTATAGTTGTCAGTAAGTCGTTCACTGCAGAGCTCTGTGGAAATAACTTTAAATTTTATGCACTTTTCTGTATGACTTTTAGCTTAAATATATGATGAGAAAATAAAAATAAAAAGCAAACAAGCTAAAACAACTTATATTTTGTTCTACAAAAGTTTTAAAAAATGCACATTTCATAGTATTCTACGAGCAGGTGACAACTGTGCACTTTGCCTGGTGTGTTTTTCCTCCTTTTAATCTACAGCCCTCTTTAAAACAGATGGAGAATTGATGCAGGCTGGTGCCATATTGAATGCTGAGGTGTTACCTCTGTCTCACTCACTCCCTGACACAACTCCTTCAGGAGAAGTCATAAAGAAGCATTTAACTAATGGAGAGAACCCTGGTGAGCCGAGCGCAGCTGTCCCGTCATTAGCCCGCGTTTGTTTTCACAGTTTGTTTGTTTGTTTATCAGTGTGTTTTTGCACCTGCGGCGTAGACATGTAGGGTCGTGAGAAAGGCTCAGGGAGAGGATACGGTCGTGTTTAACAAACTCTGAAGGGAACAGAGACTCTCGGGGGGCCTTCTGCGACCTGACCCTCATCATGTGGGCTGATGTTTGGCAGGTGTAATGTTTACCGTGCTCGCCATGATTTAGCGTGTTAGCATGTTAACAACACAAAGACAGCTGAGGCCGATGGGAATGTTGTTAGTTTTACAGGTATTTGTTCATAAAGGAAAGTATTGGACAAATTAAAATTTGACTCAATGGTGGCGCTACATATCCTGGGAACCAAATGAACTTGTGAGCTCATGTTTTATTTGCTGTTGCAGATTCGTCAGGTCCCCTCCCACTCAAACAGCAGGCCTGTCCCACTTCAGGCTAATCACGACTGGAATGCAGATTTTTTTTATTTTATTTTTATTATTTTTTAAATTTCCCGTTGAGATCAACGATCTCTTTTACAAGGGAGACCTGGTCAAGACAGCAGCACACAAAAAGTTACAGCCAAACAACCACACAATAAAACACATAAAACACAATACACACAATAACAAGACCCAACCGACTCATTCATCCTTGTACTTATTAGAGCTTTAAATTCAAGCAGAGAGACCAGTTCATGTGGTTTCAAATCTTTTTGAAGGTTATTCCAAGTGAGAGCAGCAGAGCACATAAAAGCTTTCTTTCCCCGCTCAGTGCATGCACTAGGAAAAGACAACAAAACTAAATCTGGTGATCTCGGACTACAGCTACAATCAGATCTCTGTTCAATCAAAGTACAAATGTGCAAAGGGAGTTTACCCAGTATGCCTTTTTAAATGAACAAATACCAGTGACTGAGCCTACGGAAGGTCAAGGATTTGCAGAGCTGTCACACTTAACGCATGATGTAATTTTTGTCTCATGCATCCTCGTGCCACGGACACCAATGCACAACTTGTAGAAATTTCTGTTGAAGTACTAATTTCAAATTCTGATGGCAAAAGCAGCAACACTTGTTGACAGATATATTGATGCGGCACCACCGCAGCTCGTCTCTGCACGGTGTAATCTGTTTACGTTTGTCATTCAGTGCTACATCACATCTTTCATCGTTTGATTATAGGTCTGCATCCAGAAACATTTTGGTCAAAACCATTGATAACACCCCTTGGAAGTCAAAAATGAAGTAATAGCTTCAAGACTAAGTCGTATGTGCAGATTGTTCTGGCCATGCCAGGATAAACACTGCGTGAAAAGTGATCACAAGTCATTACAATTCATGCTGAGGAGGAAATTAATATCTGGAACACATTTCTTGACAAACCATCCAGGAATTATCATGATATTTCACTCAAACCACGACATCAACATCATGGTGGCAATCATTAGGGTTCATCTACTGGGGAAGATGAAATATAAATGTTCAGGCCAGTTCATCCAGCATGGCTAACAATTAGAAAGTAATCTATATTGAGGGGATTCTTAAATTGCAAAGTTTGATAAAATGTTAGCATTAATATGTAATATCGTTGAGAGAGTCTGGCTTGTCTTTATTTATTTTTTTCTTTAAAAAACGGCATTGATTACATGTGAATCACAGTAATAAGATACTGCTCTGTCAAATCTAAATACAGGTGAAGAACAAAGAAACACCATTGACTTTATTGGGTTTATTACTCATGTGTAAGGCCAGTTATACCATGTGTTTCTTCGCTGGATATTTATAGTACAAGTCAACAGCTACCAACGCTACCAAGAAGTAACCTACTGCCACCTTCCGTCTGTCATGTGATGCCATGCGTTGCAGGTCGTAGCAGTCCCTCAAGAGTCTCCTGTTGGGAAACAGCACAGTGTGTTTGAGTGTGTGTTTGTGCATGTTTGTGCAACACAAGTAGGGACGAGAGAAGATTAAGAAGTTCTAATCTCATCTGGGTTGGTGGCAAGGCCCAGTGTGTGTGTGTGTGTGTGTGTGTGTGTGTGCGTGTGTGTGTACTCTCAGTGCGATGATAACAGCTACTACTAGATAAGCAGTAGCTGGTCCCTCTAGTATGTCTAGATGGGCTGTGTTAAAACACTGGTGTGGCTCACTACAGTGTGTGTGCACGCTCCTACAGCAAACAGTAGTCGCAACAGTCAGAGTTCAACATCTGAAGAACCGCGGGCTGATGATGTTACAGAGAAGCAACATGACACACACAACAATAAGTGATGGGAGATGAATGACTTGTTTCTCCCCCCTCCTCCCTGTCTCCCTCTCTCGCTTCCTCACCGTCTTACTCTTTATATCCCCTCCCTCTTCGTCCTGTAATCACTCCCCTCTGAATCCTCCGTATATAATTCAGCAGCAATTCTGTTCCTCCGTTCCCTCTGTCCCCCCCCTCCTCACGGGGAGACACAATGAGATATGACATTTCATTTGAGTTTCTCGCCACCCGGCGCCCTCGCTCTGAGAAATAAATAAATATTTCATTAGCAGGCTGAGAGGGAGACGAAATAAAGATGCACGCGCACACACACACACACACAAACATGCTCGCTTCAGAGGCGGAGGGAAAAGCAATATAAATGCATTTATACATTCATGCTCACATACAGGCCTCAGTCATTACACATGCAGCCCTCAACACCTACTCTACACACACACATAGAGTACATACACATGGGTTTTGGTACATGGAGGACCAGCGCACACATACTTATGTAGAAGGTGATAATGCAATCTCATGCCTAGAAATAGACAAGATAGATAAGTAATGAAGATAATGTATCTCCCTCTGTAACTCCTATCATCCTGCGTCTCTCGTTAGACCACTTTATCATCTCCCTCCCTCCCTCCCTTCCTCCCTCCCTCTCTCTTTCTCTCTCAATCTCTCTCAGGTCTTACCTAGAGACCCCCGGCTTTATTGTCTTAATTAAAACAGAGCCTGTTTAATTATTTTAATCCACACTACTGCACAACAGGGACTCCTGAGGAGAGGGAGTGCGGCAGGGAAGAGGGAGGCGGGAGGATGATGGGGGGGGTAGCCCTGACATTTCAAATTAAGCTCTTCAAGTTCAAAAGCAAGAGTTCTTATCGCTTTTCCTCTCATTCATTTTCCCATTTCTGCCCTCCTCTCCCTCCATCTCTCCACGAGTCTGGCCTCCTTCTCACTGATCTCCTCTTCCACCACCGCTCTCCGTCCTCCTCCATCCTCCTCCTCCTCCTCCTCCTCTCTTTCTCCATTTCCTTCCTCGCCTCTACTCATTTCTTTCTTCCTCCTGCCTCTCCTCCTCTTCACTACCTTTGAGAGATTAGCAGTTTGGAGAACAGCCCTGTTGAGAGCCTTTTTCAAGTCAGGGACATCAAAAGAATCTGTGATTATTACAATACCACGTGGAGTCATGTGTGCATCTAAAAAAAAAAAAAAAGCTTTTCTTATCTTAATACACACCCACGTGCATACAGATACCTTCACATACTAAACCATAATTCATACTTGAGGGTGCAATCATGCCAAGCTTGTTTTGAGTGGTTTATTTGAGCTCTGGAGTGTTTATGTGTCTGGTTTGGCTTGTTGGGGCTGGAGAGAACAATTGCTGCTCGAACCCAGGGTCAAAAAGTTCCTGCACTGCGGTCATGTTCACAGTCATGCAGACAAATTTCAAAGAGCACCTGTTTCTCTCTGTTTTGGTTTTCAGTCTGCTAAAACTGGCATTTTCCTCTACCAAAAAATGCTGCCTATCGAAAAGAAAAAAAAATAGCTTTTTCAAACCCACACATATGTTAAGTTGAGGATGAGGGTGCAGGAGCAAATTTATATTGCAAAATGTCATAATACTATTGTGGCTATCTTATTTGTTTACAATGTTAGATTAAATGACTGTTTTATACCCAAGTAGTCATCTGACAAGAAAAACAACGACCTGTGTCAGAATACCTGCCCTGTGTGTTTCACTGTAGTAAAACACATAATAAGTGGTCACAAAAAAATTTGAAAAAACACCTGCAACCAAAGACAGAGCACTCATCTGTCTAAAAGGCTGATTTTTCAATGTCATTTACCAGATGTTGAGGTGAAGCACAATGTAGGTGTTCTCTCACTCCCAAAAAAGGAGATGAAGAGTAGATCAATCTGTTATTCTATTGTTTTTTCAGTGTGGACAGAAAGCTTTTTGGATCTCACCTGAAAACACATCATCGGCTTGCAGAACACAAAAATTAGGACCAGAATCCTTTATCATGTTCAGAATTTGGCCACATTAATGTAATCATGGCCTGAGACAGTCACACAAGCAAGGTGTGATGTTGAATGACAACATTTTCTACACAGTGTGCGATATGACTCTGAACACTTCAAAACAAATGCAGTTACTCATGTGCTAACATTAGCTTATTTGCTAGCCTACAGCACTTCCTAGTTGTGACTCTAACCAGAAGACATACAGTCGTGTGTGGTCTACTCTCCCACAAATATCAAATGGACCTTATGTATCAATGCTTGCATTCACATCATAAAGTACAATACATACCACAGTCCCATGGGGGTTAGAACAGAAGCCATGTGATTGGCTGGGAGGTTGGCTTTACAGGCCTAAGATTAAAGATTGTGACACTCACCCATCAGCCTTGAGGTGGTCTTGTTTAGGTAAACAGTTGAATATAATATATAGGTAGGTCAAGATGTAGGTTAAGAAAAGAGATGACTGGAGTCAAGATAAAAAAACAAGGGTTAATACTTGGCTTGAGGTGCTCAAAGCGGCAATAAACTACATTTAAAAAACTCAGTAGCAGTATCTCTTTCCAGACATCAGGACCTGGTTACTTAAGATAATCTACAGACCTTGCTGAGAGCTGTTAAATGTAGGAACTAATTTTGCTCTACGGACTAACACCTGCCAAAGGTATCACTGCACAGGAAGAAGTGTGCATCTACTCATGGACGAGAGGCTCTTGCTCGTTACAGTGTGAGATTTAAACATTGATGGCATCCTCCTCAGCTGAGCTGTAAGGTTAGGTCGATGCACAATAGTAGTGTGCAATAGAATACGATAGAAAATAGTTCCTACACGAAACTGCTCACAACAAGGTCTGTGGATAATAACTGGATCATGATTTCTGGAAAGAGACATTGCTGTTGAGTTTTTCAAATGTTTTTTTTTTTTTTTTTGGCACTTTGTGCACCACAAGCTGAGTGCCATCTATTTCCATTATATTCAAGAGAAGGCAGACATCTCTACAGCCCATATCTCCAACACTCTGCAACTCACACTAAAACAATGTAGACTGATAAATAGCACTACAGGTAAGAGGAACAAACAAAAAACAAAACCAATCTGGATTTAGCGAGTCATTGGCGTGTTTTCAGCAGCATTTTAGGAACCAACGTGAGTGTTTTTCCAGCGGCTTTTTCAGCGACCCAGTGCTGTTTTTCCAACGGCTTTTTAGGCACCTAAAACGGTTGTTTTTTTAGCAAGACATCACTGCTTTTCCTGTCAGGACTGTGCCCCCAAAACAGGGTATTTTGAGCCAGAACATGACCTTTTTTGCAATTACTATGTTTTGGATTTTTTGTGCCTTAGCCTAACCACACAGCAACAACAGCAATGTTGAAATGTAACGTTTCAAAGTATCTGCTACAACATAACATGGAAATGTAACACATCTGTTGTTTGTAGAAACATTCAGTGCCAAAGCTTTTCCTGGTGACTGGTTTGTCTGTCCTCAAATGTTTTGACAGCTTCTGCAAATGGTTATATGTTTCCATTAATATAACTCTGTTATTACTTGCTATAAATAATAAACTCCTCAAAGTTAGGGTTGAATGGACTGCATTTATATATCTTGACCTTGATGGAGCTACTGTGCAAGGAGCTAGCCTAGTTTAGTGTTGGCATATGGAAAGGAGGAACCAGCGATCTGACTGCCAACCTTGTAATATTGGATGGACACCCCATAAGGGTCAGGATTGAGGGCCTCTGACTGAATTATGCTTGTTATTCCTCAAATTTCTACTTATCTGATAACTATTATGTCTATCTGAAGTTATCAGCAACAGTTTAATGAAGTTATGCCATTTCTATGCTTTCAGGTTGAGTTTCCCACTTTTAGTGTGCAAAATTTAAACTTATCATCAACCTGAATACACAAACACAACAACGGAAAATGTTTTGCTGTGGCTTTGCCCAACAAAAACAAGTATATGGATATATGCAACAAATTAGGTTTTGCAGAGTTCTGGCCAATGCTTCAGACAAATTGAGGATATACGTACGCAGACATACAAACAAGTGTCATTCTCCAAAGCAGAGTTTGTCAGTCTCCATCAGGGGAAGTGGAGGGGCGGTCTGAAGAGTTCTGCTCCCTGTGGGCCACGGAGCGAGGAGAGGAGGGGCGAGGAGCACCAGAGACAGATAGGAAATGGCAAGGATGGAGGGGCAAGAGCAGCAGAGAGGATACATTACATAATTTGTGTTCCCTCTTCTGTCTTTCTTCCTATTCGCTCGTCTGATTAGTCTGACCTTGATGCAGCCGCAGCTCAGCCTGCTCCTGTTGAACTCTGGGTAATGAAGCCAGCGTTTACAAATAGAGAAATAAACACCTGGCTCCCTGGGAATGGTAATAAGCTCCCTCTCTGTATCTTTATCTCTGCTCCATGCCCATTCACATTTCCTCTGTCCTCCTCCCTTTGTCATCCTCTATCTCGCTCACTCACTTACTTTTCTCCTCTCCTTTCTCTCCCCTCCTCCTCCTCCTCACCACCCTCCTCCTCTATCTGTTTCAGCAGGGAGTCTAAACTCCCCAGATTTCCAGTTTACCTTCTGATTAAGGAGTGAGTTGAGCGTTTCTATTCCCTCTGTCTCCCTCCTCCGTTCCATCCCTCATTCATGTGCTGCCACGGTAACTAGCCTATTATCTGACAGTTCCACTCCACTGACCTGCCCAATAACAGCTTTCACATCCCTATAAATGCCCCGGAGAGAGCGAGAGAGAGAGAGACAGAGAGGGAAAGACACAGGAAGAAAAAAAAAGAAAGTGTGTGTGTATGACTGGACGTGCACGTGTGCATGTGCATCAACGTATAAAACCCTGGAGATTGCCCCGTGTTATAAACATTTACGCCAGGCTAACAGATCATCTCCGAGATCCGGGATTGGTCTGACTCCCCCTGTCCCCCCGGCGAATTGAAAGCCCAAGATTAGCGAGATGATAGCTTTTCAGATTGGCGAGGAAACACAGAAATGAGTTTCACCGGGTGAGTTTACGGAGGTTAGATTGGAGCAGTTAAGCGGCGGATAAATTGATGGTTCTCTCATTGTCTCTCCACCAGTATAGTGGCTAAATCTATTAACCGTCAACGACCTGTTTCGGCTGCCAGAGAAAGGAGAGGCGACGGGTGAGGAGAGCCGGGGACGATGGGAGGAGAGGTTTGAGCGAAGAAAAAATATTTGTGGAGAGCTGAGGAGGGTGAGAAGAAGAGGAGGACTAGAGGCCTCTGTTATTAAAAGATACTGTTTGACTTTATTATAGACAATAATGTCAAAATGCAATTTAAAAAGCACTTAAATTCAAGGTATGGCATATATGCATTAACAGATTAAGACACTACAGCCATGCTAGCAGCTCTGTGAGGCTGCTCTAGCTAATGCTAGTGTCGACATGCTAACATGCTCATAATGATATGCTAACGTGGATATTAAGCAAGTATAACATTTATCATATTCACCATCTTAGCATGCTTACATTTGCTAATAAGCACAAACAAAAACTACAGCTAAGGCTGATGGGTCAATTTTGCAGGTAGTTCGATATAAAAGAAGCCTATTGAAGAAATAGCTGATGGTGGTGCTGGAAGAATCACCAAAGTTATTACATCCTGAGGGGAACATGAATGTCTGTACTAAAAATCACTGCAGTCCATAATAGTCAAAAATGTAATAACCGTGTAATAACTAAAAATGTTGACCTCGTGGAAAAAAACAGAGGGTCATCAAAGTCTTTATACTTCATAGTAGGCCTAAATCCTCTGGGGCACATTTCCAAAAGTGGGTGAAATATAACAGACTGGACCACAGCAGTGGGCTTATCAACTCGCTGACAGTTGTACAGATGTTGCCGGAGCAACTAGCACAGCTAAAAATCACATATAACAAAATTTAAATGACTTCACTCAAACTGTCACCAACTTTCAGAGCACTTGATGGGACCTATTATGCTTTTCCTTATTTTCTGTCATATATATAATGTTACAATGTTGGGTGTTAAATGTGGCCTAGGTTTCAAATAATGGGTTGACCATAGGTAAGAACAACAAAAATCCATTTGAACAAAAACCTCAGGCTTCAGACTGTTTTAAATGTTTTCTCTACTTTTGACACAAGCTGACATCAGCTTGTGACAGATCTTAATATGGTCATCTGCATTAGGCACACCACTGCAAGTGTTTACATTACAAAGCCTACACTGCAACATGCAGCTACATGCCAATGTCTGGGGAACGTGTAAACTTTGTTGGCGATGTTAATTCCTCTGTGATTCCAGATCATATTTATGTTGGAACATGTCCAGTTATGCAAAGTTTGGTTTAGAGGCATTTATCGCTAGAAAGTGATACTATTTTTAGTTACAGTCATTCACTGACAGCGCAGAGACCCTTAGAATGTTAATGCAGAGTATCCAGTGATCATGACCAATCAGAGCAGAATTGTCTTTTTCAAGAGGGGGACTTAAAGAGACAGGTGCTAAAATGAAGCCCCCTCAGGCAGAGGGTGCTTACAGGTGTCCCAACACAGACAGTATGAGTTAAATAAGGTGGTTTTTGAACACTGAAGCATGTAAACATGTTCTAAGAGGAACCCAAAATACAAATATGAACCTGAAATTGAGCATATAAGGCCCCCTTTAAGGCCTTTACACGCTAAGGGCATGAAGAATAAACATCACGAAAATGTGAAATACTTGCCCACATTAAACTATTCATATCAGCAGCAATGCAAACTTGCAACAGCTGTAAC
>JAPZEB010000020.1:9814248-9824577 GCA_029783705.1 Chaetodon striatus | reverse complement strand
ACACATACACACAGACAGAGATAAGTATGTTGTGTAAGAAGGCTTTCTCCTTCTGAGACATGGAGAATAGCAGGCTGCGGGAAAAACACTGTAACAAATACAGTCGCACATCTCTCAGCTTACTGTTCGCACTAAACACATACACACTAAACGCACACATGCAGCACATACAAACCGCTCCTGCCAATCTGAAACACAACCTTAATCCATCTTTTATCCTTCCACCCATCTCCCCCTTTTTCCTGCAGCCCCCATCTCTCCCTCTCTCTCTCTGTCTCCCCGTTCGTTTTGTGTTGACGTATCTATTTCACATGGCTTTCGGAAATGGGATTGTCGCCTCAGTTTGATGTAGTTTGTGTGTGAAGGGAGGCCACCTATTTCATCTGCAGCAGAACCTCGTTAATGCAAAAATCTTCAGCAGCGCAGGACGTTCAGGGGAATGAATCATACTGAAATGCACCAAGAGAAGCTCACTGGTAATATAAAATAAATGTGTTTTCAGATGCTCTGTAAAGTCTAATTTCCAGTTTAAATGATATTATACTTACATACTTCAAAGAAATTCCAATAATGCATACAGGAAAAAAGATTGTAAGGCAACATTTTTTCATCTATTGTACATTTTCTGTGCTCAGAAATGTCTCTCCTAATTAAACAACATTTAGGTAAAGCTCTAAGTATAGTAGAGCATATTCTCAGTCAGTCTCATACACAAAAATAACTCTGCATTAAACCTACAGGCAGCTTTAACAGAAGAAAAAGAAGGAAAAGGAGGGGGCAAGGCCTTAAACACTCTTGTTAAGACGTTAATTTCTCATCCAGTTTCAAGTTTCTCATCTAATAACAACCCTGTGCTCTCTCTGTCTCCCTCCTGGGATAAGGCCCTCCTGACAACTATTTATCTGACCTCTGAACTTTGGGTTCCTGATCATGAGACCACAATGCTCCTGCAGCAGATGTAGGCACACAAACGCAGATGGAGAAAAAGCAAAGAGGGTGGCCTTCCATGAAAGTTAAGGAAGAGGTGGAAAAAAAGACAAAGGACACACAGTATATGTACACGTAGCTGGAAGATAAAGTATAGAACGTAGAGGAAAGCTGAAAAGAAAAGAGGAGCAAAACACAGAAGTAGTGAGGGTGAAAGATGGATACGTTACGGAGAAAGAAAGAAAGAAAGAAACAGCTGGTCTTTAGTGTCCCTGTGAGGACATAATCAATTGTTTTCACCTGGGGAGCAATAAGTCAATGTCTCTCAGTAAAAGACTGTTTAACACATGAATGAAACATGGTTTACTCTGAAAACAATGCAACATGATATGATAACATGTGGACAAACAGTAAAAGATAGAACAATATGTTAGAGTCTAATACCATGCTCATAATATAGTGTATTAGAATCATATGGATATGATACAACATGATTTTATATGTGACAAAATATGTCAGGCATTATATGGCAAAATAGCATGCAATATGAAAAGACAATACCAGAGGATAAAATGTGATACAATATAATATGACATGGTATAATTAAATATAATATAATATGGTGTGACACAACATAGGAAGGATATTACATGATGGCACAACAAAATACAACAGGATGACAGTAAGATACCGTGTGTGAGTGAAAATGCATGACGAGGTGTCCTTATGTATGGAAATAATGGGAAAGAGTTGAGTCCATTATTTTCTTAATAAGGAAACGTCAGGGTTTACTATCAGACTTCTTTTTAAAGTAAAACAAGGGAGGCTAAAAACAAATCATCATCCACAAAGTTACTTTGTAGTCAGTTTATTGATAGTTTGGTGAGTATCTGATCTGCAACAGCTAGCACAAGTTCTGGTTCCGGTTTCATATGGCATAGTTCTGTTACATAAAAAAAATCATTTCAATCATCTTACATTTCATTGCTTTTTTTTCACATTTATGTTACATTGCATTGGGGGAAAAAACAGATACCAGCGTTAATTTCGCTGACATTAAACTATGACGCAAACTTTTCGTCAACGACCTTTTTCATGATTAAGACGAGATGATCACGAGCCAAAAATAGATCTTGATAATAAAAACTAAGACAAAATCTATGCTTCATTTTCTTTGACGAGACAAGACGAAAATGTTCTTGGTGGACTATCAGACATTGAAAGCCAAGAATGGCCGTGGTTGTAATTATCTTCAGATGCCACATGAGCGACAGGCTGGTAAACTCCAGTAAATAGTCTGCGCCAGGATGTTTCACTAGCCAGCAAAAACACTCACCAGAGCAGCGTCAGCCATTGGTACTAGTTGTGAGCTGTTATCTGGCAGCAGATAATATGCCGTGTATGTCTGACTGTGGATGGTGGAGCTGCTGAATGGATTTGTGGAGTTCGTTAGTTACAGTGGTGGCTGTTAGCGGCTAGCTCCACCAGTTAGCCCCTGAGTGGCAGCAGAGCAACAAAGACACGCCACAGCTGATCCCCGCAGGACTCCACGAAGTCCAGACTGTCTCAGGAAAGTTTTTGGTTTGATGCTGTTTGACAGGCAGGTGGGAGGCTCAGTTATCTGTGACTGTAGCTGTGCTGTAAGGAAACAGTCTGAACTCAGATCGGTGTGAACTGGCCGGTCTCAGCTCAACTAAGGCAAGCTGATGGTGTCACCTGCAACTCAGTTTGTCAGGTTGCCCACAGCTGGTTTCAGAACGTAAGGCACGTCACCTGTTTAAACCAGTCAGCTCGTTGTGAAGTCCACTGGCTGAGTCAGTTACAAACTGTCCACCAACAGTGTTTGCTTGCTGTGGCTGACAAAGGCCCTACGTCTCAGACGAGCCTGAGTCCTGTAAACCAGTCTCTGTCCTTATAGGGTGTCAGGGTTGAACGATGGGTTGCTGCTGCTGTTTGCTGTATGTGTGCATGTCGCACTCACGTAGCCTATTGACTAATTGGTGCTGATATTTTAAATTATGGTCGTGTGTTCATTCTGAATATGGTCCATCTGAAGCTCAGGTCGTTTTGTTTCATCACTACTTGAGATGCAACTTAAGCAAGTATCTCACTATCACTACCCTCATTCATATTTAAAGAAGCTACAAATGATATTCAGCCATGAAATGAGCCTGAAAAGCTGCAAGTAAGAACAGAAGTACTGAGGGTTGTTGCTATGGAGATGTTGCATGTTTAAACTCATCTAGTCATGTCTCTTTGGTCTGAACTGGACATTATCCTCTGGTTTCTGGCTTTAAAAGAGAAAGGAGTTCATGTTCGCAAATGCTGGTTGAACTTTTCTAGGTCATGGACAAAACATATTGGAATTCCTAATTTAAGTGGTGTTCCCCTTTAAACTTGGACTCTGGTGCTATTATGGCTGTTGCATCATAACATGTTCATCATAGGCCACTGTATTTGACTTCTTTTAGCTAGCTACTCCATATTGTAATTATTGTTCTTTGTGTTGTATGATTTTAACTGGTTTTATATTGATTGTCTGTTTACTTTAACTTATTTTAGGTTTGCTTATTGATTTATTTTTTGTCTGTTCATACTCAGCATTACTGAAAATGAGGATCTTTTTAAACTGATTCCTCAGGTCTTAATTAAAGGTTTTAACTGAACTGATGACGTTACGTTAGGAAATGATATGACGGGATATGATGAGACGGCACAACACAAAATAAAATGACATGCTACAATTTCATTTTGGTACTTTTGCACATTTGTGTAAACAGGAAAATAATCCACAACAAAGTCACTTACAGTACATACAGGCTGGATGTCACTTGAATCACTTTGAAACTTTAACACAAACTTTACTAACTGGACCCAAAAGTGTTTTCTCATATCCTTCACTGAGCTGCCATATCAGGGCAGCAGGGTCTTCCTATTGCTTTCCCCCCTTCACTCCTCTGCTTCCCCTTGTCTCTCATCCACACAGCTGAAGGTGAAAGGTCACCAGGTCTTCGGAAGCATCCTGTTTGGCGACGTTAGAGGGCAACGTTACGCCTTCCCAGCGGGACAACACCACACACACACACACACATATCTCAAACATGACTGGTCAGTCAGTCTTCTTGGGGGAACTAATTGTTTTTAGATGAGGCAACTTGAGGAGAGGCTCCGGAAGGGAGGACAGGAGCAAAAGGACTGAGGGAGAAGAGGAGGAAAGCAGGGGGCTATAAATTAACGATGTGCCGGATATTCAGTTTCCACATGGGTTCTGGTGAGAAAACTGCAGACACTTTATCTCTTTTTTTCTGTCTCTCGGTGCCTCTTAACTGGGCCACACACACACTTCAGCCCAAAATGTATTGTGATGCATTTTCTAAAGTGTCCAGTTGTCCATCTAGGGAAATTTCAATGATACCCACCTCTAAGAGCCACTCTGCAAAACAAACCACTCAATAAGCTGGAGGTAATGGAGACTGCAGGTCAGGCTTTACAGCAATATCATTACCATACACACACTCACACACACGCACACACAATCCCATTGTCTGGGCAGTACTTATTACTGCCCATGCTAACAGAGTTTGTCCATAAGTGACCTTAATTAAGTGGCTAGCACCATTAGCTGCAGAGCTAAGAGGCTAAGAGCTATCCATCTGCATGTGAATGTGTGTGTTTTTATGATAATGGCTTTGTTGAGGTGTGTACTGGAATACTAACGACGGGCTGCACGCAACCCAAAATGGATAAATAGGCAGTTGAAGTTGAGCGTTGAAGAGGGGATGGTTTAGATAAGTTACTCATTGTGAGAAAGACAAAAATAGGGAGCAATGCCGAGGGCTGCTTTAAATGCAGGTTAGCCCCATTTACAAGCAGAAATGCACTCGCACACACAGCACTCACCGTTTTAAGCTCCATTCAGATTGCCCTATCATTTTTCATTAGTTATGAAAACAAGGAATCTAATCCCATCAGGTTTTCAGGTACCAAATAATTGTGTCATTGAAATATTAATCATGACACAAAAAGAAGAGTTTCTGTATGTAATCACTGTTACTGAACAAATCACTTACTGTTGTTCTCAGGTTTGGTTTGCGTCTGTCCTCGTATCCCATTAACAATAATCACCATTTAATGTAATCATCAATTGTTCCTTACCTGTCTTCAAACTGTGGCTGTGATTGCAGCAGCATCTTCTGCTTCTTCAGCGTCGTTGTTGTTGATGATGTTGCTGTAGCTAATGGATTCTCGCCCTGCTCGCTCGTAAAGCTGCTAAACTGGGGTCACAGGGTCAAAGGTCACTGCTTCTCCTTTGATGTGACCCTGACATCCTGGGAGGAAGAGGAAATGGACAAGGAAGAGGATTCTTCATGGATTATTGCTAAAACACCACACACACATTCGTATTTGTTAATGGATGTGTAAGCTGTACACACACAGTTAGATGAGGCTCTCAACATGTCTAAATAATCAATCACAACACTTTCCCTAAACTCACACACAAGAATTATGGTTTGCACACACACACACCCTGAAATTTAATTATAGACTCTGCTTAAAACTAAAATATTTGTAAAACTGGATACTGTGTACATTTTTATTAAGAAGCTATATGACACATGAGGATGAAAATGTATTTCTGTTATTGTGTCATTCCCTCACAGATTAACATAAATTAATATAATTAATATAAACCAGTTCCCATTTCCCACATTTTCAAACAATCAAACAAAGATTTTAAAAAGTAAGAAAAGCCTATTCAACAAAGGGGAGTACCCGATGATTGTAAGGAAACATGTTCGCGCAGGTGTAAAAAACAAAGAACTAGACGCTGGGATCAGATGATCATATTTGCAGTACACATTTCATCTCTGGTAAGTAATATCAGTCATTTCAATCATAACTAAGCTACATAAAAGTGCTCATTTTCTTTAAAGTGAAAATTTGGGATGTCTTTATCTACAACGTTATTCAGTGTTGAGTCAAGTTGGTTGCAGACGTGTGTAGCTCGCTGACGTTGCCAGAAAGCTGTCCAGTAATGTATGTAATGGCTCGTTTGAACTGTTTTCCAGTATTTGTGCTAAGCTAAGTCAGCTCGCTGCTGCATGGAGCTTCATAGGGTACAGCTAAGAGTATGAATATGAAATATTGGACTTTTCCTTTAAGCGTGTAAAACACTCACCATGTTCAACAACTTAGTTTAGCATGCTAACATTTGGTAATTACCGCTAAACACAAAGCATGGCTTCAAATTTTCATTAGTTTTTTGTATTTTACATTACGATGAAACTGAGCAGGCCTAGAGAGTTAAGTAGATAACCACTTAGACTGTTGAAGTGTACTGCACTTACACTACTATGTACTTTTATTGGCTATTACTGCTTTCATAAGATTGACATAATAGCCAAAGATTTTAGGAGGAAAAAAGATTACGTGTATGAAAAATTGATGAAAAATTTATTTTAATTACTTGTTATTTTTAATTACTTGTTATTTAATAAAAAACACTTATTATAAATTACTTGTTTACATTTTTTTTGCAGTTTATAAATGTTAAAAAATAACTTTTTATATATTTTTTTGTTGTAACCAAATAACATTAATAACACTATAATGACAATTTTGTCTGAAAGTTCCACATTACTGTTCATAAAATACTGTTTACTATATAGTATGTTTTTGTATTATGTTTGCCATGTTCACCACCTAAGATTAGAGTGATAGCATACGAATATGTGTTAATGAGCACTGATCACAAAGCATGACTACAAAGGTACATTTGGTAGATTTATTTTTTTGTGTTTTAGGTCTATAAAAAGAGAAATTATAAAATACGAGAAGAAATCTTTGGTTAAAAACATTAAAAACATAATTTAAAAAATGTATATAAAAAAAAAACAAGCCTTCAAACATTAAAGTCAAAACATTCATAGGAAACAAGCAGGAGCGCGTGAACTTTCTCTCGGCGGCGGATGAGAGGATGGAGATTGAAAGGTGTGCAATGTGTTTTTCTCATCACGGGGCTCCTCTCAGCTGGAGCTTCTAAACATAGAAACACTGTTGCTTCAACTGCTTAAACAGCCTCTATGCAGCACTTCACACACGTTCTCAGCTCACCTCTCACCTTCTTCTTAAAACTAATTCAACATATTTAAATTCATTAGTGGAGCAACAGAGAAAAAAAACTCAGAGTGCTTTACATTACACAGAAACAGATGCACATGGGTTCAGACACACACACAAACCCTCAAACACACACATACACACACACACACACACACACTCTAAGTGGGGCAGATTACATTCTCCCCAGGACTTGACTTGCATTAAAGTTTAAATGTGTTCAATTTGGACGGTCCCAATATTAGAGTGGAGTATCATTACCCACCTTATTGGATGAGTCTGAGCAGAATAGATTTCTACTGATGAGATGAAGAGGCCTCGGGCACACACACACATCCTACCTCATGTGCTCTCACACACACATACAGACACATGGACATGTGGAGGGATGAGCTAAACTGTGTTCTTTGTGGTGCTATTTTTGATTCTTCTGCACATCGGAGCGATTTACACAAAATTTTTGCAACACAATTTTTGACTTTAGGAAAAAATCCTGATATATGCTGTGTTATTTACCTTTATTGGCTAAAAGGGGAAAAAAATGACAGTGAGCCATTTAACTTTAGAAAAATTCTTAACATGAATACATATATATACATATATATACAATAGCAGCCATTGCCACTTTTTGAATGTTATAATGTGACATGTCTTTGACTTTTTAACACTTGAGGATTCAGTTTCTATGATTATGTGTCGAAACTTAATAAACATTAATACAAAGCAGTTGCACTTTTACCAGGTCCCGCTACCATCCAAACACTTTGTCCTACCCATCAATTATCAATGATTCTCAATTAACAATTTAATCAAGACATCACTCACAAGTGTTACAGAGACATCCATCCCTGCAAACCTCACTAATTCTGACCCCTTTTACCACTGTTGCTGGTGACATTAATAATTAAGCCAGATATATACAAGGCAGTAAACATGGAGTCAACATCAGTGGGGACCAAATCTGTCAAGAGACGAGTGGGTCTGATTAGCATTCACAGTTTAACCCATTTTTACCAAACGCAGGCAAATCACATGCAGTAATAATGGCAATTTGTTTAGTTTCTTCATGATTATAATGACATATGCTAATGATTGTTTCAGATGACGTTGCGTGGCTACCTGTTGTAGCATAACATTTTTTTTAAATATATTTTTTATCATTATACTGTGGGGTCATTTTGAGCATATCTGAAAAGGGGGTGCATGAATTATAATTACTGTCTTGAATATATATTCAAATCACACATCCAATCCAATCAGTCAGATCAGTTATTTCGTTGTCTGCATAAACTTTTTTTTATTGCTTGTTCGATCTGTCATTAAGTTAAAGTTATTGTCACTTGCCACAGCTATCCACTCTCCTACCTGAAGCTTTGTCTTCTTTATCCCAATAAATAAGATGCCTTCGGACCCAAATCTTCAAGTTGTCCCAATCTGAACAGATGTACACACAAACAGACATGAAATTATATTAGATGAAGAATATCAAACTACGTATTTTGTGATTACACAAAGACTGTCTACGTTGCTTCTCGTTGCAGGGGCTCATACCCTATTATAATTTTAAGCTCTTCACAGAAGTGAACAATAGAACATGCCCTTTCTTTTTTCCCCAAAAATCACAGTGTTGCCTCTCCAGTTCCTGTCTTTCCACTTTCACAGATTCAGTATTTGTGGGTTTAATGAGGAGAAGTGTTGCACTATAATGTCAGTGTTTCTGTGGTTGGCTTGTTACTTGTTGTTACTGCCCCACTAATTAAAAGTGCCATTTCAGTTTATTGGAACGCCAAAAACTTTGGTCTTATAATGAATAATTCACCAAAGCTTTAGTGCTCATGCTGCTGTACTTTGAGTTTTATACTTTGAGAGTGAGGACCTATTTGGAAAATTAAGAATTCTCTTACTCAAAGTCCTCACTAACTTTAGAGTCATGTCAGTTTATTAGGATTAGGGCTGAGGGTCATTAGTGCAGGTATTACTGATGACAAAGTGGTCAACAAAAGTACAGAAATAAAAAAAAAAATCAGCCAGAACAAAAAAACATACTCATGTTTGTATGGTTTCGGTTTAGTCCTATTCAGTAAACAAAAGTAAAAAATGCATGTTTTATTCACAGAAATAACAATATAACCCATGACATTTAAACATCAGTTTATAGTAATCCTCTGGTGTTTCTATTCTCAAGCCATTTACAGCCAATGTAGGTGCTGTTTATCCAGGAATTCTCGAAGGTGTTAAAGTAGTGACGATTTCACAGCTGCTCCAGTGGTCATAAAAATAAAAACACATGCTTTTCCTCAAAGTCATTTGCACTGAAAAGCATTCATGGTAACACAACAAAATCAAGCTCTCACATGACAAACACACAGGCCCTTGAGATGGTCAACAGCCCGTCATTAAAGCAGTAAAACACTGCAGCTCCTGGACAGCACTGTAAACCTGAGAGTAAAGTCAATACAGCGAGGTGTAATATGCATGTTAAATGCACGTCCATGTGTTCACACCATCTTGCAGTTTCTGTGCTTTAACAGTCTAGTTGTGAAGGAGCTGACCGTTAATAAAAATGGTAATACAGTAAGATTTGGAAGGAAAGGATCCAGGCAGCTGTGAGAACTGATCTCCCCAATGAACACACACATGAACATTAAATCTTAGTTAAATCAGCAATTCCAAAAGCTCCGAGACATAAAAAAAGGAGGTTAGTTAGGGTGATGGAGGATGCTGCTGCAGCAAACAGTAGGCCTTTTTACACAGAGATGGTGCTGTAGGGTCGCTACGAAGTCCCTTCTTCATGCTGCCTTTGCATTTTTACACAGAACCAAACGACAGCAGCATCATGCCGCTCACGTGTCTGATGCATGTCGGCATTGTGGAATCAGTAGAGATGTGATGGGCATGACATGTGTGACATATAATATACATATTGGCAGTGTTTTATAAACAATTACAATGGCATTAACATGGCAATAACAATCACTTACCATCCCTTTTATGTGGCGGCTGATCTTGCCCTTTGCTCAGAGGGTAAGGAGCTCCCAGGCAGGCAGAGCATCCTCCCAGAACATTTTCAGCCACAGTTCTTCTTCTTGTTTGAGTTAGCCGCTAACTGCTAGCAGCTACTTTTTAAATGTTCACATGCATAACATGTCATCAAAATGTCATACCTGTGCCGCCCATGATCCTATCCAGCTATCCCATTTATACACTTCATTTAGTACTGTTACTACCTTCGTTCTCAACTCAAAGGTGAGTCACCCCCCCCCCCCCGCTAGCGATCATATC
>JAPZEB010000020.1:9784335-9795138 GCA_029783705.1 Chaetodon striatus | reverse complement strand
ACCTAGAGATAGTGAATGAGCATACATGCAAGAAGTAAATGGCGGGGTGAGAAAGAATCTTACAGCCTGAGCATGAACAGTATTGTCTTCCTGACTGAAATCATTACACACAGCTCTATGAAAAACTTCACTCACTTAGAATTTCTTGCTCTACTTATAACTTCCTTAATCCCTGACAGTTTTTAAGCCATAGTCTCCATCCTAAACACCAGTAAATCAGGGTAAGGGCTGGCCAAAATGTTACCTGGAGCTCCACATTTGCAGGTAGATGTGTGGCTGTGATGAGCAACACGGTGAGGCAGAGACTGGTCAGGTTTAAAACTTAACATTAAAAATAATTTCCTGTCCAATTTTCTGCTTGGTTCACAATATTAGAGCCTGCTGTGTCCTCTGGTGTGCACAGGACCTCTGTGCCCAGCAGATTTCCGCTTTATTATCAAAACACCTGAAAGTGGGAGAACATAAAGTTTCATTGTCCCCCTTATGCCAGCACCAGTAAGTCTATGTTAGAAAAGAGGCCAGGTTCAACAGTAGCAGAGAATTACTCTCCAGTCATCATGTACTTGGGCATCCTAGCTAAAATCTGCAAACTGCTTGGCTGGTAGGGGTGTAATGGTTCATGGAAATCCTGGTTTGGTTCATACCGTGATATAGTCAGTTAAGTTTGGGAGGAAAAAAACAACTGCATGAGGTACTTTCATCATAAAAATAAAGATAATTTAAAACACCTCTGTATTACACTGTACAAACACTGAACAAACACTTTCCCAAAAGGCAACTCTCTTTCTAACTCTTTACACTTCATCTGTTGCTCTGAATGTCTAATAATGACTTGGATGGGTTTACATTGAAGCTGGCTGAAAGCCAGGTGCATCCCACACAGATGATAAAGGTTGTGCGTTCGTGTCTGTCTCTGAGGGCCACTGCCCAAGCAGTGCTTTCTGATGCCCCGGCAGCGAGAGCAGGCTGGTTAACAAGTTGGATATGGTTCCATTCACATACCCTACGTCTGTGGAGCAACACTGACACACCGCCATGTCCTCTCTCTCCCGCAGGCGGGTCTTACAGGCCTGATGTTTCATTTGTGCTTGCCATAGACTGCCTGGCATGCCAATGCACTTATTGTGCAAATCTCAGCATATATTGCTAACAGTGTACAGACTAAAGAACTTGTGCTTCTCAGCTTTTGTTCCACATTATGAATGACTGACTTTATTTCGAGCAAAACATAAAATAAAAACAAAACAAATTAAACATCAAAAGACATCCTCGAAAAGTTATAGGAAGAAGAGTACACTTATATAATCCTGCCCCCTTTTCAGTATTCATGTCTCATTAAAAAAGGAAATTGTCAGTAACAACCCAAAACTAATTTACAACCATTAATATTAAATAAATAAACTATAGGCTTAGATATTAAATATACAACTTCATCTCAACCAAGTCCAGATAAATAATTAAACCAACCCATCTGCTTACCGTCTAAAAAATACTGTGTGTGCACATCTTTTTAAAATGCTCTGTAGTTGTGCTTCTCTTTAACTCATCATCTACCCCATTCCATAAATCCACCCCACACACTTAAATACACATACTTTTCAAGGTTGTATGAACACAATGTTTTTTTAGATTTAATTTTTCACTTAAATTGTATCTCCACTCCCTGTAAAATAAAACCGTTTTTTAATATAATGCACATCAGTCTACATACTGTGATGTCTGCATGCAGTTGTGTGCACTGGACTGTGACAGCTCTGTACAAATACACAAACCGTTACAGCCTTCCTATTTTTGCAGGTCAGTCTTAAAAGGAGATAGATGGGGGGTCTATGTCAGTTTTGTGTGTTTAGTGAAGAGATTCTGGAGGTGACGGGAGGCTCTGGCAAAAAAAGACTACGAATACACCTCCCAGTAACTCCAAAGTTGTCGAAAGTTGCACATGATACATTCTTAAAACAACTAACAACCTGTAAAATTACTTCAGTCTCACCCAAACAAAAGATCATTTATAAAATATGTAAAATACAACTAATCATATACACACACATATCAGCCAATTTGCCACTTACAAAGAGATGGGTTGGGTTTGTGGTCATGTGGCTTCAGGCCATGGAAAAATTACTTACAAGCTCTAACTGGCTCTGTTATAGTTCCAGTCGGGATGGATGGATGGATAAGCACAACACCAGACGTTTTGAATGACTGTAAAAATTTGAGATCTGGTCGGTGATTCAGAGGTCTGGAAATGAGCTAATCGCTATCAGTTTAGCTACAAATAAAGTGGCACTGAAAATCTGGCTAAACTGTTGGCTTGTTTACAACTGATCACCTGACCACTCAAGTTTATTGCCCTGTCAGACTTTGCTGTTGCAGTGTTGCATGTTTCTAGATTATGTCACAAAATAAAGGGCCCAAATTGTAAAAATGTAAAAAAAAAAAAAAAAAAAAAAATTAACTTTCAAACTGATAGGTGATGAGACAAAATGCAGCAGATATCACGTCTTACATCAATTCAGACTAATATGAGAACATGAGCATAATGAATGAGAGTATTTGATCTGGTGGTCTGAGGTTTGGCCGGATTGATCCGGACAGGTGGGTAGTACTGAGGGGGTGGTGGTGAAAACATAGGAAGTGGGGATAAAGTGAACAGGAGGGGGGAGACGGCTTGAGAGGTTTGTGAAGGTCAGTGAAAGTCAGGCACCAGAAAAGACAGGCCGAGGATGGAGAAGCCTTTCAAGGTGGAGGTCCCGCGTGCTACGAGGCCAACCATTCCCGCGACTGATTACAAGACAAACAGAGACAGATGAAGCAGAGGGGCAGCGGTGGCGAGGGGAGACAGCGGCGAAAATAGAGAGCGATTACACGGATAGACGGAGGGAGAACAAAGAGCAGGAAGGAGCAGGAAATACAATGTCAGAGAGAAGGAGAGAGAGACCAAGGGTTGAACCCGAATCAGCTGTGAGGGGCACCTGTTCACGGTTGGACCACCTCCTCCCGCCAGCCTTAATCAAATTTACCACAGAGACAGACTGTGACGACGCCCCCCTCTAACAAGAAACCCACTGTGTGTTACATCCAAATAATCCCCACCTCTAGCCAGGCTCACACTGCGTGCCACTTCCAAAGGTGTCCCACCTCTAACTACACACCCACGCCAGGTTGCACCAGAATAATCCTCCAAACTCTAATTAACTGGCCGATGTTCTCAGGTATGCCTGCATGGGGAGATTTGCACTGTGTGAACATTGGATGACATGTCACAATGCCACCCAATCGTCAGAAGAAATTGTGCGGTTCGTTGTTACATTTGTACATTTCTTAGTCGTGAATACGTGAAAAGATTACATTTCTTTTTATTTCAGTTTTCAATGTTATGTTGTGACAATGCTGTGGTTAACATGTGGTTCGCTTTAGGCACAAAAACCACTTAGTTATGGTTAGGACAAGATCATGTTTTGGCTTAAAATACACATTTGTTGTCTCCAGATCTACCTCTAGAAATGTGCCATCCTCACCTTAAAAAATACCTGGTTGTTGTCACTTCAAACACCGCTGGAAATGTCACCAGTGTCAATAAAAAACACGACTGGTCTTGAACAGTAGTCTGCTGTTTGGCAGGCGTCTCGCATAGGTCTAATGCCATCCACCAACCCCACCTACTGCTGATGAGAAACTCAGCTCATATGTATGTAATCTGAGCTACATCACCGTAGAAACATTGATATGAAACGTTCAAATGTAATGTATCCATGGTTTGCAGAAAAGTACAATGCACAACGTAATGGTTTATCTACGTTATACATTACAAAAGTCAACTGTCTGTGCAGAATTACATCTTGTTGGTGAAATACGGGGAGACTGAAACTGCTAGAGCCCTTAAATGTATTTGGAAAAAAGATTTACCAGGCCACACGCCAGAATAAGATGTTGTACAGTTTTGTACATTATGCAATCCATGAGTACATACATGTGCTTGTTTAATATGTATGTATCATATCAGCATTTCTAAAGTGACATAATATTGAGCTGACTTTGTCATCAACAGGTGGAGGAGACAGTGGATGGTGTGTCATCTAGGTGTAACGCCTCCTAAGCTGCAGACTGCAGACCACTGGTCAAGACAAACAAAAAGAACAGTTGTGATTTAGTGAGTCGTTCCTGTGTTCCCAGCGGCTTTTAAGGCATCAAGCTGGGGTGTTTTGCAGTGACCTGTCACTGTTTTTCCAGCAGCATTTTAGGCACAGAAAGTGGTTGTTTGAACTGAGACATCGCTGCTCTTGCTCTGGGGATATTGGCAGGAAAAGTGTTTTGTTTTCTTTTTAAATACAGAGACATCACTGCTTTTCCTGCCGGGTGTTTTGTACCCCAAGCGATGCATTTTAAGGCAAAACATGATCCTTACCTAACCCTAACTAAGTGTTTTTGTGCCTAAATCTAATCACACATTACCAGTTGTTGAAACATGGAGTTTGAAAATATCAGCTACATCTTGCATTTACAGTCGGTGTATCAAAGGATGAACTTGGCTGGGTTTGAAATCTTTCAATACTTGTGCCAATACATACCTGAACTCTGGTGCTGATGCCAAAGCAATATTTTTCTTCAGTATTTTACTTATATAAACATTATTTTGTACAAGACCCTTCTTTCATTAATGAGAAAACGTTTTCAAATATTAAATGTTGTCAGAACACAAGCAGCCAGACAAGAATTATGATTGGAATCAGGGACCAGCTGTTCAAAAAATGAGTGTAAAGGGAAATTAGATGTATTATTTCAGTTTCATTATTTTCTATGCCACAGATGCATTTCAACATCCAACCCTAAAGACATAAAATCTGCTGCAACTCTGCTGTAATTTTAACTGTTTCAAGAGGGATGCTCATACCATGTAAACTTTCACAGTACTGTCACTGCTGGTCTGTCATTAGGGTTATATACAGTAGTTCTGGTTTAAAAGATTGTGTTGCCTGCTGATATATATAATAGTGTGCACTGTAGATGTGCTTCAAAGTCAGTCAATTCTGGGTGAAAATTTACTGTTACATTGGAGATGTCCAAAACTTTATTTTAGAGGGCTGCAAAGTATAATCTGTGTTTCCTAAATCAATGAAAGACTCAGACCAGACATCAACATTATCCTGGAGAATCTCCCTGTTAGAGATGAGTGACACAGTCGGGAGAGTTTGCTTCATATACAGAGGACAGAGGTCCATGTGGTACTGATGCTTTAGTAGTTTTCCCAGAATATCTTTTCTTTTTCTTCTTCTCTTTCCTTATTATCTGCGTATTTTGGTTGAGTCCTCTTGTTAACGAGATTGTGTGGGACAGGCAGAGTGCACTAAAGCTGAGAGTATGCGCTGCATTTTCTTAACCACTGCTGATGTAAATGACAGCATCAGCTGTTTCCGATTGACTGACATGGACCTCTTCTGGTCGGTGAATTGTGACTTTTATCTTTCAGCAGCAAAGAAAGAAGTCAGCTGACAATGTTGAAGTAATACTATATAATCTCTTAAGGCCCAGACACACCAAACCGACATCAAAGAACTAGCGGTGACAAAGGCCAACTGTTGCATCATCTCATGTCACCTGTGTCTCAGCCAAAAAGTTGCACTTGAACACACCTCAAAGACTACAGCTGATGGCTAATAACATGTACATTCTGCACCTGCATGAAAGGAAATACCTCTCCATAGTAGCATGTGGTGGTAGTCTGTATTTGTCATTCAAAAAGGGAACAAACAATTACGAACAGTTTCTGCTAAAGAGGTAAAAAAAAAATTATCTTTACTATTATAACAAGTTTGTTTCAGTCTCACTCCATCCTGCCATTTGTTTGCTTTCCTCCCTTCTGTTTCTCTTCTCGTGCACTGAGCTGAACCGCCAATCACAGTGATTTCCCACACTGACCGATTCTGCCCCTGATTCAACATGTGGAATCTGCAAAAAAAAAAACAGGCTACAAGGGCCGACTAGTGTCAGTGGTGCCGGACACACCACAAAAACTAGGACAACAGATGCTCACCAACAGCCCAAGACTGACCAATGGCTGACCATTGACTCAGTGTGTCAGGGCATCATTTAAAAATATATGATACCAGTACCTCTAAAGTGATACAGATACCAATAGAGTACTTCAATCCAAACGGAGTGGCATGTATACCGGAAAACTTTAATTCATAGCCTGGGCTTTTATTTTATTTAATCACTAGAGAGATAGAGAGAAAAAAAAAGAGAGCACATTACAACACGTGTTTTACAGCACACAAGGATTACAGCACCAGGTATACAGACACAACACCTTTCAGCTGGCCGTCACCATTGTTAATATTTTGTTGAATTTAGGTTGTGATGTCTCCTAACTAAAGAAACTGAAGCTGTTGCTGTGGCTGTGGCTGCTGAGTGTGAACTTTGCACTGGGGCTAACTGTTAGCATCACACAGCTTTTTATTAAGGGGTAAACAGCAGAGTTGAGTTGTTTCAGTGTCGGTGTGAATTTGTGGGGACCATTTAACGGCATGGAGTTGGATGTTAGCTGCTGATACAGCTGTGTAGCTCATGCTTACCAGGCAGATGTTGAATTGACTGATAGTGGCTCTGGAAATGACTAACAGAAAGTCTGCGGGTCCAGCAGGGAGACGGGACAGTCTGGTATCAGACCACTGGTGCAAAAGGATTGAATGCAGGTATCATTTGACTGGAGATGTTTCAACACTAATTGTTACCAGGTTATTTCGGTCGATACCTCAAAGGTACATGCAACCCTAGTCAGGGCCCTTGGGAGGAAGAAGAGGAGGGAATAGGATTTAAAGGATGGTTGGGTTAACAAAGTGTTTACTGTTTACTGTAGCCCGCTGTGTGTTTCCATTTCCTCCCAACACTCACTGTTTGTATCTCTGAATGTGGCGTGCAGATTTTCTCCTATCCCTAGCCAACTAATTTTTGTCCTTAAACCCATGATCGACTATTTATTTTGTCATAAGGTTATAACCTTTGTCATCTTTGAATTGTTTCCTCCATAAACTCTGTAGTGATTAGTCACACAAGGCCTTACCTCTCAAATGACTGCAAAAAAACCCACCAGAGAACCAACTTTCTATCTTGTTTCTCTTTCTTCAACAGCCATTATCTGCGCCCCTGTGTTACCTCTTACCCTCCATTTCTCTTCCATATTTCCGACATAACAGATTGACTCTACTCACCGCAGCTGACAAAATGTATTAATAGTATTTTTCTTGTAGATATGATTCAATCCATCATCCCGCTCCCCCTCTCCATCTCCTCTTCTATCTCCGTTTCTCATTCAATCTGTCGCTCCCTCTCCTCCCACTCTCTCTTATACGAGAGAGAGGTGTCAGTTTCAGTGAAACAACTTAATTCTGATGTCAATGAATTAATTAGATGTGTTAATGAGCTAGCGACAGCTAACCCAAATTAAATTAATACCGTAATGGCCTCAGACAGCGAGAATTAGCTCCCATTTCAGTAAACGCTTTCTGGAGTGTACACAGCCGCCAAGGATAGACATACACACACACTGATACACACTCGCACTCACACACAGCTCAAACAACATCCATCCCCCCGAGCAGATCATCATCCAGATGTAATTAACTGACTAATTACAGGAGCTCTCACTCGCTCCCCCTCCCCTCTCTGTCTCTCTTCTCTTTCTAACACTTTGACTGTCTGCCTCTCTGCGCCGACTTCTTCCTGCTCTGTTATTTGACCCCTCTGAGACACAAGTTTGTCATATTTCCTTACAGTTTAGTTACTTCCTCTCGTGTTTGTTTTGGTTTGCTTATTCATCACCTACATATCGCTCTAAAGAAGCATTAAGTGGTTGTTTAACGTGTTCTTCCTTCCTCTCGCTCCTCTTGTCATCACACTTAAAGTCTCATTACACACAACAGGCCCGACTTACAGGCTGTTTAGTCTGCCATTAGCTCTAATAGTGACTCCTCCACAGTTGCCACGCTCCAGCGGACCTGCTGATGGGAAGCGCTGCCACCAGACTATTAATCTGATCTCAGAGGCACAAAATGGCTGCTGTCTGTGTGTCGGCCGGCCAGGGTGGAAAATGGTGTCACAAGTGGGGGGATTTCAGTTTTTGGTATTAATGTAACTTTCTCTTTAATTCTTAGTTTGTTTTTTGCGTCCACTTTTTAATAACATATCTGTCTTTCAGAGTTTTATAAGATGTAACTTATCATTTTCACTTGATTATTGTAGCAGAAAATCCTGTTTATAAATGCAGGTCTTGTTGTAAGACTCTCTTAATCACTAATGCTGTGTTCACATAGAATTAGGTAGACGGGACAGGAAAAACAAACAGTCAAATAAAATGGCAGAGAAACAAAAATGAATCTTGCAAGATGGCATGGTGCAATGGTGATGCCGTATTGAATGAATAGAATAAAATGTATCAAATAGAAATATTTTATGTATATCATTTTATGTAATTTTTCTAGTAATGTCCAGACTGCTCGTGTTTTCACCTGTGTGAAGGAGCTACGTAACATCCAGTTCAGTCATTCAGTCACAGAGGACAGCAAAAAGTTAAAATATTTTAACTCTGAACGGCAGTGCCGTCTACTGTTACTGCAGCTTTATTCTTTGTTGGCCTCACCTAATTTTCCTGCTTTCATCCACTAAAATGATATCGGGTTTACTGTCTGCCATCTCACTGGTTCCATGTGAACACAGCATTAGTGACATCCCAATAAGTCATCAAGTCTGCAAATTGAAATGTGAATGAATTATAAAACCTGAGTTTTTGCAGCTCTTATCCAGGATGAAGTTGTCAGTCAAACACTAATGTTGACACACTGATGAATTAAACAGCTAGTTAAGGAGACAAAGAAAGTTGCAGAAGAATAAACATTTTTTCAAAAAGTTGTCCCTATCACGCCCGTAATAATACTTGTAGCAACGTGAGCAGTATTGTTGTGTACTTTAAATGTGTATGTCTGCTAGCAGCACATCAGACATGGACCATCCACACCATGAAAACACAGCTCAACATGACAGCACTTGAGATGTTTGCAATACTATTATTGCTGGATTACTTAGAGAAGAAGCAGTTTGCACGATGTGTTGTCCAAGGATGAGTATGTCCTTATACATGAATGCAATTCATCTTGTACAGGATATGACAACATGTCACTAGTGTGTGTATTTACATAGAAGACGATGGATAGGAATGTTGGGACACACACTATGTGCTGACTGTGTGTGTTTCCCTTTAAGGGTTAAGAAACAGCATAGTAGGGTCATTTCCCTTCAAAGTTCTAGCCTTTTTATAAATTTTGCCTTTTTTCTGCCAGCATTTGCTGCTGACGTGACTTTGCTTTCTGATACTGCCCCAAACTTTCATATTACTCAAGGCGGCCATCATGCATGGACAAACATGTACATAAAAGTAGAGGCTTAAATCTGATTTATAGAGCATGAATACATGATACATCCTTCTTCTCGTGATTAGATGCAACTTATAAACATGTAAAGTGGTTTCCTGTATTTGTATTTTTCTTTCTCCCGTCATTCCTTGATTTTTTTTAACATACATTTATATATACACCTATTTTTTTCCTGCTTGTATGCACCTAGTTATGTATTTATTTTGACCTTAGTTTAGCTTTGTCATGCTTGTCAGCTGGATGTTTCCTGTGTGTAACAGTGTAACTTGTGAACAGAGTCAAATTTCTTGTACATGCACACATACTCGGCCAGTAAAGCCAAGTTTGATATTGTCCTGTCCCACCTTCCAGACACAACAGGCAGTGATGGGATGGCAGTAGAAAATGTACCCACTTGGTTTTCATTCCCTCTCCACACTATTTGTATCCTTTCCTTTGTGGTCTGTCTCACCTGGTTGTGCTGTGAGACCTTGTAACAGTGTGTTAGTGCTTGCGTGTACAAGTACAGTAAGTGTATGTGTGTGTGTGTGTGTGTGTATACAGTGAGCTTGTCTGCGTTAGCATGAGCATTTTCCTGGGGTGCGACTCTGCAGGGAGCGAGCTTCTCTCACAAACACCATCTGTCAACAACAGGCTCACCTGCTAGCAAACATTTAGCTCAGGAACCATCTCTCTCTCACACACACACTCACACACACACACTCACACACACAGCAGTGCAATTCAGTAATGTCAAAGCAAAAGATAATGTTATTTCCCACTTAGTCGACTTGACAACCTCACCTGCTTTGCAGCCTCTGTGATCTCTGAAGAATACACATGGATATGTTTGTATGTGTGACAGACAGAGGGATAGAGACACACTGAAGGGATTTTAAAAAAGCACAAAACAGAACATTTGACACCTTGTTTGAACATGAAAATTGTTGGGCTGGAGAGTAAAAAGCAATATGCAGAGTGGGAAACGTTTGAGGGAGAGGGAAGGTGAGAAAAGACGGAGATGAAGACGGGGGGGGGGGGACTATTACCTGAGGTGTCTGACTAAATTAACTTCTCATCATCACTAATTAGCCCCTTGTTCCTCTGTTCCCTCCAGGTAAGTGCTACCTATATTATTGTGTTTGTGCCAGAGTAGTGTGTGAATGTGTGTGCGTCTCATGTTCATTGTTTGACTTCTGAATAGCAGCAAAATCAGTCCTTTGTTTCTCCGTCACTGTGTACATGTCACCCCGATAATCTATAAGAAATCAATATTTATATGTACTGTCATTTAATTCATAATTTTAAAGTGCAGTTATCATTCTAATAATATAAAGTATAGACTTTTATGAAAACACTGTCAGGGCTGTAGCTGTGGCCATTTCAAAATATTCCAAGC
>JAPZEB010000020.1:9742935-9752937 GCA_029783705.1 Chaetodon striatus | reverse complement strand
GGGGTGTTGGGGGGGGGAGCAGCCGTAATGAAATGGGGCAGGTCTGAAAAAGTAGAGCTTAAAATCCCATTAGCCCGAGCTGTGCTTTTCCACCTCCCCATATGTACAACCTAATTCATCATCATCTTGTTTAGCTGCTCGTCCTCCTCTTCCTCCCTGAGAAAACGCACAAAAAGCAAACACGAATTAACAGCAGTTCACACCTGTATGAACGAAGAGTATTCATACATACAAAGGAATATTTAAGTAAAGCCTGCCCCCTAATAGTCGACCAAACATTTGTTGACCAGAAAGGTCAGTAGTTGGAAAGATTTCATTGGTTGCTGAGTCGATAAAATAAGGAACTGCGCCTTGTCAGAATAAATCAAAACCTATATGACACGACCATGTGGGAATTTAATTTGAAAGGACAGACACAGGAAGAACTGTGCAGTTACACATTTTGTAGTGTTGGCTCTATACTCGAGTACACTGGGTGTGAAACTAAACAATGACTGTGAGATAATGCTAACTCTAATCATTTCTTCTTTGTTGATTAAATTGTTTCTTTAGTTCATTTATTCATTTAGTCTTTAAAATGTCAAAATAAAGTGAAGCAAGCCATTCACAATTTCCCAGAGCCAAAGTCACGTCTTTAAACTGCTTGTTTGGTCCTACTAATAGTCCAAACCCCAGAGATATTCAATTTACAGTCATATAAAACTGAGAAAAATCACAATTCACACATTTGAGAACCTGTAAACACTGAATATTTAGCCTTTTCCCTCGATACATGACTTAAATCATTATATACATTTTTAATGAATCCATGCAATAATCATTTAAGCATTACTGTGAGGGTGAGTTGCCGACATCCAGCTTTATTTTTAAGGGTTTCACACCCACATCAGCTGACAACTCCTTTTTCATCATAGTCCCCTAATATTAGACAACTATTATATATCAGACAAATCAAAATAAACCTATATGAAATTGCCATATTTATTATTTAAGGTAAAATTCTTTGCAGCCAACAAGTGTCTAAAGTCTGGGACTCACAGACATCAGGATGTATTTGGTATCTCCCCTGCTGATGGGCCAACTTTACTTTTTGCTTGTTTTGGAATTATGAATTATTTTTGCATTCTGGATCATTTTCAGCAAGATAAACACACTCTGAGATAAAATGATAATGTGTATAACAAGGGCTTAATATCCTGTGTACACTCAATATGGGCCATAAAACCTTGAATTGCATACACGACAAACAATTTTCCATTTAACTCCCTCTTGAACATGTAACATCCAGAATTATTGTTAACTATCTAAAATCAACAGCATTATCTGCTGTATATGGAGCTTTTTTGCAGCAGGGTAACAGCTGCTTGGATCTTGTAAAACCAGAAAATTATATAGTTTTACATAACCAGACTGAGCAAATACCTCAGTCCCCAAATTTAACCATGTAGTCCTGCTGCTTTTATGTTTGGTAGTCCTCTCAATAAAAATGCTTGAGATCCTGCTCTCGACCAGGTGCCATCAGCTCTGAATAACACACACAGGAGGCACAAAAGCGTCTTCTCTGACAAGCTAGCACATAGCTAATCCACATAGTTCATGGCGACCACAGATATGAAATATAACATCTGCTAACGACAAGCAAGTGACAACAACAGTACTGGGCAAAGAGCAAATCAAACTGCATGGCATCCAGTTGACTTCCATTGCCAAACACTTTGGGCATGTGCATTTTTGTCTTCCCACAGTTGAGGCATTTGACCTGAGTATCGTTAACTTAACATTGCGTGCATGGGGCTAACCCCAAAAAGCAGCCCCTCAGGCCACTGCGATTAAAACACCACTTATAAACTATTACATTGAACCACTGGCCCTAAAGTTTAGTATCATGATTAAGGTTGCAGCAGCATAATAGTTTCATGGTATACTGTATTATTAAACAATGGATATAACACCATGTACATTTTCTCGTCTACAGTATTTAGAAAAAATGCAACTAGACAGAGAATCTTGCCTGAATCTCTCTCTGCCTGTCAGACTCTCTTTACATACTTCCATTAGAAAAACAGCTTCAAGTTTCCATTATAATCAAGCATTTGTTCGACCAAGATAACCAATCTGTTTTTATGCAGCTCATAGTGTCACAACCATAATCATGATAAAAAAACAGCAGCTTTGCCTGCACTTCAGTCGTATACACACCTGAGTCTGTCCTCGTCCAGACCCTCTACGATAGCGTTCCTGTCATTGACGATCTCCACCAGTTTGGCCATCAGCTGCTCTTCTCTCTTACGGTCCCAGGCTGTTTTCAGATGATCTGCTCAAACAGGAACACATTTTAATCTCAGGTCTGTTTCATGTTGTGTCTTGTGTTGAATGAGTTCCTCTGAACTCTCACCTGGCTTGTCCATCAGTCTCCTGAGCTCTTGCTCAACACTGGGCTGCTCTTCCTCCAGGTCCTGGGTCCTTCCACTGCACACAAAACAGTATATGAATTTAAATTGTTGTATTTGTTACTATTGCTTTGAGTTGTATGTCTTTAGTCTGGTTGTTTGACAAATTTAGTTTTGAATAATTTCTGAAACTATTCAGATCACTGCCTAAACATATTTTCCATCACATCTGGTTGAAACCTCTGTCAAAAGCTACATTAAGTGGCCTACATTGAGTACATTCATGACACAGAGGTCAAGACTGGACTTTCATGCTCAACTTTTTCCACCATTTTTTTCACTTCTTTTTCCTCACAAAATTTACATATCTATCCAACTTTCACCAAATTTGGTACACAACATGTTCAGAGGACTCCACAAAAACATTTGCTTGTGATATATCTATTTCATTTTTGTGTAAAATTTGGCCAAATTCCAAATAGGTTTGCTCTATTTGATGTAAATGTAAAAAAATGTATGTAAAAAAAAAAAAACATACAACACACCTAATGTATTTACTGATAATATTTATATACTGGTGGAATTCCACCTATAAATGGAAAAAGGACCATATTTATATACTGCAGTGTTTCCCCACCTTAATAGAAAAATAAACGCATTACAATCTTTGGTGTGTACTGTACCTTTATCTACCATCTACCTCCTGAGCTACATATACAGGTGGCACAACAGCAACATATCCTTGATTCAGTTAAACGTGATTAACTGAGTTTTTGGCCACTTGGGGGCAGCAGAAACAAGCAGTACACTCAACACTTGCCTTAATATAAGTTAATATGATGGACTTTTTGGCAACAGTTGCTCATTTAGACAACAGAGCAACATCTACAGTTATTTGAAGTCATATTTTTGGTCACCTGGCAAAGGTAAGTCCAATATTCACTCCATAGCTCCATTTTGGTCTGAAAAAAATTCTAGCTACATCTAGCTCTTTCGCTGCTTAATGCACAATGTTCACTCGTTTGTCATTAACTTTGCCAGTTTGCGGGGCAGGTAGTGTACAGTGCGTTTATGAGACTGGAAATGAAATTGATGGGAGCAGTGAAAATGAACCATAACAATTAAGTTGCAGTGTGGAAAAAACAGAGGTGTGGGTTCAAGTCATATCACTTTAGATTCAAATTAGAATCAAGTCACAAATTAGATGACTTTAGACCCAAATGAACAAAATCAAAAAAGACTTTTAACTCGACTTGAATTTTACACATCAATGACTCGTGTCTTCACCTGGACCTGAGCCTTTTGACTTGGAAATCCTTGATACTTTCTCCGCACCCAAAGATTAAAAAGTATGTTGTTTATAAAGTGCAACAAATCAATTAATTTTCCTTCATTTACAGAATCTACTAACACTGTTAACACTGTTTCTTCCCGGCAAGTCAACACGTAATTCATCAGAACTAACGTTACATTACTGAGTGCCAGTTAGAAAAAAATTATACCAATGATCATTTTGCTTGTGCACAAAAAAAAACACAGTCGTCCAAAATAAACGGAACGCAGAATACAAAACGTGCGGGTCAAAAATACAGAGACATAAAAACTTGTTTTTGATATATAATACACATTTTAAAAAGCATTTTTTGTAAATTTTATCTATTACTGAATGAATGAAGAGTGCATTATGACTCAAAACTTAAAGTTTAGGACTTGGGACTTAACTTGGGACTTGAGTGCAAAGATTTGAGACTCACTTGTGACTCGCAAGTCATTACTTGGGCCATACCAATCAATTAGCATAAGACACTAAAACACTCGGGTGTGGGGTGGGTGATCATCCTCTTTGGCTTTGTCACCATGAGCAACCTCTTTCACATTACACACCGTCATTTGATCCTTTGATGACATAAAAATATTGATTAGAGCAGCTTTAACTCAGTTCCCCCAAAAATCCCCATGATTTCCAACAATGTCTGTATTTTCATGCAAATCTAAATTCAAAAGCAGGAAATGTTCTTAATTATTTTTTATATACATAACATTGCAGGTTTGTGGTCTTGGTAGAGGTTTAACATGAATTTATGAAAGGAATAATTGCGGTGCATGTGTGCTGTTAAGTAGCATCCTGCTTCACGCTGCAGCCAGTGGGGCGCTGAGCTGTCTCGTTCCAGGACTCCCTGCTGTGGGACGGAGGAGGGAGGACACTGGGAATTCAAACTGTCAACCTTCTGGCCACAAGTCTGTTTCACTAATCGCTAAATAGTGGCATGCCCCTTTTCTAAGTGCGTTGGTGTGTATGTGGGTGTACTCACATGTAGACCAGTTCGGACTCCCGGCGCATGGCCACCTGCTTGTTCCTGATCAAGTTGAACCACTCGACCATGAGCTCATCCATGAGAGAGTCATCTATGCCCTCTGACACACAAACACACACAGTTTAATCCCATATACACACCTTCTGCTGAATCTGAGGAGGCTCGTACAATAATGAGTGTGTGTTTATCTCACCTTCTTCACAGCTGCGAAGCCTCACCTCCAGCTCCACTCCTCTCTTCTCCCACTCATTCAAATTATCTTCAATGTCCTTCAGTTCTCTTATGATTTCGTCTTTGGGAATATAGTCTGGTTTAGTCTACGGATGTAACACACATATATGCAAAAATTAAAATGGAGGATGTGAACCAAAACATGGATCAAGAGCGCAGGTGAGCAAGAGCATGTGATCCCAGTGCTGTTAGTATATCACTTCCTTAAGGCCCAGACACACCAAACTATCCTCAAAGAACTAGAGGCGAGAAAGGCCGACTGTTGCATCGCCTCTCATCACTTGTGTCTCGGCTTAAAAGTTGCATTTAAACACACCACAAATACTACAGCCCAGAGACAAATATACGTATATGTTTTCATATCTATGCTACAGCTAACAGCCAACCAGCATGTACGCTCTGCTCCTGCCTGACAGGAAATAACTCTCCCTACCAGCAGGTGGAGGTCTTCTGCATTTGTCACTAAAAAAAGGAAACTGAAAGACCAACAGGACGCATTTAAGACGCTAGTTAGCCAGTTAGCACTTTGACAGCACAACCCAATGTTGAGAGAGCAGAGGATATTCACCGTGTACCAGCAAACTATAACTCAAACAAGTATGAAACTCAGTGACTATAAAAATAATCTTACCTTATATAACAAGTTTGTTTCAGTCTCTCACCCTCATGGCTTTAGCCTTTTTGTTTCTTTCCTCAATGTCTCAGTGTCTCTTCTTGTGCACTGAGCTGAACTGCCAGTCAGAGTAATTTCCTCTCTGACATCTATTCAACAAGCCTAATTGGACGAAAAAGGCAGACAAGGGCCTACTACTGCCAACGATGCCTGACACACTGCAAAAACTAGGGCAGCAGACACTCACTAACAGCCTGACATTGACCACTGATCAGTAGATCAAATAAATCAAACTTTACTTATTTTCAGTCCTCTATATATCTTTCATGAGCTCATTTTATCTACCAGCTGCTTAGTTTTCCTATTATTTTGGTCTTGGTAATGTTACAAAATTCACCACTTCCAATTACTTGATAACTTTGTTAGCGTCAGCCATGACTCAAATGCCTTAGCAGCTACTGCTATAAGGGTTTATACAGTGAATAGGCTTATAGCTCATTCTGACTGAAAGGATTACATTTAAAATTATGTGTAAATTAAAGCTCTTTTTTTTATCTGCAGTTCAGTACCTTGGAAGTCTTTGACTCTGTCTTGGTGCCATTTGCAGTTGGGTCTCTCTGACCATTCACTAATCCTGAAATAAGGAGAGATAAAACACATACATTTGATATAAAGTGGAAGAAGAACAAAGACAAAGGAGAGATGTCTGATTCATGTTTGGCTAATTTGTAGGAAGACCCTTTGTGGTATAAACATTGTCCTGTCCATGTGTAATAAAAGAAGATTTGGTACAAGATAGCAATGTGCAGGTTTTTGTCTTTTTCTTTTTAGCAGATCATATTGATGCAGAATAAGGTGTTACCCTTTGATGCAGGAGGAGTGACAGAAATGCTCGGGGCAGGAGAATGCGAGGAGGAAGAAGGCCCGACGGACAGGTCTGAAGTCTGAGGCTTTCCAGCTCCATTAGCCCACGGTTTCTGGGAGGGCTGTGCAGGAGCAGCCGGTCTGTGGATGAATGGAGGACGAGCAGGAAAAGAGAACAAGAGAGACAGAATTTAATTAATGGCAATCTATCTGCTCCTACAAGTAGTCCCCTTTTCTACAGTCCTTCGTTTTGATTCATGAGTGTGGGAGGAAAGGTCATCCGGGGGAAAGGAACTGAGCACTGAGCATATGTTGCACCACGGAGGACTCTACTCAGTCTTGACACCATTTGGGGCTCACATGCATGTGGCGGAAGAGGAGAGACTGAAAGCTTTGACTACAAATGATGGCCGAGCCATTTGGAGGAGCAGCAGGTACAGGCTTCCTGAGGGAGGCAAGGTTGGATAGATGGATGAAAGACAGGATCAAAGGATGGATGGATGGACAGGACATCAGGAGAGAAAAGAGATGTTGATACGCTGTGAAGCCCGCCCACGTACAGATACTCCCTGCTGGACGTATGACAGTAGAAACTGAGCCAGTAAGGGCAAGGAATTAACCAGAAACAAAGAACATGGAGGCAACACAGAGCAAGACAATGTCAATATAATACATCTTACTTGGAGACGGGTTTGAGCTTTGACCTCCAGTCTGCAGGAGACTCGTTGTTGTCACTTGCTGATGAGAAAAAGGAAATGAAACAAAACTTAAGTGTTTTTCACTTTCAGGTTCAGTTCGTGAATCACACCAGAGTCCCATCAACTATCCAATGTCAGTTCCTGTTATTGTTTTGTTGATAGAGCTATTCGCCACCAATAGCAGGTCAAAATTAAGGGGAAGAACAAAACAAAAAAAAATCCGAATTAACTGCAACCTGCTGTGTGTTTTGATTTTTAACAGTGACACTTATTCAGCACCATGAAAATAACACAAGAGCTGTCATTGAGTCATCAGTGAAGAATGCCAACCATTAAAAAATCCCCCCCAAAAATCTCATGCAATTCAAATGAGCATTTTTCCTTACAGGCGCCTCATCACACAAGACAATGACAGACTCATTCTTTAGCTCTGTGAACAGCATGTGTTAGAAAATAATCCGAACTCAAGGTACACCGTGTAGAACGACTAATAAACCATGAAGATTGAGTATTTGTAAATTTTTTCCAGAGCCTTGAATTCTATTTTATATCAATGTCATATCAGTGTAAATGCTATGGAATGATAATTTAAAAAATATTTCCACTGAGCATTTTATTTCCAAACCGAACTTGGATTGTTTATGTTTGTTTGGTGGCCTCCTTTGTTTGAGTCTTTCATGAGGGCTCACACCATGAAAAATCATGTTATGTTATTGTTTCACAAAGCGCCTCAGCGCTACAAATCATTTCCCTCACACTGTTCCCACACACACCCACGAAAACATTCATTAAAACAGGTTTAACTACTCTGTACAGTTATAACAGTGTGTGAGCTGAACCTGAGGTGCTGGGTGATGCGCTGCCGGGCTTTGGGACGCCTCTGTCTGGAGTTCTTGCTCTGACTCCACTCCTGCCGGCTGGACTCGGAGTCCGGGTCCGGGTGTCTGTCGGAATCTGCAGGTCTGCGAGGATTGACGGGTCTGCTTTCAGCCTCACTCTCCCTCTGACTCCCTCTGTCTCCTTCTTTGGTGTTTCAACTTGAGAAGGTCTGATTAAAGATGAAGTGTTATTAAATGCTATTATTCACCAGTAGAGGTCAGGCTGATGCACGATACCAGAAAGTCTAGTCATGTGAGTGTGTTAGATTACTTACTTGTCAGTTTTCTTTAGCACTTTATTTGTCCACGATGGCTTGCTGTTGTTATTGTTGTTCTCCTCAGCCAGTTTTTTAGAGATGAAGGCTGCTGCCGATGCTTTAGCCTTTGAATCTCCACCTACACCTGCTGCTTTAGCTTTCTCCCCACCTGAGTTCAAGCTCACAATCGCTTCCTTTTTGCCAAGGCCACCGGCATTGACAACCACAGTGACGGCCTGCCCTGCTGTGGCCTCCTGCACCTTACTGGTCACATTGGTCCCTTTGTTTAAGTCAATCTTGACAGTCGTCGTCTTTTTCTCTTCATCTTTGGGTGTGTTATCTGACTGGAAGAACTTAAGCTTGGACTGCAGTGTCTTCGCCGCCGTGGTGGAGGTACGAGGAGCAGCAGTGGGCCTGGTGTTGATAGAAGTGGTTGTGGTGGTGAAGGTAGATTCACATGTAGTCCGTGAAGCTGTGGGTTTGGAGACAACAGGTGTCTGAGCGTCTTTAGCAGCAGAGGAGAAACTTGAAGCTGACTGGGAAGGAGACGGAGTAGAGAAGGTGGAGGAGAAGCTGGGAGGGGTGCTTGGTTTCTCCGTCAGCCATGATGGTCCCGGTCTGGAGGGTGTGTGAGTGGTAGTGGTTGTGTTTGTTTTAGTGGAGTCTGGTAGAGGAGTAAATTTGGAAACAGGGGTGTTTGTGGGTAAATCTCTGAAAGGTGCAGGTGTGTTTGTAGGCAACAGTAACCTGAAAGACAGAAAGCACAAGACATATAAGACAGTGTGTAATACTTGGATTTCCACCATCTGTGGAGGTCAGGGAGAACTATGAAGAACTTTCCAAACAGATGAGAGTTCATTCCTGGTTATTTCTGCCTTTATATTTCCCAGATCACTGGTGATGTTGCCTTGTATTTTGGGGCCATAGAGTTTTTCGTCATGTGGAGTGTCTACATAGTAATTATATTACATTGGTCTATTCTGTACACACACATCTATTGCATGTCTGTCCATCCTGGGAGAGGGATTCCTCCTCAATTTTTTTCCCATGAAAGGGTTTTTGTTGGGGGATTTTTCCTTATCTGCTGCTAAGGGTGCAAGGACAGAGGGTGTTGTACGCTGGACCAAGGCTGTCATATGCTGGACTGATTTTAAAGTCCACTGAGGCAAAGTTGTGGTTTGTGATATTGGGTTATACACATGAAATTGACTTAACTTTACAAGACAACATCACCAGTTTTTCACAGACTTTTATACTTTTTTTCGTGTCTACAGGACAGAGCTCCTCAGATTTCTCTTTGAGTAGGCAAAGAGCCGCCACTGCACTGAGTCAGAGCCAGAATTATTTATAACTCACAATGTATCAATTGTAGTGCATCATCTTTAAAAGAGCTGTATGCGATATTCAGAGAACTTCTATAATTTGGAGTATGATTCAGATGGTTTGGTGTTCAGTATGGAGGTGGCAGCTAGCAGCTAATGGTGCTAACAGCACAAACAGACTGCATGCTGTGCTCAGGATACCACCATATCTTTATACAGGAAACAGTGGTTTGCTGCTATATTAATGCTCTGAATGCAACCATTAATTCATTCATTCATTTTCCGTCACTGCTTATCCTGCTAGGGGTTGTGGGGGGGCTGGAGCCTATCCCAGCTAACATTAGGCAACAGGCAGGGTACACCCTGGACAGGTCGCCAGACTATCACAGGGCTGACACACAGAGACAGACAACCATTCACACTCACATTCACAC